>OY998099.1:14746809-15346809 GCA_963921955.1 Aleiodes alternator
TAACGAGCGGTCTGGAACGGACAGGGGAACTTATTTGAGAGTCTATTGTACTAAAAAATTACAGGATTGACCAATTTTTTAAAAATAAGAGAACAGCATTTTAACGAAATAATAGAAGGAAAAAATATTTAATTTTGCGTATAGTTATTGAGAAATTTTAATTAGAAGGCTGTCTGTAACTATTTGTCTCTCTCTCTCTCTCTCAACTTGTTTTTAACCGATAAAATTATGTAATTTTTCTTGTTTTTCCCTTAGGGGATCTTGTATCTCAGGGAATAAGTATAATAAAATGCTTTTTTTTTCTCTCTCTCTCTCTCTCTCTCTCTCTTATCTCATGCATGTGATAGAAGATTAATGTAAAGAAAATTCGAGAGAAAAAAAATTATATTCACAAGCTGAAGATATAACTTTTGAATAGTTCAATCACGTCTTCGGGTAAATTAGAGCATTTTTTCCCGAATTATCAGCAATAGATTGGGAAATAAGCTAAAATTCTCATGTTTGCTGTCTTATTCTCCGTACTCTGGGACATTCCCTTAACAGAAAAATGAAAATGTGAGGAATATAAGAACATCGAAATTACATTAAAAATTACAAGAATCATTTTTTTTTGTTATTTCATCATGAGTTATTTAATTTATAATTATTTGTTCATGAGTAATTATTGAAAAAATCATTTAATCGCAAGTTATTTTCCTGAAGTACTTCGTCACTTGTTATTGAATCGTTAATAAAATATTACGTGATACCCTGAATGTCTCATCGTTTGAGTTTCAAAGTCGAGCAATCGAGGAAAATTTTGACGAAAATGTCGAATCAATAATTTAGAGTACGAAAATAACCATATTTCCAATAAACCCTCGGAAAATCCTCTGTAAGTATATTGGATATAGGTGCAATGATGTGATAAATTATAAACAGACACACATATACGTTGTAGACAATACTGAATAGAATTCAATAACGCGTTCATTGGTATGGAACGATGATCCTTCAGCTGGATTGACTATGCTTTTATCCTTTCGATGATGGCCCATATAGACTGATTGTCCCAGCCTCCCCGAATGAACTCACTATAAACACGTAAACTGGTGATATAACAGCATAATATTATTGTTAACGAGTTATGGTTCAATGACCAAACTTTAATCAGTGAATTTGGTAATGCTTTTCTCTGATTGTCGTTATTAACGTAGTTGACTCCCTACCGTCCAGTTAAAAAGTTTTGGCTCTGAGACGCCACCCTATGTGTTGATAATGTACTACTATGAACCTATATATTTTTGATTTGACTACCCGAGTCGAAATTTTAACACTCGTTTGATTCTCGTTTACTTCTCCAACCGAAAAATAACGCTCGTTTACTACTCCTTGTCCTCGCATGAATCTCCTTCGATACTCCAACGTCTCAGGATCCGTTTGTCATCCTCAATTGATTCTCCACGTTCTCTCATTACTAATTTATAGTTACATTCGGGAACAGTGATGTATTAATACTTGTGATGGAATATCCATAATTGTCGATGAAAACAATAGATTCCATGTTTGTTATATTTTTGTTTTCTTCTTTTGACTAATTGGAATTATTAATTGAAATGGTAAACCGAGGAAGTCCGTCGGATATTTGACGTTAATTCTTGAGAGATTGTTTCAAACTTGTAGAAGATGGCAATTTCTAACATTGATTATATTCAATGAGGAATTTCCACTTCTTTTGGATCTGAAATTAACTCTTAAAAATTTATAGAAAATTTACCATTTTAATATTGAAATTCCCCCACCCATCCCAGAATCTGAAAAATGGAGAGCTCAACGAGGATTCAATGAGCTCTCCTTAACATTCTCATTTCATTCTCCTCGATGTATTTTAGGAAATAACTACATCGAGGAGAATGAAACGAGCACTCAAAATACATTAATATGATATGAGGTATGCTCCTCCTATGATTCTTCAAATTCTCCCGACTTGGAGAATTTGGAGAAGCAAACGAGCATTAAAATTTCGACTCGGGTATACACTCACACAGTAGTATCTTCTATATGAATACACACAACTGTGAAATGTTCTCCCACAACACGCTCGCGCGGCCATCTTGATACCCCTTCCACTGAGAATTTCGTCAAAATTTCGATTTTATTTTTAATTATTCACCGAAACCATGTGGTCAATGATCTCCATATTTTCAAAAATAATTCTAGATGTATAGTTCTGATAGGTGTTAGTTTTTCATAACGATGGTGTTTTTTTTTCAACGTGAAAAAAAATGAAATTTGTAGTTTTCCCACGCTTCTCTCATACTGCCTGTACAAAAACGGTGATTTTAATTGCAATTATCTCATGTATACTGTGGACCATCATTCTCAAATTTCATTATTAGATGCATTATGCATCTAATTATTTGTAGCCCGATTTTTAAGCGAGTCTTGAACTTTGTCATTAGAGAGTCAACTACCTTAACCCGTCAACGCACTCGAGGCGCGCGATGAGAGATTCTCTCACACCTGAGATTGAAACAAAATTGCCGTATCTCGCTTAGTTTCCAAGAAAATACGAAAAAACTGATGGCAAAATTGAATGGATTTATCTGAAATTTTTTCGTATTTTCGATAGATTCAGTTCTGTTTACAAAGAAATATTTGAGAAAAAAGAATTAGAATGAGAGGGGGGTGTCACCAATGCTATCGACAGCGACTGAGCCATGCTTACCTACCGACCACGTTTAGGCGCGCGATCAGAGAAAGTCTCACGCTGCTTGACGGCACGGAAGAAAAAATTATTTTTTCCAAAAGAAAAAATTATTTTTGAAATTTTGCGATCACCATAATAAAGTAGAATAGTTTTTTTTTGACAAATACAAAAAAATCGAGATTTTTCAGTCATTTTTTTAAGTAGTTTCCTATACCTTCAAAAAAAAGTGGGAGAGAAAGTCTCATAGCGCAACCGCTGACAAAAAATCATCAACGAATGCAGAAAAAAAGCAATGCATAAAATAGCATTCTTCCAAAACCTAAATAGTTTCGCTTCCAGCATGCAAATTCCCACGCACTCTATTTTTTGATTCATTTCCTTGATGAAGCAAAAAGATATTTCTATTTAGGTCAACTAGGTTGCAGACTATGTTGATGAAAGAGATGGCGGCAAATGGAAACTGGAGAGAATCGTTTGTGACAAGATGTTTACTCAATGCTCATTGTCTTCTACGAAGAGCAAATGTGGTCTCAGAATACCGACGACTGCGTGATCATCAATCAATTCGCACTTGTGGCTTCTCATGTTATTTACATCAGCTCTGGAAGAGTTTCATCAGTCGTCAAATTGTTCTTTTTTCTTTTGGTTAATGATACGAGAACAATAATGATCCTTTTATCATAATTTTTCAGGGTTTTTTTGTTTCTATTCAGCTGATTCATTCATTTGTAGGAAGCATGAGGAAAGAAAACTTGCATGATATCAATAATTTATCAATTTTTATTGGATTTCAGCTTGTTTTTATGTTTCATTCAATGTTCTACATTTTCAAATATACTATTTTCGTTTCATTTTCCAGTTTTTTAATGGCTTTGATGTGTATTTATATTGAGTTGCGTAATAAAAACAGATGATACGATTTAATAATATTCTTTATACTTCTCAGAATTTTATTTTCAGGTTTTGAATCAATGGACTACTTATTAATTTTATAAAAATTCAAAGTTTTTTTCTAATATATTTGAGATTTTTTAGAATTTCTCGGAATTTTTTGGAATTTTCATGAAACTTTTTATAAAAATTTTCTGAAATTTTTCCTGATAATTTCTCAAATTAAACTCCGGCAATTTATTTCAATGAATTATATGAATAGAATTCATATAATTCATTGAAATAAAATCTATTTTCATGCAATGATGTGCCCATAAACTAACGATAAACATGAACTCATTCCAATTGAACTGCGAATAACAATTCTTCTGGAAATGATCTGTTAAAATAAAAAATCAATTATCCTTGACCTCATGATAATATTAAAGATTTTTACGATTTTTCGTCTGATGAAGCACAATTGATTCATAATGTGTGGGAGTTTATTATTTATTATCATTTTTTTCATCCTAACAATCCAGACGATTCTTCATTCATTCTCAACTCATATATCTATGTGAATATGTGCTAAAGCAGAGCGAAGGAAATGCATGGAATTTTTCGTTCATTGAATCGGATAAATGAATGCTAAACTCTGGCTTAGAATGAGTAATGGAAGTTCAAAGTGAAAAAAAAATAAATAAATAAATGACTGGCATCATGAATGCACAGAAGCTGTTATGTTTGTACATGAAACTCTATGGAGTGTATTTATTGTTACATAAAAAACATTGAATGAGCGACACTATTCATAAATGTCCCAGTAAATAAAATACCGATAATGTGACGTATTCGTTTGAAATATGGTTCAACTGAAATTGGCAAATTTCGAGTAAAGTCAGTGATAAAGTTCGTTGACACTTTTTTTTTTTATCTTGAAACCTCACTTTTATTACCAGAAATCATGTGAAAATGTATAATCTAATTATCTAATGTGATACATGAAAGAGGCGGATGGAACAAAATATGACAATTGATAAAAACTTGTTCAAATTTTTTTATTGCCTAACTAGCGATTAATAAAAAAAAAAAAAAAAAACGAAAACTAGCAATTAAAAATGCGCAACACGCACCTACGTCAATTACTTTTGAAGAAACTGTGAAACAGCATTGATGTTTCAACATTATTTAATGAATCGATAGTTTTTCGAATATCGATTAATCGATGCGATATCTCGTTAGAGTCGATATATTACATATAGTACGATAACTCGATTCCATCGATTTTAGTGTAAATAGATCAAATTCCAATATCGATTGGAAATATATCGATATTTCCGTATTTCGATTGATCGATGTCAACATTCGATTAATGGATCACAAAATTGGATTAATTGAATTTGGATTAATCGATGTGAAAATTTGATTGATGCGAAAATTCGATCAATCGATAGTTTTTTAGACATCGATTAATCGATGCGATATCTCGTTAGAGTCGACAAGTTACATATCATACGATAGCTCCATTCCATCTATTTCAGTGCAAGAAGATCAACTTCCAATCGATAAATTTCAAAATTTCGATTAATCGATACGATATTGTTCATTAGATTTGAGATATCGCATATCAGTCGATCGTTTTGTTTTATCTGCTTTAGGTTAAGAGGAACAACTTCCAATCGATTAGTTGCAGAATAGCGATTGATCGATGTGAACATTCGATTAATCGAATTCCGGATTGATCGATAGTTCGATTATGTTCCATCTGTTTTTCTGTTCAAAGAACAAAATATCACATCAATTTAGGATCGATACTATTTCGAGTATCGACTAATCGATGCGATATGTCGCATCGAATTCGAGATATCGCATCGAATTCGATAGTTGCATTTCATCGGTTTTACTTTTGAGGGAATTCATGAGCGATCATTGTATTTTTTTCGAATCCTAGTAATTTATATCTCATTCCACAATATTTGAAGACTTGTAACGATCAAATGAATTCATTTTTTTTGAGGATATTCTATTTTTGTTTGAAACTTAAAATAGATAAGTGCTCTTTGAAAGAGATTTTTTCCTTTACTGCTTAACTGAACGAATGAATTGGAGTTTTTGTATTTTTTTCCTTTCCATCTTTGACGAAGGAATAAACTCATAATATTCTGACCTACTTGCGCGAGGAGTCTAGTGGCCCCTCATTGACACATATTCATACGGTCTGCTACTTGATTTTACCATCGCACAGCTGTATATTCAGGATTAAAGTAGTTCTATACTTTTTCGCATTAGTCGTTGAGTGCAATGCAAGAAAAAAACAAAAAAATCATCCAAAAATTGATATTTATGATTAAAACCCCTTTTTTTATGATTATTATCATTTTTTTTAATGATTAAAGCCTTAATTCTTGGTACCGTCAATGGCCCAATTAATGCCATCGGCCCGATTAATGCCACTTTTCATACATTTTCGTGATTATTGAACTTATTCGAATTCTCAACTCTAAGTAATTGCTAACAGTGGCTAGAAAAAAATTCTGAGGACACCGGACAATCGAAATATCCGATATTTCTCTACTAGATATTTTTTTTTTTTTATTTAAGGCACTGAAACCTTTAAGGTTTATCTGCCGATAATCATGTACACATATATATACACATATATACATATACAATAGAAAAGAAAAGAAGTACTCTTACATAGATAAATTTGTACAAATTTTCCATATAATACTTGTGGATTTAACTTCTAAATTCATACATGTAAATGACAGTTAACTAGAAATTTATCTATTATTCTTAACGCTCTAATATCTTTGGCAAGAAGGAACTCTCTCGCATGAAAAGGAGAACGGTATCCCAAACACCTTAGTTGCACGACATACCCATGTGATGATCGGCCTTGGAAGTTTCAACCCCCTGTACCAAGGTGTCTTTCTATTCTCATAATAAAACTGAAAATATTCTCTACCTTTAGAATCCCCCAGTTGGACAGACAAATTGTTGGTATTGACAAAAGCTAGTTTTTTATAACCCTCCCTGTAATCTGAAAAAGGTATCAGGTAATTATCATCCCAGGGCAGATCCATGGCAGCTCCAGCAAGACGATCAGCCTCTTCATTGCCCCCTATTCCTCGATGCATGTCGGGTTAGAGTGCCTCATCAGTTCAATGTGTGATATTGAGAAAATTTAAGTATTTAATAAATAGAAAATTGTATTGATTGTTAGCAAAATCATTGGACTTTCATATAAATTGACGAATAATTTAAAAATAACGACGAGTGATGGAAATTAATTGATGGCAATTATTGGGACCCTCTATGGCAGATATCGGGCCATGGTGGCATGAATCGAGCCATGGGCAAAATATTTTCAAAAATATAAATTAAATAATTTTTATCATTAATTTAGGAAAATAATTAATGTATAAGATAGTTCAGACCCTAAATTCTTTCGAGGGAAAATCAAATTTGAATTTATGATAAGATATAATTTTTCTATGAAAGATATGTGGCAGAATAGGTCTCTTGGTGGCATTAATTGGGTCATTGACGGTAGTGATGTGAAACTAAAAACTGGCCGGTAAGTTTACCGTCATTTTACCGATAACTTACACGTAACTGACCGAAACTGAATTCTTGACGGTTTGCGTCAGGAATAAACTGACCAAATATTGCGTCAGAAAAATGACCCATTATTTAAATTACAGTCAGTTTACATCTATATAGCTGAATTTAATTTTTTTCCCTATTACCTCGTTTTGGATAGAAAAATTCACACGAAATATTGGCGTTTACTCCATTGTATTACATAATACAAATTCCATTAGAATATAATGCTCGATATCTTTCTTTCCTTTTGAAGCTTCATGCATCTCCAAAAGAAAAAGAAAATTTAGACAAAAATGACCGAAGAAGTGACTGAAATAAAAAATTACCGCCAGTTTTCATCTATATAAATGATTTTCCATCATTAAACATAATTACTGACGATAAAAAAATATTACCGTCAGTTTCCAACAGGAATTACAGGTCAGGTCAGAAATGGTCAGGAAACCGTCATTTTACGATGAACCTGACACATCCAAAAAATGACGGTAATTTTACAATTCTTCTTTTTTCTTTTTTTTTTATTACATCTCTAGTTTGTGGTGTTCAAATCAAATTTGAAGAAGAATTTAGGAATCATATTAATTATTTGTAATTTCTTATGAAATCACTAGTATGACATTTGACTAATGTATCCACGTATTTCCCTGTACTGAAAAACCATTATTTATTACAAAGTTATGAGACGGTCAATAATTTTCATATTGGATTGTATTTTTTTTTCCTTTTTTTAAAGACACTTTACAGATTTTAATCTTTTGCCTGACCTAAAAGTGCGAAGATCTGCATTAGCCCATAAGCCACCGTGTTATTTTTATTTCGCTTTGATTTATTATTGAGCAAACAAAACGGTCAATTGATCGGAAATATCACGAGATACTTGAGACTCATACAAGCTTTCAGTTGCAATTTATTTCAGACTTTAATCTTTAAATCCGTGTAGGTATAGCACTAGCTTAAGGATTTGTAATGATATCACAAATATCATTTCCCCCACCTTGATAATCATCAAAGGGAAAGGGAAGACACGTGACTCACAATCAAGGAGACAAGGTCCCGACGAATTTCTCACTCTCTTGCTTCTCGTCTTTTGTACTGTGCACAGTCTTTATATTTCATATAATTTCTTAAAATTAATTCACGTAAATATTCATTCGAATTTTGTTATATTTGAATCTAGTATTTAATATTTTTCATTAATATACCAATCATATAGGGAACACGAGCTATTTTAAATTAATTATTTAATTATCAACGATTTGACGAATTCATATATATTGATATATATATATATATATATATTGAAATGTTTTTGGTTTGTATGTATGAGATTGAGTGTTGAGTGAGGTACGTACCGATAATTAAATAAAATAAAAAAAATAAAAAGAGAGACTTGTCAAATAACAATCAATACAAATTTCTTATGTCCAAATAATTATGTTGAATTAATAAATTTGATGATACGGAATTTAATAAAAAATTTTTGCACGATATATTTTATATTAATTTTTTTATTATTTATATTGATATGCATATTTGCTCGAATTTTAATTTATATAAAATTAAATAATTTCTTAAAATTCCTATAATGTTATAGATTCTTTATTCTCTGATGTAATGGGGGTAGAATAGACGTTCGGGTTTTTTTTTCTTCTTCTGTTCATTCATTGGACAGAGTGGAGGGAGAAACTGGGGGTGGGGGTGGCAAAGTGAGGTCACCACTCCGTTGGACGCCCAGCTTGACGAGTGGGATGATGAAAAGCTGGGCGAGGCTTGGGGATCGATTCCACTTGGAATCATGGGAGCTTGAGGAAACAGAACGTCACATTTTCATGATTAATTCAATGGATAAAATATATTATTGAAATACTTATACTCATCCCTGTAATTTACTCCACACGATCATGTTACTAATTTATTTAATGTTCCTCCATTAATTCCAAGTAATTGCACTATCATTAATCAGTGTACAGAGCAAATTTCGAGCTCAATAAAATGCTTTCACGCAATATCTTTGTGCTATTCTCGGAAAATTAGTAATTTTTTTCTAAAAAAAATCGACAAATCGAAAAAAAAAGTCCATTTTGCGTTGAGCATGAATAAAAAATCCTCATATGATCTGAAACTTTAACTGATATTCATTAGTATGTAATGTTCAATCATAAGAAAAAAATGAGTTGGCAAAAAATAAAAATGATTTTTTTCGAAAACAAAAATTGCAAGAGAAAAAAAAAATAAAAACGGTTTGTTTAAGAGCATTTCCTCCGAATTGTTATGGAATTCAGAAGTTTTTTTGAGAAAATATATAATTAATCTTTGAGTAAATATATATAGTTCATTGAAAACTGGATTGTTTCAAGTCCACTCGAGTAATTATTTTGATTGATGGTTGAAGCGACCTAAAACGACTGTTATTCTTTGAATATTATTGTTTTAATTTGTTTTCGAGTTTTCCTTTCGTATTTGCAGAAGGAAAGCCATTCCCTCAGAAAAAAAATATCAGAGAATCAATTATCCTCCAGTATGACAATCGACGAAAAAATATTGATTTTCAAAAAAAAAAAATCGATCTTGACAGAATCGATTCAGAATCGTCCATCACTACCTAAAAAGTTCTCTCTTTATCTTCACGTCCTCTCCATCTTCGGAGTTACCCTCAATATTGCGTTATCCACAAAACCTCATTGAAATTCACCCCTCAATATTGCGTAGTTTGCAGAAATTGACGTATATATTCTCTTGAAAATTTATTATCAGCAATTCTCAATTTCTTAAGATGCATCATAAACTGAGAAAAGAAGAAAGTGGTTAAAACCATTAAATATTGAGGCAAATGTTCTTGAACAAATATTTTCTGAAGATAATTGAAAAATTTGTTGAATCGTCTTAAATTCAGTAAATTTAACAGCTGTTTTTAATTATTGCAAAGGAATATTTTTTAAGGATCAATTCCATCAATATTTGATTGTTTTCACCATTATTTTTTCTCTGTAAGGTAGAAGAAATTTTGAAGGGAAAAAAAGTGGAATATAATCTGTTTATTTAAATTAGCATGTACTTGAGATACACTGTGGGATGTGCACGTTTGTTAGAAGCTCAACAGGGATGGATTCTAATTACCATGTCTCTAATAGTTATCAAGAGGTTCAAGCTACCTCAGCAAAAGCTTAAGTTCAAACAATGATAATATACTTATGAGTCCATATTTTAATTTTTTAAATATTTTTAGGAGAAAAGATTCTTGCAGCAAGAAAATTGCCTTTTAACAAAATTTTCCATTACAGTGCACGTCTCGAATAAGGCATCTAAGAGTCTTGTAGGGGAAGGCGATTCCTGGAATCGTCGTTCCCCCACTCCTGTTGCCAAATCAACGCGCAGTGTTTTGGGTCTGGCTGTCCGCAATAAGGCGTTCGGTTAAAAGAATTAAAAACTGAACATTTTGTACAATTAAAATTACAATTAAACTTTTTTTAAATCAAGATAGTGACAAATACACATTGAAGAGAGTAAGTACTTTTTTAATTAGTATAAATGGTAGAAATTTCGTTGAAAAAAAAATAGGTATCCCTGATGAGACTTGGAATAGTATTATCCCTGATGAAATGAACAATAATGGTAGAATAAAAGATCCATTAATGCCAGTCAATTTTTTAACAGATTCTTTGAATATTTTGTATGATATGTAAGAAAAAAAATATTTAACTATCATTTTCTTATTTTTGTTAAAAATTAAGAATTAAACCAAAGTTGAAAAAAAGTTCAATAATAGATGAATTATCCAAAAATAATTTGATTTTTCCTTTTTCTCGCTAACGCCTTATTCAAAACATCGGAACCTAAAGAACAGCGCTGGAGGAGAAGCCCGATGGTGGGGGAAGCAACTCATCGCGAATATAAACATTGCGCCTTATTCGAAGACGTGCACTGTACAACTTTTATATCTATAATTTGAAATTTTCTTTGACTAAGTAAATTTTCTTAAAACAAAATTTTTTTTCTCTCTCAGTGAATAAAAGGAAATAATCATTGTTGTTAGTACCTTTTCAGCGAGAATCCACTGCACTTGTAATGAACAAATAAAAGCTAAGGTAAAAGAAGAGGAGTAAAAAATATAAAAAAAAACTACTGTGTCAGCAGCTTCTTGATGAGTTCTTTGATGCTGAAAATATACATTTGTTGGTTTTTCTCATCTCTCATCGCGAAATGAAAAGAGAAGAATGAAGATAGAAATTGAAAATTCACAACAGAGAGAAAACGGAGGTAAATGCATTCCGTTTCAGTGAACAGAAAAACAAGGAGAGACAGTGGAGCTAACGAACAAACGAATAAATAGATCGTCAGTGACACACGATGCGTTCGTATTCTAGTGGGTGTGTAAATAGAGGAGTGTCACTGTCAATACCTGTGTGAAAGGAAAAAAAAAACGATCGAGTTGTTTAGTTGACAGGGCTCGTGGATTTTTGAGAATTACAGGGACATCAAATTCACTTTCATCAATTAGCCAACGTTGTATTTCTCATTTTTACTTTCGAATGAAAGCTTTGGAATCACAAAAATTCTCAATTTCCATTTTTTTTGCTGGAAAATACCTAAAATGAACTGAAAAGTCGGAAAATCCTTGAGAAACAATATTCAGAAGGAAATGTGTGTGTAATCATATAGATTGTAATAATTTCAAATGACGTTGGAAAGTACTGAAACGAACATTCAATATTATTTTCATTCGCTTGTACCATTGATTGCAAAAATCAAATGTAAGCAGTTTTTTTGACAGTAAACGACCCTCAGCCAGGCGTGGTCCAGGAATTGAATCTGTGGACTGCAATGTGCGTTCGAAATGTCGATGTTCATGTGTGTGTGTGTGTGTGTGTGTGTGTGTGTGTGTGTGTGTGTGTGTATGCGTGTGTGTGTGTGGATTCGATTTCTCACTTGAATCGATGAATATTACACCTGAAAATCTCATATTTTGACTGTATATGAATTTAGTTCAGTATTTTTCGAAATAAAATCAATTTTCTAATTTTTCCTGAAAATTTCCGATTTTACCTAGATAGAGCCATAACAGTCGGCATCATATCGTCGCCTTAGAAACGAAGTGGCGTAAGTGCTCATGTGTAGAACTCACGTCACTTTGATTCTGAGGCGCAGATATATGCGTGAATTTTTTCAGATTTTTCCAGTACTTGACTTTCGAGGTATCTAAATTTTGATAGTTTTTCATGAAAAATGTTGTTCTCTCATCAACACTCATAACGATAAAGAAAGGAACTTCAATGTTTTTTTATTTCAAACTGTTCGATTGAAGTCTGGAACAAGCAAACGTGCTTTCGAACTTTATTTTCGGTGTTTTTATGGATTTTCAAAGTTATCTCTGTAAGTTGAATATACTTACTTGATCATACATCGTTAGTACTCTGGTACAGAGTGTGATCGTGTATTGTAGCTGAGTTTATATCAGGGTCAAGGTCGAGGAGAGTGAAAAACATAGTATAGGAATAGAATAGCAGTCTGCTGAATAGGCTGCTGGAGGAAGTGTTGATGACAAGGAGTAGAGAGTTGAGCGAGTGGTGGTTGCTTGGATAGAGAGAGGAGGGGAGAGTTGGTGCTATAGAAGTCTCTTACCCAGCATCTGTCCTCGATACACTGCCCCAGAAGGTAAGGGCACACTTCTCTGATTAAAGTTTTTTCCTTCTCTTTTTAATTCTTTAACTCTTGCCTTTTTTTCACGTTTTTCCTCGGCTTTCATTGAACATAATGAGCTTTTTGAACCGTGAAAACCTGGGGAGGGGGAGATTTTGATCTTCAGGGAATACTTGTTTTTCTTCAGAAATTTGATTTTTTTTTCTCCTATAGAATTTTATTTTATTGATCGTCTTTTTGTTATTATCATTTTGTGACATCACGATTTTTTCATACTGTCATGACTATCTGTTGAATAGTCAAGGTTAAAATGAACTTTTTGAAATTAGTTATTGCACCCAAAATTTTAATGTAACGCTTTGTCAAGTCAGGGCCTTGGATCTCCAACTCAGGACTGGATAAGGCATTCCAGATCAGTGCCGGACGAAAAATACACATTAATGCTGGATCAGGAGAGAGTTTCTTCAGTTTTTTGTCAATATCTCGGTAAATAAGTGAAATGGACGTCCATACGGGATCACCAGGGAGGTTTCCCAGTTTTTCATGATTATCTCGGTAAATAAGCGAGATAGAGCGGAATGGACGTTAATTTGGGATCAGGAGGACGTTCCTACAGGTATCCTTCATTATCTCTGTAAATAAGCGAGATAGAGCGAAACGGACATTGAATTGGGATCAGGAGGAAGTTTTCTCTGTGTTTCGCGTCTATGTCGGTGAATAAGCGAGATAGAACGAAATGGACGTAATTTGGGATCAGAAGGGAGTTTTTACACTAAATAATATCCTCCTGATCCCACATTATCATTCATTTCGCTCTATCTCGCTTATTCCCCGACATAGACGCGAAACACAAAGAGAACTTCCTCCTGATTCCAATATCAAAGAAATGAATTAATTGATTACTTTTGTTTTTTTTTCCTTTCGAGAGAGCTTCTTCTTTTAGTGATGAATTCTGTGAATATGATTGAACTTATATTGAACTACTTGGCTAATCGAATTTTTCGTTTTTTTCCCTTTAAACAATTTTCATATTTGATAAAGTTTTTCTTCTTCTAAGGGAAAATGAAATCAGAGAGTGGCATGAGTAGTAAAGTGCTCATGAATTGAATTTTCTGCTGTAGCGTCCTTCGGAACGCACAAATTTCTCAGCGGTTAGACCACAAAAAAGATTACAAAAAAATTTATTGCAGTATCCCAAAGTGTTGATTTTTTCTTTTGTAATTATAGATAAAAGGATTGAATGATTCAAGGTCACAATTACTCGATGGGCAATTCACAGTTGGATTATGTCCTTTGTACAGTAATTTCAACAGATGCTTATTCTTCCTAGCCAGTCATCTATAATAATCAATTTCGTTCACATAATGCCAATGGACGTGGATAATCCTGCTTCAATTTGATTATATAAGAGAGAATATATGGATGGTAAAACGTATTTTGTATGAAATTAGAGTGAGTGGTAGAGAGATGAAATTTAGACTGTTAATAATTGTTCACCAGAGAGAGAATATTGGATTCACGAATACTCGTAACTATTCGTGAATAACTTAGAGAACAATTAGGCAACCATATTTACAACATTTCTTATATTAGGATTCTGTGGATAGGCTCGAACCTTTTTTGGGATAATCTGAAGTAAATGACCACGTGAAGTGTGCATCGAATGTGACCAATCACTGGGAGAAATGAATGATGAAGTCAAGTAATTCGAATTTTAATTCCATTTTTCTCTTCAGGATGAATGGAAACATAGGATTTTTTAAATATTGCCGAATTACTACAATATCCATTTTTCTTATGAATATTTGTTCTTTGTACTACGGGAGCTTGAGAATTGGATATTTATTAATTTACGATCATAACCTCAATTCCTCTATGAGAGCCCATGTAATTTCTGTCAATAGGGAACTTGCATATTTTTATTTATTTTTATTTCTCAATATTTATTGATAGTGATTAATAGAAAAGACAAGAAAAAAATTTTTTTCTCGTTAATTAATTCATAAACATTAATTGAAAAATCATTTTTCGAACGTCTCCAAATCGGACATGATGTCAGAATACCAAAATCTTTGTGTGTGCCATCTGCAGTCATCTGTCGTTACTCATTGACAGGCATATGAACGTTATGCTGATTGTCGAAAAATGCGTATTTCTTTATTTTCCCCGTCTTTACTTCAAACATGGCTTAGAGAATTCCAATTAAAAACGTGTTTCCTTCCAAAGAAATTTATACACATAACCTCTTTATGAGTCTCGCGCATCGAAAATTCAAATATCCTCCAGCCGCGCCATCACTAGTCACAGCTTGAATTACGCATGTGGTATTATTACGTAAGATCCGTATTAAAGCAGTATGAAATTTAGAGACTTTTAATTGTAAATTTCTCCATAATTAACAATTTAAAAACAAAAAAAAATTCCCTATTCTCAGATAATACTGTAGAATGCATAGAAATGAGAAAAAAAATTAGAAAAAAATATGCAAGTTCCCTATTATCAATAATGTTTTCCATTCTTATCTGAATGGTTACTCACTCCAGACTTTTTAGAGTGAACAAATTCTTTTAGGAATAATTCAATTATGAAAAAATCTGAAAGCCCCAAATCGAGAATTGTTGTAATGATCATACATCCTTAATGTGTTACGGGTAATCAACTGCGTGAAAAAATGAGTATTTTAAATGAAAAAATTTTGTCAGCAGTTTAATTCATCTTATACTACCTTAATGGTTGTATACTTTCCCTTTGAATCCACATTCTCTCACAATTTCCACATAAAATATCAGTCAAAATCTTTAACTTTTCTTCTAACTCTGGCCTTTTATTCGAGCGATATGGAACATAAATTTTGTGAGAGGGGTCTAGTATGAAATCCGATGATTTACATTCAATACGATAAAACTTTGTGACGGGAATATTTATAACGTAAAATACATGCGCAATTCAATGTATACAAAGTTTTTATCATCAATGAGCTCTCAAAATATTTGGACAATCAATTACACGTTATCTTATCAGTACTCAATATGTTTCGATAACATTCGACGTTTCTCTATGTTGTGATATAGTAGTAAAGAATATCTCTGACGTCTTTTTCTCCTAATTTGAATACGAAGAAAAAAACAAGGGGATGATAGTATATTATTTCCAAGTGATATAGCTTTTTCTGTTAATACTTGAGCAATGTGCTTCCGAAAAGAAGTGATACAACTTTTTTCAAACAATTATGAAAATATCTAATTTTGAAGAAATTCATTAAAACAACAATAACTCGAGAACTAATCATGCAAATAAGCTTAAAATTGACAGACATCTGAATAATACAACTTTTGAGATGAAATATGAGTATAAATAACATCAGCTGAATAATTTCAAGAAATTCCATTAAGAACTGATTTTCGAAAAATCAACATGTGTTAAAAAGTACCAATCGGATTTTCGTCAAATGAAGCTTAAAAAGTAGAGTTCAACGAGAGGAACTTTTCCACAAAATATGAAATTGTTCTATAAAACCGTTGTGCTGTAATTAAGGCTCTTGTGCATACAAAGACATGTGCTGAAAATATAATTTCCACTCCATTTAGATAATTTAAGAAGGAACAGCAGGAAAATAGAATCGCAATATTAGTGTTTTTTATTTTTTTTCTCGACACTTAATTATATGAGCAACAAATTGTTAGAATTTCAGTCAGTTTCACCTTACCAATTTTTAATAACAATTTTCCGAAAAACAGTCATTTTCCACGTGATGTGTGGGAGAATTTTCGAGAAATTTTCGGATAGACCAACAATAGGGACAAAGGGGTCCAGTCAGTGGGAAAACCCGAACGCGTGGCGTCAACCCTGGCAACACTGTCTTACGTTTTATGACGCAATAGACGGGAGACAAGTCCCTGCAGGCCCAAGGGACTTCACTTAGCGTTCAATTGCTAAACTTGACGGGTCACCTCGTGTGCATTCGTTACCAAAGACTGTCATTTTAAATATCAAGATATTTTGTGAACGTTATTCAAAGCCAAATATTTAATTATTGCATTTATTAATTAGTTAAGATTTGCTATTTACGTGTGCTCAACAAACTATATTTTTGAGTTGTTAATTATCAAGTTGTATTATCTATGTGTTTGTGCAATTAAAGCAAGGATTTTATATTGAAAAGAATCTCTCACTAAAAATATTTCCTACAGATGTTATGAGCAAATACTGGAAGTTAGAAAAAAATTGAAAGAACGCAAAAAAAAATGTAAATCTTTTTCTATTTAACGTAATTCCACTATGGCAACCGGTGATTTTTTTTTAACCCATCACCAACGCAATTTTACACAATTTACATTAATGTCTCAAAAAACGTCAATTTTTCGATCAAGACAGGCGCCATTTGCGAAAACGTGACAACAACGTTGTGTGACGTCACTGCAAGCAGAAGCGCGCGGATTTTTCAAAACCGACACTTTCACGCCAACAGGTTATAAACACACATTTGATTGGCTGAGAGTATCAGCTCAATCGATGAAGATGCGGTTTTACCGACCGAACTGTTACCAACTCATAAACGTCTCTATGAAACTTCCAAAGATTATCGACGAATTTATATAGATATATTATTTTATTGATTACCGTTACACAAACATAACCTATACACAATGAACAACAGGTAATTGCTCTAAGATAATTTATTTATTTATGAAAATTGTATATAACTTTAATATAAACGGCATTTTTGATAAAAAAATTCCAATTTTCACTTTTACAAAATAAATTCTCATATAGAATAATAATTAAAATATTTAGAATTGAAAGTCCAAAAATATAAATAATGACATTAGTAATATATAAAAATAGTAAAGAGCTTCCTTGCTAATAACAATAATAATTGTAATTTTCCAATTTTTATCACAAGGACCTAATTGTTAATATTAATTTTCAGTGTATTTTAACCCCCTGATGAGGATCTCAGAATGAGATTGAAACGTTGGGATTTGTATATTTTCTCATTTTAAATAAATGACTAATTTTGAGCAAGACCGATGAAGCCATTTTTACACCTCTAAATTATAAGATTATGGTCATAAAAAAATAAAATTAAACTCATAAACATAGAAAGACGACGTTGCCAAGTGGAATACATTTTCAATAATTACTTAAATAATTCCGTTCAGTAAAGAAATTGATCAACTAATTGTTACGGATGCTCTATAAGAGTTATAATTTTTATTTATTAACTATTTCTCATCTTTTACGCGATATGAGCATTTTTTTAAATTATGATATTTCATTTATTTGGGATTGGCACTATTCGTCGGAAGCTTTGATGTTTCCCCCCGTGCGCCTCACCCCGTAGAGACCTGCTGTTCCTCCTTAATGCATCTTCTATTAAAAAAATTACAATCGAGAACTCTGATGATTATATTGCTTCCATTCGGAAGCGAAAATCATGCTAATTTCACGTGAAGCAAATAATAAGAGCAGATGTTCTTCATTAAATTAAATACACGATATAATTGAAATGTTATTTTTTTTTTAAATTGAAGTATTTAGAATGGAATTTATCTTATCGGAACTCGCTTCAATGTCAACATCTCGTGGAAACTTTTAATTGTAGCAATTAATGCGAAAGGATTGGGAAATATACGGAAGATTAGGAAGCGTCATGTTTCATGACTTCTTAACTCTTCTCGTTGATTTTCTCGTCTCGTGACTTCTGCCTCGTCGATAAAAAAAATTCTGCAGCGGGTCGACGAACACGTAAATGAGTCAGAGTACATTGCCATTGGTGACTTGGCGGACAACTGCCACTTGGATATAGGCACAAAAGGTCTTTGATTTCTCGTGGCCTTACACCGCCTCCTCACTTGCACGTGACAGTTCAAATTGTCAATTTCTATAACCCCATCAATGTGGAGAGAAAGAGAGAGAGAGAATTATGTAGAAAAGAGGTAGTTATTGATCGTAATACATTGTAAGTAGGAAATTCTCATATCGTTGAAATATTTTGCTATTGATTAATTTTTTTCCTTGAAAATTGTAGTGAAATGATTCGAATTATTAATAGTTACGATTACCTTCTAATTAGAATACCTCAATAACTATACGTTGAATTTAATATTTTTCTCTTCTATTATTTAGTTATAATGATGTTATCTTCGCCAATTGTTCTTGAATAATGGGTCAACCCTGTGGTTTTTTAGTAATTTCGTTATTTCTGTCCGATTTAGGGCGTTTTATCTACACCAGTGCTATTTTCAGTAATTTTGATAATTCATATCGCATGATCTACACGGACAAAAACTATGAAAAATTTCAGGAAAATGTAAAAAAATATCATATTAGATAGAGCATCAAAAAATAAGGGGTTAACTGAACTCGAGTCCACTCCCTTGAATTAGTTTGATTATAAGTCCTTCAAGTCGTTGAGTGTCTAGGAAGAAATAAATCTATAAACATACCGGAAATTAATTATCTATGATTAAAAACCTATTTTCTTGCCTTAAGAGAGAATTTGAAGAAGAATTAGTGAATTGTATTAATTATTTGTCATTTATTACTCAACCAATAGGATGCCTTCGACAAAGATATTAGACGGTCAATAAGTTTCTCATTGAGTCGTAAAATTTTTGTTCTCTTCCCCCTTGTTGTGTACTAAAATGAAGAACTCACTTTTTAGTACTAAATTATTTATTAATTAACAACTTATTGGAATTTACAAATAAGTACTGTGTTCTATACTTGACAAAAACTTGACTTGTTTAAGAAACTGAAGTTCTATAATTTTTGAGTTTTCATGACTGAGGAATTTCCAAGACTGGCTGGTGTTTTCCAATTTCGGGGTATTTATCCCTATCTTGGGTTTGGAGAGAGATCTTTCTCGAAGGTTGGGAGTTTTTCTGGAACTTGGACCTTTGGAGTAGGACTGGTTGGGTACCAGGGTTAGTTTATTTATTGATAGTTTGGGGCTTGTTTAAAGTTCTCATGGAAAAGACCAGCGGACGTGGGAAACTTCATCTTAAAGAACATTGTACAATAACTTGGACTCTGTTTACATACTAATATTGTAGTGAACTATGTCTTAGAAATTGATAAAAAGGTTGGGTCACACAAGACCCTTCTTATTAAAGACACTTTCCAGATTTCAATTTTCTGCCGATTCTAAAAGCGTAAAATCTTTTATTAACTCATAAGACACCGTGTTATTTTCATTCTATTTCCATTTATTACCTTCGAAAGTCCACGGGTTTGTTCAATTTCACATAAACATATGATTCCATCCGTATTTCAATCTTATAATTATTTTTTATTCAGATTTTTTAATTTGATTCGTGACCAAACTACTTTGAAGCTATAATAAAGGGGCATCGTGCGGTAAAATCTGTGGCAAATACTTGCCTGAAAATTCAAAACACCTCAGGGACTCTCGTGATGGATAGGATAAGCGTGATTTTCACGATGAATAATGATCTTTTGTTCCATTAAAATTCAAGGAAGCTCAATATGTGAGACTTAGCGTGGGATGAGAGAGGAAGGAGAAAAAAAAATTAATCACACTGCCAAAAATTTCATATCATCCATACAAAGTTGTGTTTCATGTATCGGAGATCGGGTGGGCGATACTAGGAACTGGGCCGAGGTCGTGTATACGTTCGTTTAACGAGTTTTGAGGTACTTCAATGCTTTGGATAAGGACAGAGTCTCTGCGGTTGGTCGAGAGTCTGCATACTTTGGCTTAGGGTAACATTAATAAATCTATCAACAGCAATTTTTCACCCTTGACACTGGAGCTCAATGAGAATATATGTCAGTGTCAAATTCTTTTATAAATTGATGGGGTCGGGGTTTGGCTAAAATGATTGGGGGAAAGTGAGGTGAAATGGCTATTACTTGAAAATTGTTCGAGAAATGGATTTTTCAATGATTTTATTGAAAAGCTGGGAAAAAAATTTTAGGGATAACATTTTCAAAAATTAAATTTTGGATTTTTTTTGGAAATTCGATTTTTTTCCAATTTTAGAAAATTCCAGTTCTTTGGGAATATTTTTTGTTCTATTTGTCGTAGCGTAAAAATTTCAAATGAAGGTGAAAGATGACATTATTTGTCATTAATTTATACACGGAGAGAAAAATTCATGAAAAATTACTGGGGGCCTATTCTCGACTAAGGAGAATTTTTATTCCGCAGGGAATTGAAATCGTAAGCAGCCGATTACGATTTGAATAAAGATTACACGGGAAAACTATCCGTTCACGATTGGAATTTCTCACACGGATTCATTCCGTAGGTGACAAGTGAAATTAATTCCTAGTCAAAATTTATGGCACATAACCTCCATACGAATGACGTTCTATGATACAGCCAATATTCAATATTTAATTTAATAAGTGTATGGTGAATATTCATGAACAAAATGAATATTCTCCAGCGTGACCTTTATTATAATTTGTTACTCGATTTTGATGAAATACAAGAAGGAGATTACCAGTCTCGACGTTATTTTGCTCCAGTCGATCCTTTCAATGATGTCACAACAGATGAATTCATAAAAATTTATCGTTTGACAAAAGAAAGAGAAACACAATCTCCATCGATTCTGGGCCTCGATTCTCGAAGCGACCAAAAATTTTTTCGTGAACGGAAATCGTTCCGTTCACGGAAAAGATTCGTTGACGGAAATCTTTCACGCATGAAATGAGTTTCGTAAACGGAAAGTTTCCGTCCGTGATTAGCGCGGTGAAGATAATATTGGGCATCTGTCAAATCACTAACCTCAAATCAGTGTTTTTTATTCACTGTATTCGTTTTTTTATTTCAATTATGGATTTTTTCAGCCGATATATTTATCTCGACCTTTTGAATTACCTTCAGATACATGAAGTTCATTATCCCCGAATGTTTAACGTGCCACTAGACCCTTTTCCAAGATTATTTTGTCTTTGCTTCCATCGTTATTGTTCTGTGGCTTATTCAGGTATTTATTTATATTCACTTATTTTTATATTGAAAATGATGATCTTTAATAATTTAGTATTAATTGCACGGAAAAATTACCTGCCAGACTATGAGAAATGAGTGACAATGCATCGACTCACGGACGGAATCTTTCCGTTTACGGAACCCCTTTTACGCGTGGAAGATTTCCATCAACGGATCTTTTCCGTTTACAGAAATGTTTTTGGTCGCTTCAAGAATCGAGGCCCTGGGTACGAATGAAATTCCGTGCGAAAAATTTTAATCGTGAACGGATAGTTTTCCCGTGTAATCTTTCCGCTTGCGATTGAAATTCCCCGTGGAAGAAAAACCCTCCCCAGTCGAGAATAGAGACTTGTGAGTGAAAACATCTTTATATAGAAATGAGAAACTTCTCATAATATGTACCAAATGAATGAGTGTCTTTCACTGGATTGGTTGGCAAATTTTCCATAACTGGGCGTATATTCATAAAATTTATTCTTGTATCCCGCAAAATTCATTGCGAAAACGGATAAATTCCGGAACTGGGATGTTTATTTTCTTGTCCTCGGATTAGTTTTTACCGGACTGAGTAGTAATTTCTATCGCACTCGTCTTTCAATCGATTAAGTTCGGATGTTTCTGGAAACGATCGTGAATCGCAAGGATTTATGGGAAATTTGAGAGAATCACCGGAAAATAATTGTTATTGCAGAAAAAAACTAAAATTTCCCAAAAAAATCACAAAAAATTAATTCTGTCACACGTTTTTCGTCGAAAATGTCCTCAGCTTTTCAATGAAATAATCAAGAATATCCTATCTCAAGTATTTCCCCTAATCCCGAGAAATTTCCATTACGGAGAACACAAAGTCCAAATAATTCCTTTGTTCTTGCACGATTGCGAAGTAAATCACTGCATTTGTTTTGCCCTTTCAAGACAAAATCCCAGGATAAGGTCTTCTCAATTCAGTCTCACGGCAACAACGATTTCGTTCTCCTTTCATTGGAGCAGAGGGAGCGTAGTCGTTTCAGTTTAACGGAGAGAAAGATTCATAACAAATGGGAGGAAAAAAAAATAGGCAAAGCCCGTATTATTTGAGAGAAGTATAAGCAGAATCATTGAATAAATAATGCGTTAAATCTAAAAGAAGATAGAGCCGAGAAGGCACTTCTACATTTTATCAAAATGATCATCTCAAGAGTGAATTTCGGTCTGGCCCACGACATATGTTGTTCGCAAAGAGTCTGAGAGTATCGTCACACTCGAAAAAACCAAAAAAAAAAGTTGATAAACTTTTTTCTGAAAACGATTTGTAATCGTTGAATTGTTTCGTTCAAATGGCTGAATAACTTCGGCAGACTCTGGCACTTGGATTTTCTGTGTTTATAAATGACTCGTGAAGGTTATACACTCGAGAAATCTCTGAGAGAAATGCTCCAGAACAGTAAAAAAAAAAAAAAAAGAAAAACGGCTAGATGGAAAATGTTTTTTTTTGGGACAAGAAAAAATTAGGGAAATTAAGAGAGGAAAAGAAATAAATGAGATGTGACATAACTTATGACGAGACATTGGCCCGACACACAGTGCCCGGACTGCTTGACCTTAACTGCGGCATTCAGTTATAAATAAAGGTGCTGACATTGCTGGGCTAATCAGCGTCATCTTTACACGTGTCGGTGAATTTTTAATGTATAAATTGAATCTTCAATAAAGAACACAGTTTTTTTTTCTTCAATTTCATTTTCACTTGTAAGGGAAGATAATATGCTGAACAATAGTCCATATTTAACCTGAATAGGTTAGAAGTTTAAATAGTCAAGAAAATTTGGGACTTCTCTTCATTTAAGTTCAGCTGAAATTGTCATGAACGAACACTTATATGACCACAATTGCAGTTAAAATGATGTCACAAAAATGATAAATAATACTTAAGCCTAGACTGGTCCTCCCTACACAGAGAAAAATGGTTTCTTAATTTAAGAATGTGCAGGTCACTTAAATTAAGAGAGAAAAGTCACTTTATTTAAGTGAAAAAACTCACTTGATTTAAGTGAGTTTTACTTTTTTAAATTAAGAAAGAAAAAGTCACTTGATTTAAGTGAGAAAAGTCACTTACACAGAGAAAAATGTTTTCTTAATTTAAGAATGTGCAGTCACTTAATTTAAGTGACCTGCCATTCTTAAATTAAGTGACTTTTCTCACTTAAATCAAGTGACTTTTTCTTTCTTAATTTAAGAAAGTAAAACTCACTTAGATTAAATTACTTTTCTCACTTAAATCAAGTGAATTTTTCTTTCTTAATTTAAGAAAGTAGAACTCACTTAAATTAAGTGACTTTTTTCACTTAAAGCAAGTGAATTTTTCTTCCTTAATTTAAGAAAGTAAAACTCACTCAAATTAAGTGACTTTTCTCACTTAAATCAAGTGACTTTTCTTTCTTAATTTAAGTGACCTGCACATTCTCAAATTAAGTGACTGCACATTCTTAAATTAAGAAAAAATTTTTCTCTGTGTAATTTAAAAATGGCAGGTCACTTAAATTAAGTGACCGCACATTCTTAAATTGAGAAAACATTTTTCTCTGTGTATGAGGGAAAAGCCGGCGTCCACCGTTTTTATTTTTTCATGATTATTTGACTGAGCGTAAAATTCTGAAGAAAATTTGAATTCGTTCATTGAAATGTTTAGCAAATTATTATAATTTTTGAAAGACATGTTCTGTAAAATTGATGGAGAAATAAAATAAATTCTAATGAGTGGCAAAATTTTTCTCATGTTGAATGGAATTGTCGGCTGAGCGACGTTGCCGAGAACTCGAGAAACGCGCTCGGGCAGTGTAGAGTGAATTCGACAACGTTGCAACTGAAATAACATGGCGGCGATTTCCTCATGAGGGGACCAGCGTCGCAGGGGCAATTTAGATGACCAGTCTAGGGTTGGAAGAGTGTAAATTGCAGAAATAACCCACAAAATCTAATCTGTAGTCAGCCTGATTTGTTGTTATTCTGTTTCGTTTTTCAAAATTATGCATTTATATATATATGCTAATAAATCTATATATTAGATTTGAAAAAAAAAACATGGATGCAAAATACATACATATCGTCAACTTAGAAATAAAGGGGCGTAAGTGCGTGATATATATTTCTACCTGTTTCAAAATTGGTAGAAATAATGGCGGGTTATCTAAACACCGGAGGGTTTCATTAACAAAATTCCCAATGAATGTCTGCAGACAATGAGTGTCTCCGTCGATTGGTCATGTCCTGATAAAAGGGACAAGCTATTCCCTATCTCTAAGTGCTTCTCTATTATCACAAACACGTTGTGTTGCCTCAATTCGACGTTCTCATACACACGTAGGAGTAACCCAACCTGAACTCAAGTTATATTTTCGTCCCCAAACGTCCATCGATCTCCCAAATCCGGATATCGATCATTATCCGATCACTCGAGAAGCTCTTCATTACTTCATTAACACTGGCAATATCCATTTTCATGTATGCCTAATTCCTCTCGTATTCACGGTAATTTCACAAGATCGTTACACGTCTCCTTCGTTAACCCCGTTAATGAGAATTTTTCCACACGAATTTCCTTATCTTTCTCTTTTAGACTATGTTGGAAAAAAAAGAACGTTCAATAATCAAAGGACTCCGTCATATTTGAACAGGAAGAACATCTGCACATTTAATTACACGAGAAGGAGGAATTCATCCCTTTGGGAAATTCTGTATCTCAAGTTTGTTGATACAAGGAATTATACATGGAGAAATTTGAATTCTCAGTGTAGCTGGGCTTTTGCATATACTCGGGGCCAAATTATCTGGTTTATACACGATTAAATGGCTTTAACGACCAAACTATTAACTTTAAGAGAGAATTGTTGACCTTTCTGCTGGATATCAAGCTTGGAAAAGAGATCGTGCTTATAAAATGAATTGTCTCTACAATTGGGGTAAAATGGACCAGCGAGTGAAAATGATTGGAGATTTTTTTTGAGAGTGAAGGCTTCTTTGGAAAAATTTGAAAAAATTCACGAACAATATCAACATATTGGACCATCTTCTCAAATTTTTTCAGATTTTTTCATCGAGTCTTTCACTCCGAAAAAAATCTGGATTATGTTAATCCGGAGGTCCGTTATCTCCAAGTCTCCATTTCTTCACTTTTAAATAATTACCTGCTTAGAAGTTGAAGTTTTCTCTTCTCTTGCGTAAATCGCATCGAGTCACGAATATACTTGGCTGTAAATAATCATTGAAACAAGTTGCGAAACCTTCTGCGCATGCGTTTATTTTGAAATTCATTTTGAACCCTATGGAAACTCCCGGCTGGAGTTTTCCCAAGGGTCCAAAATGAATTTGACGATGTGCGCGTGTGCCAGGCATCTCCCACTCATTCCAATAATTTTATTCTTCCAAGATTTTCCGTGACTCTGCTCTCGTTGAAGAGGAAATCAAACCGAGTGGTAAGTGGTGAAACGGACAAAAATAAGCTCCTCCAAAATTTTTATGCAATTTTAATGGAATTATTCCAGGACCTAGGAGAAACCGGTACAAAATGGACCACCGTGGCAATATGATCGAGGATTTTTTTTCGGAGTGAAGGGCACGATGAAAAAATCTGAAAAAATTTGAGAAAATCTTCCATTATGTTAGCATTGTCGATAAATTTTTTCAATTATTTTTAAAAACTCCTTCACTCTCAAAAAAATCCAAATCTTCTCAATTTACAGCTCCATTTTGCCCCAGTCTCATTTATTATTGTGAAATAATTTTTCTCTTCATGCTTATCTCAATTTTACAATCCATCATTTGAACCACATTAAGTATGACGTTGAGTTCCGCAGGCCGAGGACATACGAGTCTCAGTCGACAGTGAGAGGCATATACACACATGAGAGATATCCACTCGTCTCAAGTTTCTCCCCAATGACTAGTGCAGTCCAGTTTTGATCTGTCCTCGCTTCCTACAATTCCTCCCCCCCCCCCCCTCTCCTTCCTCACCTCACTACTACATTGCCTACATTTATTAGTCAAGCAGCTACGGAAACCTCCAGCGATCGATGCTCCGTTGTATACGCGTATTAATTATGCCGACGAGCGTGCCAGAGAAGCGTCGAGTGTTGGGCATAGGAGGGTGCGCCCACGAGGAGTTCCTCACTTCCCCTCTGTCCCCCTTCCTCGCTTATTCCAAACTCCCCTCTTTTACCAATCATGCAGAGCATCGTCGACTCTTCTTGGCACTTATCCTCTTTTTTTTACCGCAAAATTCCTCGTAATTCACATTTTTCGCCTTTCGTGAAGAAATTCACAATTTTATTTGGGTATTTTGGTACTCACGAATTCTTTGAATGCTCATTATCAAGTGATCTCTCACGTGTATGAGTTATTGAATGAAATAGTCATGATGAAATTAATGAAATTGCATTTATGGAGACATCTGCTGATACAGAATGCAACATTTTTCATTTGGAATTGAAATATTTCAATGTTTTTAGTTTGTAAAATTCAAAGAGAAATTAGTATTATTATTGGATATTTCTTTTGCTTTTTCATTGCATTCAATCGTAGGTTTTCATGTACTGCAAATAAAATTCAGTTATTCGATTCATGAGGTTGAGACTTAGATGGAATTTTTATTGCCAATCAATTTGGGTCACGTATCACTTTTTATTACTTCAATTACTTGGAACAATATTGTCGGGAATTTGTTGTGGGCTGGTTAAGAGGAAAATTTAGAGGATATTGAGTGACAGCTGTTGTTGTTTGAAGTGAAGCGCATGTTTTTCTGAAGTCGATAAAAAGGATTTCGGATTACTTACCGATCGTAGAAGTAGTCGGAGCCATTTGTGATCAGACGATGTATCTGAGTAGTGACATCGACTGAGTTTGAGAAGTGTTGGCAGGTTTCAGCGCCTCTTGCACTCTACTTGTTGGAAATTCAAGAAGAGAATTTATTTAAGGAGGTTGGTCACTAAATGCGTTCAAATGAAAAAATTCTGAAAATTTTCAATGTTATTGTTGAATATCCCATACGACTCGTGTTAAATTTTTAATTCGTTCTTGAACCTAGTTTGGACGTAATAAATTAATGAAAATTCCTGGTTATACACAGCCTCTTATGGGCATACTGAGCCATACCGATAATTCGGAGACAAAAAATTGAAAATCTCGTGAATGACAATTGAGATTTGATTGGAAAACTGATCAGTACCTTCCTTGAACAATTAGGAAAAATAATTGACCATTTTTTCGGGGCCTTACAGACCTTTTACAATTGCAATTTATGGTTTTATACAATTCCTCGATCAAAATTCACGTGTCGAGTAACTAATATGGCATCGCCGCGTGACGTAGCGTTATGTCTGTGAGAGCTCGGTATGTATGTGTGGATACAGTTTGAAATATATTTCAACTGCAGCGTTGTCAAAGTTACCGAGCCCATCTCGCAATCAATTTTCTTTCATTTTTTATGACATTGACAACATTTGAGGTGATTATTTATCTTCAAAAATTATAAGAGGGAATAAAAAAATTATTATGATGATTTTCAGCGAGTAATTAACTGATTAGTGGTCAGAAAAATGTTGTCTATTTTCGTGTTCAGGAATTGGTATTAGCTCGGGATGCCTATGCTAAAGCGTAGGCATTTTCCTCTGCCCGCGCATCTCGCACAAGTGGTAACCAACCTCCTCAAGGATGTTCTACCGGTATTTTATAAAAATTGAAAAATGTAAGAATTCAATGAAATTTTTTTCCAAGGTTCTTTAATTCATGAAGAAACCATATGCAAAATTTGAGATTTTTTTTCATAACTGGGTGAATAGTTATAAATTTAAAAAAAAAACCATCGTGTGTTCTCATGGGAAATTCACAAAAGCTTACGGAAAGTTTCGAAAAATTCTTCAAATTGGATGAAATTTGGGATATAGGTAAGAAATTACTTCCCGCATAAACGTTACATTTTTATACGACGATTGGGTCAATAATTGACATTTAAATTAATAAAAAATGATTTAAAAATTGTCACTGGCGTGTAAATGCTACCAACTCGTGTCGCCAGAATTTCCTAGAATACAACGCTTTTGTTCATTAAAAATTGAAGTAATAGACCCGTGAAACTATTATACGTTGTTGCTGATGTCACTGATGGTGGTAAGGCATTCTATAGGGTAGTTCGAACCTAGTAATTGCAAACTAATCTAGAAAACCTCGTTTTTTCTTTATTGCTTTATCGACAATACTCTGGGATACTTTCTTAAAACTTCTTATCATTTCCAGAATACTTGAAACACTTCTTCTCATTATTAATTATTAATATTATTAATATGTTTCTGTATTTCATATCAGTAATTACAAGGGAATTACATTATTCATTTGTCTTTAATATTACCACAATTTTCTCTGATACAATCCTTTTTTTTTTTGTAATCTTGTATTTTCATATTTTTCTCCATCTTATAACTAATACTTAGCCATAATAGCGTCGTTTCGAGCTTTTCGAGTTGCTCGCTCGGTCAATCCATCAAAGACACACCGAGTCAGCTTGTATTTTTCATCATATATATAATTTTAATTTGTTTGTTTACGATTTTTTTTTATTTACTGAATTCTATGATGAAACCACGATGGCTTCAACACGTGGAGGTAGGAAATACCTCGGGTTCGATATATATATATATATATACATATATATATATCTTGTTATCGCTTGTGTATTTTCGATTGCCTCCAATGGCGAAAAGAAAGACTTATTACTTTTCACTTATACCGCACGAGTTTTGATTCTGTCAATTTCTCTCACATTTTCCCATTATTCGTGATCAAAGTGTAACCTCGTGGTCTCCTAGATTACAAATTGGAAAGAAGGCAATTCGCAGGCAGGCAATTCATTGTTAAATTCATTATATATTCTCCACATTTTTTTTTTGCATTTTTTGTTAAAATTTTTTATTTTTTTAATTTTTTTTTCTAAATTGTTTATTATTTTATTTTTACATAATGAAGTGATATATTGAGAGTCAATATATACTTTGTCGCCAGAGGAAACAATCGATATTCCATTGGGCATATGTTTGTTTGTTTTTTTTTTTTTTTAATTAAATATTTCTTTACAAGAATCGAACATAGTTAACATAGTTTAATTATTTTCTCTCATTTCGTACCCGAGTTATTTGTAAAAATAATTTATATATTTGGGCATTGGATTTTTCCTTTTATTTATTTGTTTTTTCCTCCTTTTTTATTTTTGAAACAAAGCCGCGAGTTCATTCCGAATAATCGTTGTTGAGATTTTTTCATTTTACTTTATTGAAAGGATTGTTTTTTCATTTTATTTTATTTTTTCTTCAAAAGATATTTAACAAAAGAAATCTCTCACAGAGGATATATATAGTTATATTTCTTTTTTTTTTTTTCGTGTTTCTGCCACTTAGACGCAACTACGAATTCTTATAACAAGCTTTTGGTTTTAGTGTTAGTTAGACGTTTAAGACATGAGTGCGTTTAATCTTGTGTGTATTATTGTTTTTTCTTTCAAATTTTTTCAAATCTTGGGCTTTGGTTTTATTTAGAAAGTACTTAGGCCCTATAATTAGTGTGTGATATTTTTATTCCTCTTATTTTCGGGTATTTTTGTATTTCACACTTGCTTCTTTTTCTTTTCTGTCACTTTTCCATTGGCAAGATCGATGAAAACGAGGAGATTTATAGGAATGACATATATTTATCAAATCAAGATTCTCAATTCACATTGTTCAATAGCGATACTTCTTCTTTTTTTTTTTTTCTCTCATTTAATCTCGATTCTCCATGAAAAATGCTAGATGAGGCAATTCCTCGAAAATTGAGACAATAAACTAACACTAGAGAAAAAGCGAATACAGACATTTTTTTCTCATAGAAATTTACAACGATTAATGACCGGCGATTCGCGAGCTTTGTATTATTTGATGTTTTTTTAAAATTTTTTTCCTGTTTCGTTAATATTATTATTACAAGTAAAATTATTTTCCCTTTTTTTTTTTTTTAAATATTCATCTTTTATTACTTGAAAGACATGATAATATTTGAGCGGCAAAGAAAATTCGGCAAAATTTCGAAATCTCAGTATTTAATGGACTCATGGTCTCATTCAATTTTTTTTTTATTGTATTCATACGTTTCTACCAATTCTATCATTTTTTTCATTTTCTCTTAAACTTTTTTTTTTTTTTTTTTTTTCGTTAATGTTTGTTAATGACTACAAAGCTCATCGAACCACTTGCCGAATTACTACAAAAACTAGGTTCGCTACAATAGACTGGTGCTTTTTTTTTTAGATTTCGGAACGAACACTACGATAGATGATTAACGTCCAACTATTCTTTCATTTCTGAAGCAATTCTCCCCTCCCTTTTGTCTTCTTTCAATTCAAATAATTCGTGTTGAGATAAAGACAGAGAAGAAGATGAGTTTTTTTCAATTTTTTATCATGGAAACGATCACGTAGGAGCAATATTGATCGTCAAATTGAAATGCCTCACTCTCGCCTTATTTTCTTTTTTTTTTTATTTTTTTAATTATTTCATTTTTCATATAAAAAATTGTACGAACGCAGGTGTCGATTGTGAAAAATAGCAATAAAAAATATCTCAATTGGAAGCACTATCTACACTTGCATATGTATCAAACGAAAGACTCTCGAGGCATTTGCTCGTACGTGAAGCTCGTTTCCACAATTTACGAAAGGAAATTGAGTATTTTTTTTTTTTTTTAATTTAATTTAAAGTCTATATTTACCATATAGCAGCAGTGATCGTTTATCATTATTATTATTATTATTATTACTTTTTGTTTCTCATGAATAATGAAATAAATTGAATTCATCTCAATTATAATTATTATTTCATTTTCTTTATCTCCATTCCTTATTTTTTTAACACTATAAAACATTCTTCAATAACTATGCAACATTAATCGATACTATGACATACTGGCGCATTTATTATAATTTTTTTTTTTTTATTTTTTCCATTTCTTTTATTCATTTTTTTTTTTTTCATCATTTCTATATACAAAAATTTTTATGGTTTAAATGAGTCATTAATATTCATTCAATGCAATTGATGGGTTAATTTTTTTTATTTATTTTTATTTCCTTTGAATTTAATAATACCTATTGACGTGGCATCGTCACACATGAACATATGCAGTTTTAACGGATGTATATATTAATTTACAATTTTTCTTTTTTTTGATATAATATTTTTCTTCAGGATTAGCCACTGATTTTTTTTTTAATTAAAACGTTCGTTGGAGCAGGCATAGTTAATGGCTATTTTCACATTAATCATCGTTTTTTTTTTTTCTGTAATTTTAATTCTTCATTTTTTTCTCATCAATATTCATTTCAGTTTAATTTTCTATATTTATATATTTATACATTCATTATTATTTTTATTTTTTTTTTTTCGTGGGGGCTGCCGTATACACAAACCCACTTTAATCTCGACGTATCACACATATACAAATATAATTATAAAGCAAATCACCCATAAACAAACACAAATACAAATACACGTATTCACACAGATACACACACACACACACACATACTCGCAGTTCATTTTCTTAATTACACTCATTTTTTCCACTTTTTTAGGTTCTTTTCATTTTATTATAGTTTCATTTTATTTATTTTTTTTTATTTATTTATTAAAATGCTTTTATTATTAAAAAAAAAATTCTCTCTCGAATTTTCTTTTTCTAGCTCGTATGAAAAATTAAATTGTAAGATTATTAATTATTATTTTTTTATTTATTGATCTATCTCTTTTATACTCTTTCATTCTGTTGCATCTCACTTGGATTTTTATTTATTTTAATATTAATGATTTAATATTTATTTATAAGTCACGTTGAAATTTTACGTAAAAATACAAAAGTGGATTATACATACATAATTCCTTGTTGATTTATTTTATTTATTTTTAATTTTTTTATTTAAATCATTTTATTTCATTTATTTATCATCATGAAATTGTCTGGGATTTTTTTTTCTTTTTTTGCTTTCAATAATAAATAGAATTGTTGGAAGATACTTTACAATAAGAAAAAATTGCACGATGTTTCAGTGTTTGTCATTAATTTTTAAAATTATGACAGCACTCAACTAATTTTCATAATAAATATCCTGAATAACGTACTCAGTGGGCTTTTCAGTTTCACAGTAATTTTAATGATAATGATCATTATATATATATATATGAAATCACAATGTAATGGAGAAAAATTTCAATTTATTTTTTAAATTTCATTTTTTTTTTTTTTTTATTCCCTGTAATATTATCGTTGACATTTTATTATTCTATGCCATGTTCTATTAATCATTTGACACAAAAGAAGAGAAAGAAAATAAAGAAAGTGCGAAAAAACAAAAAAAAAAAATTATGAAAGTACGTGAATATGAAATGAAAGGAATTGTAAAAAAAAAAAAAAAAAAAAATTATAAAAAAATTGTTGTAGTGAAAAATTCCAAGTGTCCTATGAACCTGAGTGTCCTTTCAAAAAGCACGTCATTCATTTTGTTGAAGGAATAAAAAAACCAGTACACAGCGCAAAATATACATTATTTCCGCCATTTTAATTTTTTTTTTTTAATTCCGTGTATATGCATGTTGCGTGTCATACAAGATAGTAGAATAAAAGTCTTTTTTTTTTTTTTTCAATTTTTTTTTTTATATAATAATTTTTTTTCTTCATCTTTTTTTTCGTACTTAATACAGTAAAATTTGTCGGATAAAATTTTTTTGTAAACTTGGAATACAAATTATAAAGAGTGTACAGACACCTGCAGTGGGTTTATGTAGGATGGATTGGCACTCTTTTACCGGAAGCTCAAACTGGCGAAGTTTAATTTCCTGTTTCAGTAGTTAATGCTCACAATGAAACATATATATATATATATATATATTATGCCTTTTTTTTCAATGCCTTTATCTTCACTATTTTCTCGTTATTATTGTTGTGTGTTTCTTTCAATGGAATTATGAATGGGCTTGTACAACTGAATTATCTGCAGGATTATTGCGTTGCCTATCGATCCTACAATAAAGTCTCCAGGTGATTTTATTTTTATCTATTATCTTTAATTAATTTTAACATTTAACATTATTTATCTTTGTTCATCATTATTCTCTTCTGCTTTTTTTCTTTTAAATTCAATTAAACTCATCGTATTATTGTATTATATTTTATCTTGACAATTGTTATTGCCTTTGTTTAATGTTTTATTTCTTTTAATCGTTTTTTTTTTAAGTATAAACTCATTCATTCACATGTATCGAGGGTTGGGGGTAAAGCGATTTATCATACAAACACAAACGTTCTGTAAAATAATCAATGATTTTATCGTTAAATTTTGAAGAGTTTGTGTTCGTATTAATTTACAGTAACTTGACTATTTATCTGATACTGTATTTGGAATGAAAATTTAATGGCAAAGTGAATAAAAATTTATTTTCAACTACGATAATTTTTTTTATTTATTGTTCATAGGATTAAAATAATTCCGGATTTTTTTTTGAGAGTGAAGGCATTTTTTTAAAAATCTGAAAAAATTCAGTGATAAGCTCCATACATTGCAGCATCTTCTCAAATTTTTTCAAATTTTTTTATGAAATCCTTCATTCCGAAAAAAATTCCTGAACAAAAATTAATTTTCATCTGCAAGAATTTTTTTTTATCTGTAGGGTCAAAATCAGATTTCGGAATTTTTTTTGAGAGTGAATGCCTTTTTCGAAAAATCTGAAAAAATTCAGTGATAAGCTCCACACATTGCAGCATCTTCTCAAATTTTTCCAGATTTTTTTATAAAGTCCTTCATTCCGAAAAAAATTCCTGAACAAAAATTAATTTTCATCTTCAAGAATTTTTTTTTATCTGTAGGGTCAAAATGAGATTTCGGGATTTTTTTTGAGAGTGAAGGCATTTTTTTAAAAATCTGAAAAAATTCAGTGATAAGCTCCACACATTGCAGCATCTTCTCAAATTTTTTCAAATTTTTTCATGAAGTCCTTCATTCCGAAAAAAATTCCTGAACAAAAATTAATTTTCATCTTCAAGAATTTTTTTGTATCGGTAGGGTCAAAATCAGATTTCGGGATTTTTTGGGAGAGTGAAGGCATTTTTTTAAAAATCTGAAAAAATTTAGTGATAAGCTTAACATATTGCAGCATCTTCTCAAATTTTTTCATGAAGTCCTTCATTCCGAAAAAAATTCCTGAACAAAAATTAATTTTCATCTTCAAGAATTTTTTTTTATCTGTAGGGTCAAAATCAGATTTCGGGATTTTTTTTGAGAGTGAAGGCATTTTCTTAAAAATCTGAAAAAATTCAGTGATAAGCTCCACACATTGCAGCATCTTCTCAAATTTTTCCAGATTTTTTTATAAAGTCCTTCATTCCGAAAAAAATTCCTGAACAAAAATTAATTTTCATCTTCAAGAATTTTTTTTTATCTGTAAGGTCAAAATGAGATTTCGGGATTTTTTTTTGAGAGTAAAGGCATCTTCTTAAAAATCTGAAAAAATTCAGTGATGAGCTCCACACATTGCAGCATCTTCTCAAATTTTTTCAAATTTTTTTATGAAGTCCTCCATTCCGAAAAAAATTCCTGAACAAAAATTAATTTTCATCTTCAAGAATTTTTTTTTCATAGGGTCAAAATGAGATTTCGGGATTTTTTTTGAGAGTGAAGGCATTTTTTTAAAAATCTGAAAAAATTCAGTGATAAGCTCCACACATTGCAGCATCTTTTCAAATTTTTTCAAATTTTTTCATGCATTCCTTCACTCCGAAAAAAATTCCTGAATCATGCTGTTACGAAGCTCCATTTTACCCCATTCTTCCCAATTTCTTTTTTTCTCTCGGAATATCGATTGACAAACTGATAGTTTCCTTGTCGTGTCATCGTCGACTCATCACGTAGATAGAAAAAAAAAGAAGAGTAAAATAGAAATAAAGGAAAAACAAAAAAAAGACAGAAAGAAAGGACCTGGATCCTTTCACTTCACCACCCTCTGGCGCACACGTTATTTGTTTTCTTTCGTTCCTTTTATTCGCTCGTTTGCATGCAGACTCTCCCTGACGGCCATTCTATTTATCGCTTTCACCCAACCCTCGTACATTCTTCTCTTTCTCTTCTTTATTTTCCCTTTTTTTTTTATACCTTTCATACCTCATTCTTTTCTCCGCATACGCACCCACCCAATGAGCAAACATTCTCCAACGCACACAAAAGATAACACAAGTGTCTCGACTTTTATACAGAGGAAATCAGGATAAAATGGACCTGAGTGTTAAAATGATTTGGCATTTTTTTTGAGGATGAAGGGGTCTTTAAAAAATTCTGAAAAAATTCATGAACAATATAAACATGTTGAATAATTTTCTAGAATTTTTTCCGATTTTTTAATCGAATACTTCACTCTGAAAAAAATTCCTAAATCATGTTATTGGGTTGATCCATTTTTTCCCATTATCACCAATATATATGTATATAGATATACATTCCAGAACCTTCTTTATTCTTTATTCTTCATCTTCGCCCTTTTACGGAGAGGCGCATTCCCTTTGAAACTTACCATGCCATTCTAATATTTGCCAAACATATGTAAGTAAAAAAAAAGTGGATGAAATGAATACGAATTCCGCAAAATTTTACATGAAATTTTCGAAATAAAAAATTCCTCTTCTCCTTTCTCTCTTTCGTTTCATGTTTGACGTAAGGGCATTGTCCGTTGTCAAAGGAGTACTCCTCAACGTTCTCTCAGCCATACACACTGCTATATAGCTACTGGTGATTCAATCAATAAACATTCACATCATATTATGTGTATCGCACAAAGTAAATTAATATAAAATAAATTACACGATATTTGCAACTACATTTTGAGCATACCCCGCGGCTTTTTCTCTCTTGTTTAATATTCTTTTTTTTTTTTATTCAAAATGTGCAGAAAAATTAATAATCACGTATTTCAAAATTACCTTGTTACATTTTAGAATAAAATATACATTTTTTTTTTCATAATAAAAACATTATAAAATTAACATTGAATAAATGGGAATGATTAATTATTTAATTTACTTTTTAGTGTAAAAATTTTTGGTTCAATTTTTTTATTTTTTTTTTCATTATATTTAATTATTAATTTTTCTGCAAATTCTTCATTTTACCTATTTGATAGTACAGAGTCTCCTAATCATTTAAATTTACAATTAACTTTATAATTTAGCTTATTGGGAAGAGAATGAGAAGTTATTGATCATTTTCCGCATTTTTTTTTCATTTTCGTGGTCTCTTTTTTTTTTACTCTGGTACATCTTTCTTTAATTCTTCAATATCTATATTTTCACCTTCGTCCACTGTTTTTTTTTTTTTTTTTTTTTTTTTTTTTTACTGTCATCACACGATGTTTATTCTATTTTACATTTTATTCTACTTTGGCTCTGCTCTTAATGAATCTCATTTGGATAAGTAAATTTGCGCGTTCTCGTTGGTCTTTGCAAGTATATAACGTGTAACTCTATCTTTGATCTCAATTTAATCTATTTTTTTTTTTTTTCATAATTTTTTTTTTTCCCCTCATTTTTACCTAATGAATTTTGACTAAATTCTCGAGGCTTAATGAATAAAAAAAAATATTAACACAATTTTTTTTTCCTCCCCCTCCTCCCCCTTTCTATATAATTTAATGAGCTTGTGAATGATGTGTTTTATTAAATTTTTATGGAAATTTTAATGAAATTCATTGAATATTGATTTTAATGATAATTTTAATGCTTCTAAACTCGCAGCAATTTTTAAAATTTTTTTTCTAAAATAGTAAAGATTTTAATGAGTCTCGTTTTTTTTTTTTTTTCGTTCAATTTTATGCTAAGCTTAATTTGATTGCAAGTTATTCATGTAATTGTTCGAGCCAGTAGGTCCCAGGACATTTATCGATGAACTCGGGACCGAAAATGAAAAAGTTCCAATTATTTTTTTTTTTTAAATTAAACATCGATTCACGATGTTTTTTTTTTCTTTCTTCTTAACATTCAATTTCGTTTTTGCACTAAAATTTAAATTTACTATTTAATTCTATCAATTTTTTCCTTACTTGTCACATTATATTTAATTCATTAAATATTATATCCAACGTGAATATTAGGAAATAGAGATAAAGATTTTTTTTTTTCAAATATGGACACACACAAACAAATGTGTAGTCCAAATAATCCTAATTCAATTCCATTGTGTTTTTTTTTTCTTAATTTCCTTTATTTTTCGTTAATTAGTTATCTTTCATATGACAATTCAATATTTTCAATGCACAATTAAAAAAATTTTCATTTTCTTCCATACTTCAAACTTGATGATTGAATTAATTTAATTTCTGCAAAAATTATTAGTTATTTTGCAAAATGAAGGAAAAATCTATTCGAATTTCAGAAGCAATTCATCATGATTAAGTACAAATTCTCGTTTTCCAAAAAAAAAAGGTGAAAGAATAAAGAGGTTGGAAAAAAGAAAATAAAAAAAACAGGAAAAAAGTAGATTTTTCGAAGGAATCTTTTAAGCTCCATCTTATTTTGCACTCAGAATGTCACTAACGGCCTCTCCCCCTCTTCCGTCTCTTCAGTGCAACGTATAAAACCACCAGGGCATATTCCCAACGACTTTTCCTATTCGTTTTTGAGCCCCGCGGGTGCTCAATATTTCTGGCTTCTTATTCCCCTGTGGCCCATTCATTTATCATCGTTTGTGATACTTGACTATAGAGACACCATCAAGCCTCTCAGGCATCTTTCTCATTGCTAAATATCACACTAGGCAAAGCCATCACGCTACTAACGTTTGAGACTTTTCTCATTTTCATTTCTAATATCTTGGAATTTTCGAGAAAAAAAAAAAATACAAGATTTTCGAGGTAAAGAGAAGAAAGAAAGAAATATTAAATGCACCTGAATTTTTATTGAGTTAAGGAGGTTGGTTACTAAATGCGGTTAAATGAAAAAATTCTGGAAATTTTTAATGCTATTGTTGAACATCCCATACGAGTCGTGTTAAATTTTTAATTGGTTCTTGAACCTAGTTTGGACGTAATAAATTAATGAAAATTCCTGGTTACACAGAAAAAAATGTTTTCTTAATTTAGGAATGTGCAGTCACTTAATTTAAGAATGGCAGGCCACTTAAATTAAGTGATTTTTCTCACTTAAATCAAGTGAATTTTTCTTTCTTAATTTAAGAAAGTAAAACTCACTTAAATTAAGTGACTTTTCTCACTTGAATCAAGTCACTTTTTCTTTCTTAATTTAAGAAAGTAAAACTCACTTAAATTAAGTGACTTTTCTCACTTAAATCAAGTAACTTTTTCTTTCTTAATTTGAGAAAGTAAAACTCACTTGAATTAAGTGACTCTTCTCACTTAAATCAACTGACTTTTCTCACTTAAATCAAATAACTTTTTCTTTCTTAATTTAAAAAAGTAAAAGTCACTTTAAATTAAGTGACTTTTCTCACTTGAATCAAGTGACTTCTCTCACTTAAATCAAGTAACTTTTTCTTTCTTAATTTAAGAAAGTAAGAGTCACTTTAAATTAAGTGACTTTCCTCGCTTAAATCAAGTGACCTTCCTTTCTTAATTTAAGTGACTGCACATTCCTAAATTAAGAAAACATTTTTCTCTGTGTATACACAGCCTCTTATGGGCATACGAAGCCGTACCAATAATTAGGAGACAAAAAATTGAAAATCTCGTGAATGACAATTGAGATTTGATTGGAAAACTGATCAGTACCTTCCTTGAACAATTAGGGAAAATAATTGACCATTTTTTTGGGGCCTTACAGACCTTCTACAATTGGAATTCATGGTTTTATACCATTTTTCGATCAAAATTCACGTGTCGAGTAACTAACATGGCATCGCCGCGTGACGTAGTGTTATGTCTGTGAGAGCTCTGTATGCATGTGTGGATACAGTTTGAAATATATTTCAACTGTAGCGTTGTCAAAGTTCCCGAGCCCATCTCGCAATCAATTTTCTTTCATTTTCTATGACATTGACAACATTTGAGGTGATTATTTATTTTCAAAAATTATAAAAGGGAATGAAAAAATTATTATTATGATTTTCCGCGAGTAATTAGCTGATTAGAGGTCAGAATAATGATGTCTATTTTCGTGTTCAGGAATTGCTATTAGCTGGCGATCCCTATGCTACACAGAAAAATGTTTTCTTAATTTAAGAATGTGCAGTCACTTAATTTAAGAATGCGCAGGTCACTTAAATTAAGAAAGAAAAGTCACTTGATTTAAGTGAGTTTTACTTTCTTAAATTAAGAAAGAAAAAATCACTTGATTTAAGGGAGAAAAGTCACTTAATTCAAGTGACTTTTACTTTCTTAAATTAAGAAAGGAACAGTTACTTGATTTAAGTGAGAAAAGTCACTTGATTTAAGTGAGTTTTACTTTCTTAAATTAAGAAAGAAAAAATCACTTGATTTAAGTGAGAAAAGTCACTTAATTCAAGTGACTTTTACTTTCTTAAATTAAGAAAGAAACAGTTACTTGATTTAAGTGAGAAAAGTCACTTGATTTAAGTGAGAAAAGTCACTTGATTTAAATGAGAAAAGTCACTTAATTTAAGTGACCTGCCATTCTTAAATTAAGAAAACATTTTTCTCTGTGTAAAGCATAGGCATTCTCCCCTGCCCGCGCGCTCCGCACAAGTGGTGACTAACCTCCTTAAGAATGTATTAGGAACCGTGAATTTTGATGGGTGGGAATTGGCTCGAATGGATGCAGGGTGAGCTGAAGTAAATGACCACGTGACGTGTACTGTGAATCTGGCCGATCACGTGCGAGAAATGAATGATAAAGTCGAGTCACTTGAATTTCAATTCTATTTTCTGACGAGTGTGAGTTTGCGAAACAAACTGAAGGCGATATAATTCGAACAATGAATTATAACCAACCGGTAAAACGCATTTGACGGCCAACTACAATTCAAGTGAAGTGAAAAGCCCCAATGTAGTTGAATTCACATCACGAACTATATCCTTGCACCTTTGGGGGTAATGGAGTGATATGAAATGCACTACGATTAATTTCTCCGATAACGAGAGAACAGAATTCGTACGGAGTCGGAACTTGTACGAAGAATTTTAAATGATTCTGGTGGTTATAACTGGATATATTCTGGCTTCATAGTTGACTACGTGCTTATAAAGCGCACGAGAAATTGGAAGATTGTGGGTGGTAGTGAGAAAGAGTTGAAATTCGATAGATGGTAATGGTGGGGGGATATTGGCAGAGTGAGTGAAGAATTCTGGGTACTTCTTGTACTCGTGTAATTGCTAGGCTTCGAATAATTCCAGCGATAACGAGAAATAGTTAGAATTCCAAAAGGATTTTATCACATTTTTTATTTTCCTTTTTTTTTGCCTTTAATGAACTTGTGAAAGCAAGCTATTGACGTCTCTGATTGTGAATTACTCCTTGTACAATGAGAATTCAAAGTGCTTTGGTTATTTTAAAGAGAATAATTGCTATTCAGGAATTAAAAAATAACCCTATTTATCTTTTACACAGAGAAAAATGTTTTCTTAATCTAAGAATGTGCAGTCACTTAATTTAAGAATGTGCAGGTCACTTAAATTAAGAAAGAAAAGTCACTTGATTTAAGTGAGAAAACTCACTTGATTTAAGTAAGTTTTACTTTCTTAAATTATGAAAGAAAAGATCACTTGATTTAAGTGAGAAAAGTCACTTAATTTAAGTGAGTTTTACTTTCTTAAATTAAGTGACTGCACATTCTTAAATTAAGAAAACATTTTTCTCTGTATAATTCCATATCTTTTGAACTGGTGATCAAAAAAATCTCAAACTTGGCTGAAAAGTGTGTTTCGATAGATACAAGAAAATATCAAAAAATAGAGGAAATCAAAAATGCAAAGTTGAAAAACTGTCCGATTTGGTGTGGAATGACCTATATATATTATCATCTTAGAAACAAACCAGCGTAAATCCTGTGTATAAGCATAGCACTTGTGCCTCTTTGTCTTTAAGATGACGATATATATATATATATATATAAATCTATTCGTCTCTCTCTCTCTGTGTTCAGAATTTTCATTGAATAGAATGGAAAGTCCTTTCTGCACAAAAATTCATATGCTAAAGCAATTTGTAGGATTTTTAATGAACTTAGAACCGAGAAAGCTGTCTGCAAAAGACCGAATGAAAGAAAAAAAAAATTTGAATAAAAATGAATTTTTACTTCTATGTGGCAATTGAATTCGCTCAATTTATATGATTGAATGAAAGATCAAAGTCAACTAACCCCAGTGTAAAAGAGATGGAACAATAAAATATGGACTAAAAAAATATAATGATGAAAGAATAAAGCTTGATGGCTAAAGAAAAGTTTTCAGCCAATGGAGTTAGAAAAAGTCGCGTACCGTTCAAATACAGTTCGTGAGGGATAGAGAGAGAGAGAGAGACTCACTATTTTTCAGAGACTGCACGAATTTCCCCGAGGGCCCGTTTTCATTATTTTTTTTCTCCTCTTTTTCTAATTCCCAAGTTTTATTTAATTTTTTTTTTCTTATCCTTTCGTAATTGTCATTTTATTTCCGCTCGTCTTCTTCTCGAGTAATATAATTCAATTGCAGATAGAAATTTACATGATTTGAAATATAGAAGAAAGAGAATGATAAACTTTTCTTATTTGCAACATTAATTAAAACTCGAGGATAATAAAATGAAGTATTAAATTTTTATTGACATGATTTCAGTGAAAAAAAAAGTTTCATAATTAAGGATGTTCTACCGGTATTCTATCAAAATTCCGAAATGTAAGAATTCAATGAAATTTTTTTCCAAGATTCTCCAATTTATTAAGAAACCGTATGCAAAATTTTGGATTTTTTTTTCTCATACTTGGTTCAAAAATTATAAATTTTTTCAAAAACCATCGTTTCACATGTGTTTTTATGGGAAATTCACAAAACCTTGAGAAACTTTTCGAAAAAATTCTTCAAATTCGATGAAATTTCGGCTTATAGGTGAGAAATTACTCCACGCACAAACGTTACATTATTATACGACGATTGGATCAATAATTGGCATTAAAATTAATAAAAGTTGAGAAAAAAAAATAATAGTAAAAACAATCAAATATTGATGCCATTGGTCCTTAGAACATATTCTTCTAAATTAATTGAAAACAGCTGTTGAATTTACTGAATTCAGTCAATTCAACTGGTTGATCTGTTTGAATTAACTAAATTCAATAAATTCAAGTAGTTCATCTATTTGAATCAACTAAATTCAGTGAATTCAACAACTGTTTGAATTTTTTCAAAAAAATATTTGCTAATGACCATTTGCCGCAATATTTGATTGTTTTTATCCCTATTTTTTTTCTCAGTGTAAGTGCTGCCAGCTTGCGTAGCCAGAATTTCCTACAATGCAACGCTTTTTACAAAAGAATTCACAAACTAATTAAATAAAGAGTGAAAAAAGTATCTGTGAAATGTAATGATAATAATAGAATATTTCCAGGGAAATCCTGGTGCAGAAGTTTGGGCAAAATTGAAGGGGAGCTGCGAAAGGCAGAAGAGGCAAGACGTGCAAAACTGTGAGGAGCCGACAGGAAGAAGGAGGAAAAACGGCAAACGCCTCTATAGCAATGATCGAAGAGACTGTGATCAGATTAGCGTACATGACTAAGAAAAAAGCTATAGGGTTTACGAGGGTGGAAAACCCCGTTGTATTTTGACGTATTACGTTGTGATACCAAATCTAGTAGTAAATATTTAATAGTTATAAGTGAGATTCAGTATTAATGTTCAATAGAGATTTAATAATTAAGGTTGAACTGATTATAGAATACTGAAATTAAAGTAAAAATGTAAAAATGTAAAGAGAGAAGGTGAAGGGAGGATGTAAAACATGGAAAATGTAACATCAAAGAAATAAATTCTATTCTATTCTATTCTATTGAATAGGAAAGGTGAAGAATTTCATTGCGCAAAAATTCTAATAGAATATTTGAACATCCGCAGCATTTCATAATTCCCTAAACACAATTTTAATGACAAATTTAAAAAATCATTTTTTCATATTCAATGATTAAAACACTGCCTCTCTCATTCCAATTGATATTCCAATGTGTTCTTTTTTAATAGAAAAATTAATACTCAAAATTCCAACATTTTTTCACAAAGCACGATAATTCAATGGAGTGTAATTGGATATTTGACTTGATGGTTGGAAAACGAGAATTCACATTCCGATTTTTTAACTCCTCTTTATTCTCCCCCCCCCCCCGCTTTCCTATCCATTTATAACGAAATATGAAGCTTGAAGTGCACGTATATTCGTGAACTGCACATGAAAGATAGTCTAATTTGCATCAATCATGGATACGAGTGGAATTACGTTTACTGCATATTCCACAACTTTTTCCTTTTTTTTTTAAATCTCTTTTTCTTTTTTATTATGAAATCCATTCGGTTATGACCATTCGTGGCACATATTTATTATTATTATTATTATTATTATTATTATTATTATTATTATTATTATTATTATTTCAGCTGTGTACAATATTGATACTTATACTTAATGACTATTTTAAAACTTTAATTATCGGAACACTTCATCGTCATTGAGGTTTTTTTTTTTTAATTTATTATTTCACATTTTTTTTTTTTTTTAGTTAATGTTCTAACGTTCCAAGAACGTTTATTTTTTCTCATTAAATTTAAATTCATTTGAATTACAATCAGAAAATGAATTTTCTTGATTTCTGACTGCACAACTTTTTGGTGTATTCCCGTTGATTTTTTTTTTTCTTTTTTCGAGGAATAGGTGACAAAGGATCAGGGGATAATAAATTTTTTGTGGAATTTATTCACTTGAATAAAACCATTAATTACATTTTTTTTAATTAGCTAAATTCAACTTCAAGCCCAGCGCATGATTAGAGGGATTCAATAGGAGACAGCGGACAGCAGGTTGATATTCTCGACACATTCTCAAACGACGCTTCAATATTATTAATCTCCTGTTTATAATTTTTCATTTATTTATTTTTGCATTCACGTGTAAGTGTCGAAGTTTTTTTTTTTTGCCGGAAAGGGAATTTTCTTGTAATTTTATGATTTTTAGGTTGAACAGGCGCTAATATTTTGGCCGTTAATCGAGGAATTATAATAAAAGTAATTGTTAATTTATAATCATCATTTATTCGTGTTTTCACGATGCAAAGATTAGAGAAAAATAGAGTTTTGTTGAAATTAAGGTGGTATTTCAGTGAATCTCTTATTTTTCTGATGCCACATCAAAAATGATGATTTTTTAGATTTTTCTGAATTTCATAATTTGTTGTTCGTGTAGTTTATGAGATATAAATTATCAAAGTTACTGAAAATACCGATGGTGGGGATGAAAGGCCTTAAATCGGACGGGAATGAAGAAATTACTGAAAGAAAACCTACGCAGTTGACTCATTTAAAAACTGTTAGCGAAGGAAATAGCATTTTAAGAAAATAGAAAAGTCAGGATTAAAATGGACTTGTTGGTCAAAATGATTCGGGATTTTTTTTGAGTGTCAAGGTCTCTACAAAAAAATTTGAAAAAATTCAGTAACAAGCTCTACATATTGGAGCATCTTCTCAAATTTTTTCAGATTTTTTCACAAAGTTCTTCACTCCAAAAAAAATTCCTAAATCATGCTGCACCACTTTTCCCTGATAGAAGAATTTTTTGTTATTTTCCGTATAGTTATTGAAAAATTGTCATTATAGGGGAAGGTGGGGCAAAATGGACATCAGGGGTAAAATGGACACATCTGAGCTTTTAGGCATATATTATGGAAAACTCTTGAAATTAATAGAAATATTGGTGGTAAATTGTTTTTGATGATTTTATTGGAAAGCTGAGGAAATTTTAGATGGAAAATAAGTGCCGGAGTTAATTTTTTCGAATATTTGGCGATTTTGAAGTTTTTCAGCATTTTAGGGGGGCAAACTCTTCCTTTTTTTGGAAATTTTCATTTTTTTGAGGATATCTTCGGTTCTATTTGTCGTAGCGTAAAAATTCCGACAGGAGGTGAAAGGTGAGATCATTTGTCATCGATTCATGGGGTTTTCAATTCAAAAATATCGATTTTTAAGGTATTTATGGACATTTTTGTGAAACAGTTCTATGAAACACTTTTTGGTCTATAACTATCCCAAAAATTGATATTTTTGAATTTAAAACCTCATGAATCGATGGGAAATGAGCTCAATTTTCATTTGAGACCAACCCCGAATTGCTACGACTAATAGAACCAGAGATATTAACAAAAAACTGAAAATTTTCAAAAAAGGAAAGGCAAACCCCTCAGAAATGCCAAAAAATATCGAATTTTCAAAAAAAATCGAAAAAAATACATCTGACACTCGTTTTCCAGTTAAAATTTCCTCAGCTTTTCAATAGATTCATCAAAAAAAATCCATCTCTAACCGTTTCATTATAGTGCCCATTTTGCCCCACTCTCCTCTAAGGTAATCGTTACTATTTGCCTTTCTCTCTCTATTTCATGCATATGATAGAAAATTAGTAATATAAAAAAAATGCGACAAAAAATTCTATTCGCAAGCTGAAAATATAACTTGCGAATAGTTGAAGCACTTTTTCCAAATCACCAGCAATCAATTGAAAACAAACCTATAAATCCTTATTTTTTTCTATCTGTTTTATTGACCGTACGGTAAACTACCTTAATTGATGGTAATTTCTTTATAATACTCGTAGCAAATTAAAACCATAAATTTAACTGATGATAAATTTATAATCGACATATATTGACACTACTGAACATTAAAAATTTAACAAGTTTATCATAGCTGGGTTAATTGATTGCAAGAATGGCATCAATACTTCCGGCAGTGTTCTCCGTCATTGTTGGCAAGTGCCATACGACAAAAAGAGAGAAAAAAGGAAGGAGGATGAGAGAATTCTATTCCCTTCGCTCTCACAATGAATTACGACATGGGGGGTTGGAGTGGGCTGGCCTTTCTATCCAGGGCTCGTCCTTTACTGGGAAAATTTATAAGCTTCTGATAGTGCCCGATCCACTGACGCCTACATATCTATAGATCATAATGAGACGACGTGCCCCCACACCTTCTGTTTTATTCTTTCCCCCTCTTTTTTTTCTTTAAATTTAATTTTTTATTTCACTCCTGTGTGGACTGTACTTGGGGTACGAATAATTCACTAAATTGACTTCGAGAATTTCATAAAAATGTCGGATTCTTTCATTCTCAAGTATTGGAAAGATTTTTTTTTTTTTTCATTCACCGGTGGCCAAAAGTTCTCGTCGTCACTTATTCAAATGCAATTTAGTTTTTCCCGGAAATTATTTGAAAATTTTTTTCATTCACCTCTGGAGAAGCTTTTTTTTTTCTCAAATTCTAAATCAAATGGACGACAGCAATATTTTCTCACTGAGAAAAAACAATGAAGAGTAATCTGCCTTTTAAATCCAAACGCTTTAGACGACGAAAAAAAATGGAAAAAAAAAGAATTAGAATAATTGAATTGTCAAGTCTGTGCGTGACACTCGTCGTTAAAAGTATAAGAAGATTTCACTCTAGTGGTACGTGTAAGCACAAATGAGATATCTCAAAATCCACTTAACCCTCCTCAAACTGAGAACAGACGAAAATTCAATTGGGCTTTACATTTTAGTTTTCTCTTCACAGGATTTTCTGTATTCTATTCCGCCGAAAATCTCAATGATACATGTCATGTAAATTTACTTTAATTATTTTTCATGAAGTTGACGAATATTACCTGTCCCGAAAAAAAATGAACTTCGTTCTTTTATTGGGTGAAAAAAAAAATTTAACGATGGGTATAAAGTGGAAAATAAAGCACTTGGGAATTTTTTTTTTTTTATCAACGTTGCTGAAAGCATGTCAGTCATAAGACAAAAGAGACTGGTACTATGATGAGAGAAAAGCCAATGAATTTTCCTCTTTTTTTCTCTCTTCGTTGCATGTGAATGAGTCAACAGAAATAAATGTGGAAAAATCGATACTACGAAATCCCTTTTTTTCTTTTCACTCCAATTTAATTTAAAAAAATTCACGTTTCTTTCGTGTAAAATTACAAAAGCTCCGACAGTTACACGTGTATTCACGAAACAAGACACACACAGCATCAAACTCATATATTGAACACCTTTTTTTCCTGTATTTCAAATTTTCCTCCTATTCCCATTAATTTTTTCGCTCAAACAAATGCATTATCCTTTCTTTTTCCCTCCATTTATTTTTCATAAATTTATCTAAATAATTGTTTTCATGTTTCTTTTAACCATCTAATTCGTAATTTTCCTCATCATCATTTTGAAATAATAATTGTAAATGAATATTTACCAAACGCGAAGATCGAATAAATTCGGCGCCCGATAGCGTATTTATATAACTACTTCATTACACTTAATTCTGGTAGTTTTTCTTAAACGAAGAATGTTTCCATTGGAAGAGGGACATAGTGGGGGAATCAATTTTCCTCAATAGTTCCCCGCCCCCTCCCCCCCATTTAATTTTTTTTCTAATTTTTCACCACTCGTCGAGGCGAGCGAATCGATTTGGCAGTTTGTGTTTATGTTTACACGTATATCTAATATAATTTTTTTTTTTCGATTATTTATTAATAATTATATTTTTCAATGATTATCATTTTTCTGTCTCGATTCGCACGCACCAGTAGTATAAATAATTTTTATAATTGTTTTTAAAAATTATTATTTGCTTCTTACGCGAGCTTTTGAGCATCGTTATTTTCATTATTTAATTTTTTTTTTTTTTCATCGCAATTAATTTTAATCATAATTACTATTATTATTATTTATATATATATATATCATTATGGATAAAATACTTCAACGACTTTGTGCGAGTATCAAAATGATTAAATTCCGACAGTCAATTTAGGCGGTTAAAAAATTTGATATAATCTCCTAATTAATTATTATTATTATTATTATTATTTTTTTACTTGAAAAAAAATCATAAAAAATTTTGCATTTTTTTTTTTGTTGATGATGACATCTCACCTATGTGTTGATGGTGGCATGAAATGAATTATAAATGACTTTTTCAAGTTTCAGTGCCTTCTTCATCTCCGTTGTGTAAAATCGTATAAATGTCTGCCGGAATTTTGTTGAAGGGTCGATGCACTCGCGTCGCGGAGAATAACGTCGAGAAGTGGAAGATGTTGAAAATGGAAGTTTATCGAAAAGTACTTTTGAGTTTTTTTTTTTTTTTCCTAAAAATTCTTTTCGTCAGTAGTGTTGGAATTTTTTTTTTAAAGTTTTTTCTTTCAGTTGGTTGGAATAGTTGAAGTTTTTCCTCCATTTTGACACGATTGAGTTGGAAACGAGTCGTATGAGTTATACATCATGGAAAGTTATTCTCACATGTGTTTTTTTTTTTTTTTTTTTTCAATTCTATTTAATCTTCGTAGAGCCGAAATAGTTGCGTTATTTCTTGGGCGTGAGAAATGAAACAGCAGTGGAGGTAAGAAGTAAGTTACAAACGACCATAGTTGTTCTTTTTTGTCCTCTCGATACTCTTCCCACGTTGTTCTTACTGCTGAAAAAAAAAAAAACTTCTCCTCTTGCTTTTTTTTTCTTTGCTGTTTCTTTTTCTCAGTCAACTATTCTCTCTAATTTTCAAGTTCGTATCCACTCAATTTCGACTTCGAACGACTCGTTCCACTCGTATCTACTGAAAATAAATTTGATAAAGCGATTTGATTTTCTATTTAAAGCTAGTATCATTTTGGGTTTCATGCAATAAATATTTGCAAAAAAAATTATAAAATTAGAAAATTATTCAAGAACAAAATAACAAGTGCGAAAAATAATTGACGACGAAATATCTAAAATGAAAATGATCTGAAAGAAAAAACTTATGATGATAAAAGGATGGAATGTAAAAAAAACAAAAATTATTAAAAAAAAAAAAGAATTATGATTTTTGAGACGAAAATTGAAAGAAAAAAATGGAAAAAAATAAATTATTACCTTGTATTAGGAGGAATTTTCTTTGGATAGGTTGTTTGCTTGCTGGGCCTGGGCAGTTTACTACTGGACGATTATATGCGGCGCTGATAAAAGCACGGCTATTGTTGCACTAACCGTGAACAGCGTAAAAAGTATCAGGCATAGCCTAAAAACAAAAATAAACCCGAATAAAATTGCATCATTATTATCAATTTATTCGTTTAAAATATCATGAGAGATTGGAAATTTTTTTTTAAATTAAAATACTAAAAGATTGTTAATTTCTGATATTTCGCTTGTAATTTAAACTTCATCAAGCTCTGTAAACTGAAATTACAAACTTATCAATTTTTTTCCCCAAGAAATTAAAGAACAGTGCAATAACAAATAATTGAGTGTGTATTTATAATATAAACAATTAATTTTCAATATTGTTGGTTCTCAACATGAATCGGTGTAGGATTAATTCGACAAAATATTGATAATGTCGAGATGATTTGCGTTGAATTTTTGGAATATAACTGATATATGAGGTTAATCGATGTCATTGCTGAAAGAGTGAGATTAATTCTAGAAGCCCTGAGTATTCATTGCACTAGTTTATATTATTTTTGAAAAAAGTGATAATTCTGTAATGTTCGCGATCGCCTCAAGACATAGTCGATCGCTAGTCGATAGGCCACTTCATGATCTGCAATCAACACGCACTCTAGAAATTCTATAATCTGATCAGTCGTCAATTGAAGACCCTTGGGTATATGGATCGACCAACAATCGACTCTATACATAGTCAGACGCGGATCGATGAAGGCATTTATCATCCATTATCGAAAAGTTCTCAGAAAATGTTCATGGTCGATCGTTAGTCGAGTCGAGGTTTTCACTTGGGATCGACCGACAGTCGACCCAATGTTCGGCTGATCGCTGGTCAAATCGTTATTCATATGACCATCAACTAATATTCGACTAGTGATCAGGTGAGCGCACAAATCGACCCCGCCGATCGAATGGCGATCGAATAGTAATCGATGGATCTGCCAAGAAGAGCCTGATGAAGCTCAAATATAAGCAAAATCTCGCAAATTGACAGTTTTTTAGTACTGTAATTTGATAATAAACCTCTTCATTTCCCATTTCCCATTAAACCAATAAATTTATTAATAAATTAATTTTTATTAATAAATTTTTAAGAGAATCAAATTCCGGAAAAAATATGTAATGGGCAAACAATGCCGATATCTCATTAACAATGAGATATTTAATAGCTCAGCGGTAGAGCACCTGACATGTAATCAGAGGGTCGTGGGTTCAAATCCTGCTTGCGCATTACATATTTTTTCCGGAATTTGATTCTCTTAAAAATTTATTAATAAAAAATTAATTTATTAATAAATTTATTTGTTTAATGGACACGATACGTCAAATAAATTATCAACAGCATGAAAATGAATCGGATTATTATTTTACTATTTTTTTTTTCATTTAATTCAAATTTTTCAAACTCACCTGTCAACGACCATTGCAGCAAATTTCCAGTCGCTAATTATTTCTGTTTCACATTCAGCCTTTTTCATTCTCTTAGTTATAAATTGAAGCTCCTTAAGAATCGTTTGGAGCTCTCTTTGGGTCCCACTTAGTGGCATAGATGCTGCTGTTTCATCAACTGTAGATGGTCTACCAGGTGTGTCTGGACCTCCTCCACTAAAATCAATTACATGTATCAATGAACTATGGATAGAACACCGTGTGATACAACTGCATGTACATTTGTATATATATATATATATATCTTTTCCAATTCCCACTTGAGAATAAACACGGCTCGTGTACCACGAAATCGAGACATCTCCTCTGAGTATAGGGAGAGACGATTGATTTTCACTTCGGTGAATTTCATGTTGCGTATTACATTATTGCGGTCTCATGGTTAAATCGAATAAGGCAAATTCGATTGGCTTGTATGAAATGGAAATAACACGTGTGATTGCACAATGTCGAATTATGTGAATTATTTTTACATAAATTCAATAAAATAAGGGATTTTTTTGTTGTTATTGATTTTTTTGGATTTTTAAATTCGAAGGGATTGAATATTTATTGGATCTATGTAGGGCTTATGTGGGAGACATCTATTATTCCTCGGGCAGAAATTTTTTGCATAAAGTGTCTCATACATATTCCTCAAAAAAAAAAAAAAAAAAAAAAAACTTGAATTTTTTTTCTGAAATTAATTTTTTGTTTTTTGGAAATTCATTTATGAAACATGGATGTATTTTATTAATTATTCTTGTTTTTCATTCATGAGTTCTGTTAATATATATATGTGCATGTTCATGAACTATCCACAATTACCTGATGGATTTCTTTTTCTATTGATTTTATTTTATTCGTGATTTTCTTTTTGGTTAAGTTTTTTTTTTTTTTTTCAAATTCAAAAAAATTTATTCGAAGAGAATTTGTTTGAAATGAAATCGGGACAAATATTGATTTATAAATACCGTCCATAGGGTGATGGAATATTGCTGTAGAGTTGACTCCCACATCTGTAGTCATCGTTCATAGCGGTAACATTTGCTATTAGACTTTTACTCGATTTATTGTGTCGTTCTATTTCTCTCAATTTATTACTCATTATAATTGTTTTTCTCGTTATTTTTTTTCCTGGTCTGTGCATACAAAGCATCCACGGTAGCCACTGCAGTAGAACTGTTTTGATCTGGGGAAAAATTAAAAAAAAAAAAGAAATGGGTAAATACTGTAGAAATAACTGTACACTGTTAAAAATTTCCTCCTAAATTTTCCGTGTAAAATCCCGGAAATTTCAAACGAGTCACATTTCTACAGAAATTTCGGAGAATTACGTCATTGGAAAATGAACACATCATTGATTCTCAAATAATTTCACGCCTGAATATCAATGAAATTTGTGAATTTCAGTTTAATTGTTTCTTAAAAATTTAGTAAGAATAGAGAAAATTCTAAAAAAAAAAAAAAAAATTCAAGTCATTTTGACTCCTAATATTCATGTTCAATTGAAATTCAAGTAAATTGTAGAATTTCCGTCTTAATTCTACTTAAGGCAACATTCTACTTTGGAAATTCGAAAAAAATGCTTTTTTCGGAATTTTTGTTTTGAGAGAATGAATGAAGGTATTGATGTGGGGTTTGTGAATCTTAATAAATATACTCTTCAAGAGCGTTCGAAATTTTTTTTCCATTTATTTTAGGGCCTTTTTATACCCAAAAAATTAACTTTAATCTAATGCCTCGATTTATAGGTGGATATGCGCTGGTGCTCAAATTTTGAAAATGAGACATGTGCAAAAAAAAAAAAAAATTGTAGGATTTCCAATGTGCATGCAAAAATGAAGGAATGACAGCGAAAAAAAAAATGAAAAAAAATTGCCTCTTTTCTCACTGTTTTTTGCAACAAAAAATTAGTAATAATCAAAATTTTGAGATTATCCTAGTTCAGGCGGTTGTTGGAGATATATTGAACCTAAATTTTTTTTTTTTCCTTTTTCGGAAGGCTCATTATCAAAATTTTAACACCAACGCATGAATTGAGAGCATTGTATTAAAATGATATTTTTGGCTATAAAAATTCAGAGAAATTTCAAAAGAATTTTATAAAAGTTTTATGAAAATGTCAGAAACCTTCCAAAAAATTCTGAAAAATTTCAAATATATTAGAATAAAGCTGATTTTTTTTTTTTCAAGTGCATAAAATACATGGTATTTTTTTCAGAGCAGAATGCTGCCTTAAAACTCATAGATTCCTTTAAATTTCCTCTGAAACTCACAGATTTCATAACAATCTTCCCATAAAAAAAAAAAAATTCAGTTTTACGTTTATGAAAATTTCCATCAGTCTATGAAATTTTTCCATTTTTTTCACAAAAATTTATGACAGTTAATGCTAATTAACAATACACTCAATTACCCATTGCTGCATCTCGTGATTATCAGCCGTCCTGTGATGATAGTTGAGTACCAGGACGGTAAGTACTACACTACTTGCCACCATAAACATTATGCAGTTGAAGTATGTCCCTGGTCATACGGGGAATTTTTTTTTTTTCATTCATTGATTTGTTCCAATTGAGAACAAATAAAAAATTCCCCGGTGAAAAATAAAACAGAAAAGAAGGACAGCGATTAGCGTTTGAATGGACATGATTCATTGATAAAATTCAGTATTTCCGAGGATAATTCATTTAAAAGATTTGAAAAAACAAAGATCGATCATTTTTTTTTTTCATCGATATTAAACGATTATTTCTGTATTATGCAATCCAAGTAATTTTCATTCTCAATGAATTAAAAAATTATTATTGGATTACACAGAGAAAAATGTTGTCTTAATTTAAGAATATGCAGTCACTTAAATTAAGAAAGAAAAGTCACTTGATTTAAGTGAGAAAAGTCACTTAATTTAAGTGAGTTTTACTTTCTTAAAAAAAGAAAGAAATAGTTACTTGATTTAAGTAAGAAAAGTCACTTGATTTAAGTGAGAAAAGTCACTTGATTCAAGTGAGAAAAGTCACTTGATTTAAGTGAGAAGAGTCACTTAATTCAAGTGAGTTTTACTTTCTCAAATTAAGAAAGGAAAAGTCTCTTGATTCAAGTGAGAAAAGTCACTTAATTTAAGTGATTTCTACTTTCTCAAATTAAGAAAGGAAAAGTCTCTTGATTCAAGTGAGAAAAGTCACTTAATTTAAGTGATTTTTACTTTCTTAAATTAAGAAAGGAAAAGTCACTTAATTTAAGTGAGAAAAGTCACTTAATTTAAGTGAGAAAAGTCACTTAATTTAAGTGAGAAAAGTCACTTGATCTAAGTGAGAAAAGTCACTTAATTTAAGTGACTTTTACTTTCTTAAATTAAGAAAGAAAAAGTCACTTGATTTAAGTGAGAAAAGTCACTTAAGATACCTGAAATTAAGTGACTGCACATTCTTAAATTAAGAAAACATTTTTCTCTGTGTATGAACGAATCAATTGATGTAATTGTTTGAATAATCCTCGTTAAAATACACGTTTTTTTTTTTCATTTATTGGCATTTGAAATTAACAAACTGTGATGCAAAGATAAAATAATTGAACTCTATTATCTTTGCATCTTTCACATTCACATCGGGAAGACTCTCGAACAAGCACACACACACACACGCAGACACTCACACACACCGTATTTTTTTTCATCATTAAACACTCCGATTTCTCGCAGTTGTCGATAAAAAAAGAAAAAAAGTAAAGAACTTATGAAATAACGAAGAAAAAAGATCTTTACAAGTTCATCAAATGGAGATTCTCTCAGTTTAATTGAGAAATAAAAAAAATTAAACGAGTTATTAAGAGAGGCGCATACGCGCGAAACAGTAGTAAAGGAGTTTTATTGATCAGCCGAGCTAAAAAAAAAAGAAGGGGCTCAGAAGAAAATAGGTTTTTTTTTTTTGGTTTTAATTGATTGCAGTATGCCACCTAACATTTAGTGTATAACAACAGCGAGTGAGAAGAATAATTCGTAATTTCGTTCATTTTCTTAAATTAAATTCAGACAGTTTTTTTTTTTTTGTTACTAAAATACACAAGTGAACCATCAGCGTTAAGAAGTGCGTGATATTGAAATATTTCAACATGCAAAACATCAAATAGTGAAAAATATATATTTATACAGATCAAATGAAGAAAAACAACAAGTTGGAGCAATCAATTTTACTACTGGAATACTTATCGATTGAAATGCAGAAATGCTGTCGCAGTTTTGGTGAAATATTACTAGTTGCCTACACTAGTGTATTTTTTTTTTATTTCAATTTTATTATTTTCACTCAAATATATATTCACATTCTTTGAAATAATCAGAGATTATTATTATTATTTTTCGTGATCAAGTGACTTTCATTTGTAACATGTTCTATTCAATCGGCGATACACGTTGTAATGAGATAAACAAATGAAAAAAAAAAAAAAAAAACGAAATAGAGAGAAAAATACGAGTAAAGAGAGCAATTAGAAGTGGCACAGCGGTTAATGAAGTGAATTAGCCAGGGTGACGTTTTGTTGAATTAACCAGAGGTGAACAGACAATTGCAGACTGTCGTGCTTAATTTCACTTGCATTTCACATGGTTTCTGAAAATTCCCTTGCGGCATTTATTCCCCAATAGCATCCCTGCTACTGTGATAGAAAAAAATAAATCAATATACTATTGAGTTTTTATGATTTTCATTATTTCAGTATAATGTCAAATCTTGCACATAACTGACGAACTCTTCGTTTTTATTTATAAAAAAACTAGAAATTAAAAGTGCCTGCAATAGATCATTTTCAAATATCGATTAATCGATGTGATATATCGCATAAAATTCGAGATATCGCATATGTTTCCATAGTTCCGTTTCACCAGTTTCAAGTGAAAGGGATTTTTCTCCCAAAAATAGTAAAGCCCGATCAATCATTTTCTAAAAATCGATCAATCAATGCAATATAACGCTATCTATTTTCATTACCTAATTTTTCTGAAAAAATAGTAATTAACCGGAAAAAATTCCTAATTTTTTTGGAAAAATTAGTAATGAGTCGAGAAAAATTCCTAATTTTTCTGAAAAATTAGTAATTAGCCGGAAAAAGTCCCTAATTTTTTCGGTAAATCAGTAATGCTTCTGAAAAATGAGTAGTTAACCGACAAAAACTACTGATTTTTCAGAAAAATGAATAATACTTATCGGCTAATTACTAATTTTTCGAAATAATTAATAATTAGCCGCCAAAAATTACGAGTTCCTTTCAAAATATATTCCAAATATTATTATTCCAAATATCATTTATTATTCCATTTATTAATTGCTACTTTTTGCAACACTAGTATTACATTTCATCACAACTTCTCGTTCAAAATTTGTGTCTGTTAATCTATTAAATTACTAATTTTGAGGAATTTTTGAAAACAAGTAATTTTTCTCACTAATTACTAATTTTCGAAAGTAATTGGTAATATTTTCTCATTAATTACTCATTTTTAAGAGTAATTAGTAATATTTCCTCGCTAATCACTAATTCTTTAGGAAAATTAATATTTTTTACCGACTAAGTACACAGAGAAAAATGTTTTCTTAATTTAAGAATTTGCAGTCACTTAATTTAAGAATGTGCAGGTCACTTAAATTAAGAAAGAAAAATCACTTGATTTAAGTGAGAAAACTCACTTGATTTAAGTGAGAAAACTCACTTGATTTAAGTGAGTTTTACTTTCTTAAATTAAGAATGAAAAAGTCACTTGATTTAAGTGGGAAAAGTCACTTAATTTAAGTGACTTTAACTTTCTTAAATTAAGAAAGAAATAGTTACTTGATTTAAGTGAGAAAAGTCACTTAATTTAAGAATGGCAAGTCACTTAAATTAAGTGACTGCACTTTTCTTAAATTAAGAAAACATTTTTTTCTGTGTATTAATTTCGTATGAAAATCAATATTTTTTCTTGGCTAATTACTAATTTTTATAAAAAATCAGTAATGTAATCGAAATCGTTGATGAAAAAAATCGATGATGCCAATCACTGGTTTAACATAATAATGGTTTTTTCGGGTCGAGCGACATAGTGGTAACTACTATGTGCTACCTGTTATGTTGACGTGGTAATCATTGCTATGTCCAACAGAGGAATAATTACTATGTCCACAGGACGCATTGCTATGTAGTGTGTACTATGGTGACATAACACTCAGTACTATCTAGCATAGTAACCATTGCTATAACATAACAATGCTATAGCATAGCATCAATTTTGAAGTTTCTAAAATTCAGTTAATTCACCTCGTGTATTGAAATTTCGATGATAACAAAGAATAGTTCTGCCAACCAGAAACTATTTTTTTCAATATTTTATCTTCAAATTCCTTCGCTCAGCCGATACAGTGTGTCTATTCTAGGGTCGCATTGATAGTCCTCAATATAATGGATCGTGATAAGTTCATTTTTGAGGTATATGCATATAGTTTAATTTGAGAAATTATCAGAAAAAATTTCAGAAAAATTTTGTAAAAAGTTTCATGAAAATTTCAGAAAAATTCCGAAAAATTTTGAAAAATCTCAAATATATTGGAATAAAGCTGATTTTTCAAATATATATGAATAAAGGAAGGTTTCCGGAGTTTAATTTGAGAAATTATCAGAAAAAATTTGAAAAACAAGACAAATTTTATAAAAGTTTTATAAAAAGTTTCATGAAAATTTCAGAAAAATTCAAAAAAATTCCGGAAAATTCTGAAAAATCTCAAATATATTAGAATAAAACTGATTATTTTTTTTTTTTTATATCATTGTGATGTTTTTTCTCGCTCAATTGGTTAGAAACTTCCAGAGTCGATTAGTTCGTGAAAAAATTTAATTATGATTTGGTATGTCTGCCTCGAAATCTTGTCACTGACCATCGCTCCATCAAAACACATCAAATTCATTTGAAAAATTCATGAAATTAATTTAAAAATTTTTGCTATATTTGGCAAAGTATAATTTGCTTATTACCAAAATCTAATATTGAGAAATCATTCCATTATTCCTAGATAGTGATGACTAGAAACCAGATAGAAACTTGACGTTGGAAATGAGATCGCTCTATAACGGTGAATTATAGCACTACGGGCTATATAGATTCGCGGTTTATCCTCGATGCCTTCCAATGATGAATCTCAAGTACACGGAGAGAAAATTCGTTGAATTTCTGCCTAAAGAGTGGATGAAAAAGTGCCCTGCCAGAGGCCAAACGTGGGCCCAAGTGGCAGCACCGTAAAAAATTACCCAACTTTGCCTCAATAAGTCGGGTATTGTCGGTTGTCATCGGCTACGACGAAAGCCGATGCTACGAAGGGCCCTTTAAAAATTGCCTCGTTGCAGGGTAAAAATTCACCCAAGCACGGAACTTTTCATACACTTCCCTGTGGGTTTTTACCAATGCCAGCGGGACAATTGTTGAGTTGCGTAAAAATTACCCTGCCAACGGTTTAAAAATTATCCAGCGTTTGTAACTTTTTTATCGACCGTCGGGTAATTTCTGATTAACTGACAATTCGGCCCACGCACCACCTTCTAGCGGGGTAATTTTTCATCAATATTTTTCTCCGTGTATCGGATCGGGTATACAGAAGTGATAATTTTGTAAGTTCCTGATAATGAGCTTGTTGACCCGACCACAATTAGACAAACCTTGATGAATCCTCATATTGGATGCATCAAGGAGCTTCTGATTAGATATTGCCTTATAATTTCCCGATACACAGAGGGAATTTTTTTTTTTTTTTGGAATACTATGTAGTATGCCTCAATCGCGAATTTGTTTGGTGATTGATTTTTTCTGATTGAAGAATTTATGTTTTGGATGAATCCTCGTGTCTAAATAGGACGAATTTATAACATATTTGCATCAATCAATAAGATGAGCCTTCTGGAGAAAAGTTTGCGAAAAATATATTTTGATATTGATCCAAATTGAGTTATGTTTGTACCGGAAATTGGATATTTAGCGCGAATACATTAAAATTTATAAAAAAATTTCCCGTGAAAATACACAGAGAAAAATGTTTTCTTAATTTAAGAATGTGCGGTCACTTAATTTAGGTGACCTGCCATTCTTAAATTAAGAAAACATTTTTCTCTGTGTATTAATGGCAAATATTAACCAGATTGAATCAAAATAGAAAGGAGATGTGGGCAATTGGTCGTGTGATGATACGAGAATGAAATTCAATATGAAAAAGTAAACAAGGACACGTTTTTTTTTTCACGATCACGAAAAAAGTATTCATAATTTTTTTTGTCGATCAATCTGACGGAGAAAGATCGATCTCAGTAAAAAGATCGATCAAAAAATCGAGGATCGACTCCAAAAAGATCGATCTTATGATTGATCGAAACCTGATCGAGAAACCCTACAACGAAATAATCGTAAAGACCTTTTTATTATTGAACTGTTTAGGTTTTTTCCCCTACCGCTGATGAGGTGAATTTCAACTGATTTGTGTGAATAAAATACGCTTGGGAGTCTGCATTCATACGATGATACATGAAATATATCAAGAATATATCAAAATTAAAATATATTAAACGCTAAATGGCCTCGTGGATGGGAGGTGGAGAAAAAATGTGAGAATCAAAAATTCGATGGTAAATATAGTAACTCGCAATAGCTCAGCGGTAGAGCACCTGACATGTAATCAGAGGGTCGTGGGTTCAAATCCTGCTTGCGCATTACATATTTTTTCCGGAATTTGATTCTCTTAAAAATTTATTAATAAAAATTAATTTATTAATAAATTTATTTGTTTAATGGAAAAAAATATTTTTTCTTTATTATATTTATGTGATGAAAATCATAAACCTTATGAGATCTGCCGGAATATGACTGCAGATTTAATTATATCTAATTTTATCTAATTACATGGAATTGGTTAAAAGAGAATCGAATGATATGAAAAAAAAATTAACCCACGTAAATTTGTATTCGTGACCAAACTACTTTGAACAAATCTAATGAATGCTTGTTTGAATGAATGACTTTTACATTAAATTTATTCTGATATTGACAAAGAAAAGAAATACCGATATTCTATTTTAAAAAAATATTGAGCTTCCCGTTGGTTTCACTGGAATTGTAGTTCCCTGGGGGGTATTTTTGAGTCAGAAAATACGAGATACTCGGGAAAAAGAGACGAAAAAATATGAGGAAGAATGAGAATGAGAAGGGAATGAGATAGACGTTGACTGAGTGTGTGTGTGTATGTGTGTGTGGGTAAGAGAGATGAAAAAGTGAGAATAAGGGAAGAAGAGCATTCTATTTTCTGGTGAGCTTGTATGATTTGGTATATATCCACGGCTTCGGTTTATTTCCCGGAAATGAGTGAGCCATGGAAGGCGTCATGACGGAGTACTGGCGATAAACGTTTACGTTGGTGGGAACAAAAGCCTCTAGGCGGGTGAAAATGTTACGCTAAATTCCACAAAATGACGTAGAACTCATTTCGAGAGAGGGAGAATAATAAAAAAAACGATCGAATGAGAAATATCATGAAAATTCTTGACTATCGACATGAAATAATCAAATTTTTTGAAATAAATCATAAATTTATCGAAGAATATTTTTTTTTCCAAATTATGGATTACTTCTATTTTTGCGTATCAAAACGATTTTTTTTTTGAATTTTAAAAAATCATGCAACACTCAACATAACCATGGAAAAAAATTGTGCACTTGACATGAAAGTCCACGACGCTGGCGTTTTAGAAAAAAAAAAACTCACCGTAAATACAATTATTTTAATGAATACAATATAAGTGAAGGTTTATTCTTTACAACTGTGACCTCATTTATTTAACTCTTTTTCTTGCATCTTCTGCGCTTGTAATTGCGTATTTTTTTTCAAAATTTTCATTATTATTATCATGATGGCTAGAATTATCGTAATTATCAAAATGAATTTTGCACTAATTTTGGTATAATTTCCACGAAAATTGAAGCAGTGAATATACATATATATTCTTTTTAAATTCTTCAGATATATGAGATAAATGCTGACAGTTTAAAGGCCACGGAGTTACTAGAACTGCCAAAGTATTTAACATTGCAATGGCAGTAAACATATATCATCTTCACTTGCCGCTGTGCCACCCTTGGAGATGCCCCTCGACGACATGCCTGTTCTTATACTCAGAAGCAAGAGCTTTGTTGATGATTTATATTTGTTTCCATGGCGATGTATATATATATATGTACCTCCCTATTTTCTTCATTTGCTCTCTCACGAGCCAACACTAACAAAAACGAGATGCAGAAGTTTTCCCATAGAGAGTTTTCTTTTTTTTCATCCCAAAATTTATTCATGACTTCAGTCTTCTATTAATAAATGTCGGAAATTCATAATTTCATTAAATCCCATGAGTTTATCCTGACGATGATGATGATGATGATAATTAAAGGAAAATCCCTGATACAATTGATACTTTATGCATAAATTCTAAACGAAAGATTAAATTATTTACTAGTGATAACAGAGTTAAGTTAATTTGTAACAACTTCTTCGTTCATTCTCCTTCCAAATTATCGTATAAAGAGGGTATATAAGTTCTACCCATGTTTCCTGCAAATTATTTATTATGTGCCTTAAATGAAACTGCCGTTACAGAGGCTCAAATGAAAAGGGGTGTTAACTCTTGAGTAGAGGTGTTAAACAACGTCTCTAATATTCTATTACTTACATTAGGTCTCATGTACTCCCCCTCTCCCGTTAAATTAATGCTTCACTCGCCTTGAGGGGTCTTCTCACTTGATAATTTTCAGAAAATATTTTTTTCACTCGAAATTCTCCATTTTAGATGCGAATGAACAAGTAGGAGGCCATACTCTATCGTGCAAATATCGCGGTTTGAGTACAAGTAAGATTCTCTGCTGCTTTACATCTAAAAAAACCCTTAACCCATCAGTTTTTTTCAAAATTACTCTATCTCGAGAGCTAAGCTTTGTACAGCTTGAAATTCTCTACAAAAAAGGATTCGAGTAAAATTACCTTATCTCGCTTAGTTTCCGAGAAAATAGCAAAAAACTGATGGCGAAATCAGTGATCGGCAAAAATTATATTTTCATCCATTGAAGTGCCACTAATTAGTCTGTATTAGAAAATTTAGGAATTTTTATGAGCATATTGTTAAGTATCGTGATATTCAGTAACTACATTGCAAAGTCTTAATGATATTCATTAATTTCATAATTCGAAATGAAAAATCGTTCAATGAGGGAAAAATTTATGATTCAGTTCGATTCATTCCTAAATGACTCAGTAATGGGGAGAATACTGTTCAAAATTGTTAATTCCTCAGAAATTTTCATTATTCATTTTCATAATTGATGATTTTTCTAATAATTAGATAATTACTTGTTCTAAATACTTAGATAATTATTTGGTCTAAATGATTATGTAATCATTTCTTCTGAATAATTAGATGATTAGAAAATTAAATTTTCTTGAAGACAAATACCATTTTACCATCTTTCGCATCTGTCGAGTGGCTTTCCAGTTACGCAACCATGTTTTATCTACCCAAATATAATAAACTTACTGATAAAAATTTTGAATCGAGGATTATTGAGAAATGTAATGCAAGCATTGCAAAAAAACAAGAAAAAATGAAAAATACGCAGGTTTTTTTTTACTTTTATATCTTGTTCCTTTTGTTGTTATTATCCGAGCATTCAGTAATTAAAATTGTTAATGTACTAATTGTTCTAGTAATTAGTAATTTGAATAATTAATTTCCTAATTATTTTGAAATAAGTTATTTAAAAATTAGAATTGCTTACCATCCGGATAATCAAAAACTCAAACAATAAAACTAATCAGTATAAGATTAATAAATAATTTTCATATTTGAATTACTGATTATTGGCATACTTAACACTGTCATAAATAGGAGTATTAATTTTCTATACAATGGATAATTAAAAATCTACAATTTTTTTTTCTATGCCGATCACTGGGCGAAATTAAATGGATTTATCTGAAAATTTGTCGTATTTTTGATAGATTCAGTTCCGTTGTTTCGAGAGAAATGCGTTTAAAGGTTCTGTAAATGGAAAATGGCAGGAAATCTTATTGGTGCTCAATCGGCGATATCTGCACTATAGAGTATTCAATCAAGTAAAAACAAAAAGCAATTTAACAATGAAAAAGATCTTTAATATTTACATTTTTCTGACTTTTTCTATAATTGTATTGGAAGGGGAGCTTTTACGACCGTGTGTGTAGCAAAGGGAGAAGTCTCAAGGGCTCAATATTTCGAGATCAATAGAGGAGCATACTAGTATCGATATTAATTCTTGCCATCGACAGGGAGCATTCGTTGAAAACGCACGGAAAGCAACGAAGATAGACGGACTTGGCCTTGTGCCAGTTAGACTATATATATACTCTGCTCCAACTAATCCCTCTTCTTCTTCTTCTACTTCCCATACACCCTCGTGGGAGAAGTTTGTCATTAATAAGCTGTAGCGATGGATAAACTGTGTACTGTGTTTGTGTGAACTTTTTGCATCCCCCAGTAAACTCTCCCCCCCCCCCCCCCCATTTTTCCCATGTTACTCCTCCCGCTTCTCTTCTCCCTACGTTCCACTAACTTCTTCTGGTCTATTCGAGTAACGGCAAAATGTATTGCCTGGATATCTCTCAACAATGACAAATTACCTACTACTTGGGTCAATTAACACCGAGTTCATTACTTGATTTATCGTTAATCTTGTTAATTGTGGAAAAGAACAATTTTTTTAAATTAACCCTTTGAACGTCAAAGTCTTCGGGAATTTACGTGTCAGCGAAATTTTGGTCAAAGGCGCAATTAGAAAAAGCCGAATAGGGAACTTGCATATTTTTAAAATTTTTGGCTTGAAGCTATCAATTAGAATGAGTGAGATGATAAAAAAATATGAAACTTGAAGACAAATCATTAATAGATGATAATTATGGCATTAAAAATGGACAATTTTTGAACGGATTTTAAGCCGTTGTGACGTCACTTCACTACATTTGTTTTCTATCGATGACGGTAGCTGGCGCTGCAATAGCAGTTGAGATGTTCTGATTGGTTGAGGAGGTTATAATAGAACTAAAATTGTATTGAATGAATATAGTGTTTTGACGTCATTTCCGATTTACACAGAGAAAAATGTTTTCTTAATTTAAGAATGTGCAGTCACTTAATTTAAGAATAGCAGGTCACTTAAATTAAGTGACTTCTCTCACTTAAATCAAGTGCCTTTTTCTTTCTTAATTTAAGAAAGTGAAACTCACTTAGATTAAGTGACTTTTCTCACTTAGATCAAGTGCCTTTTCTCACTTAAATCAAGTGACTTTTTCTTTCTTAACTTAAGAAAGTAAAACTCACTTGAATCAAGTGAGTTTTCTCACTTAGATCAAGTGACTTTTTTCACTTGAATCAAGTAACTTTTTCATTCTCAATTTAAGAAAGTAAAAGTCACTTAAATTAAGTGACTTTTCTCACTTAAATCTAGTGACTTTTTCTTTCTTAATTTAGGAAAGTGAAACTCACTTAGATTAAGTGACTTTTCTCATTTAAATCAAGTGACTTTTTCTTTCTTAACTTGAGAAAGTAAAACTCACTTGAATCAAGTGAGTTTTCTCACTTAGATCAAGTGACTTTTTTCACTTAAATCAAGTAATTTTTTCTTTCTTATTTTAAGAAAGTAAAGGTGACTTAAATTAAGTGACTTTTCTCACTTAAATCAAGTGACTTCTTCTTTCTTAATTTAAGAAAGTAGAACTCACTTAAATCAAGTGACTTTTCTTTCTTAATTTAAGTGACCTGCACATTCTTAAATTAAGTGACTGCACATTCTTAAATTAAGAAAACATTTTTCTCTGTGTAGAAGCATTTCAAAATGCTAATTTCCAACAGGCTATTATCAACAAATTAATGAGCAAATAATTTATTTTTCGTTCATTTTCGTTTCATGGTATGATAATCTTTAAAAAAAAAATGTGCAAGTTCCCTATTACATGGGAGATCATAGGTGCAGGAGAGACTGGGGCAAAATGGATTTCTGAGGCAGAATTATTCAGAATTTTCTTTTCAAATGAAGGAATTTGCGGAAAATTGTGAAAAAATCTGGCAAGATGGTTCGAGGAGTCTGGTTAGTTTTTCCAAATTTGTTCTATAGACGACTCCATTCACAAAAAAAATTAAGGATGATTATCTTGGGCTTTCACGTCCAGTTCGCTCCGGTCTCCACTATCAGTTCACTAGCGTAGTATTGGTTAGAACGTGTATTCACTTCTCTATTCTAATAAATGCCATATACATGTGTCAACCACACTGATGATGTGTCCTTTGAAAATTAATGAATTGAAATTGACAGATATTGTCATTTTATTAATGAGTAATTTTATTAATAATATTTTGACGTGTTACGTTTAGGGCATAATATTACACAGAGAAAAATGTTTTCTTAATTTAAGAATGTGCAGTCACTTAATTTAAGAATGGCAGGTCACTTAAATTAAGTGACTTTTCTCACTTAAATCAAGTGACTTTTCTCACTCAAATCAAGTAACTTTTTCTTTCTTAATTTAAGAAAGTAAAAGTCACTTAAATTAAGTGACTTTTCTCACTTAAATCAAGTGACTTTTCTTTCTTAATTTAAGTGACCTGCACATTCTTAAATTAAGTGACTGCACATTCTTAAATTAAGAAAACATTTTTCTCTGTGTATGCAGAGTCGGGGTAAAATGGACACTTCAATTGAACAGATCGAGATAGAATTTTCCTAATGATTCCATTGGAAAGCTGAGGAAATTTGCAGTGTGAATAACATGTGACAAATTTGTTTTTTTTCCATTTTTTGCGAAAATTAATTTTTTTGGCCAAATTTTAAAGAGATTACCGCTTTGAAAATCGAAAAAATTCACTATTTTGGCTATATCTCCGATTTTCTTGGTCGTAGCGGTCCGGAGTTCATCTCAAATGAAAGGTGAGCTTATTTCTCATCGATTTATGCCTAAATTCGATTGATGGCAGAGTAGAGGATCACTTTCTGACGTTCAGAGTGTCAAATCCAAACAAAACCATTACTCTATCACGAAAATAAAGACATTAACGAGAATAAGAGAATCCTCGCTGTTTTTAACTCGATTTAGAAAAAAAAAACATTTGCAGAAGGCGTTATCACGTTACACCGTAGAGTGAGTAGCCATGGTATCACTTCCTGAAATAAAAATACACATCTTCCTACCTCCAGGGGGATTTGTAGACCATCGAGGTTCTTATCGCCAACACCCTGCATTTTCCTTTCCAACGAATATGCTCTATAAATTTTCAAGGCAGGGAGGGCACACTTCCGCTTAAGCTGACAGGGACATTCATTAACATTGTAGCGCCTCTTAATTTAAACGGTAGAAATACCCCAGAGACTAGACAATGCATATATACTACTGTAAACCGACGTGAAAGCTTCTTTATGGGAGCAAAAAACATTTACAAGAAAAAAAAAAAACGAGAAAAGCATCGACCACTCGAACAAGTCCTTTCGATAGCTCTCATGAGACACTAACTTTGGCCCTAAATTGAAAGAAATAATTTGCAGCAATCATGATCTCACTAATTGCACACCTTTCATCTGATTTCATGGAAAATTGAATTTGTTGAAGCCCGAAGTTTTATTTCAATCATTTCAAACTTTTACATCTCGTTTATTTGTTCAATTTCTTTTTACTCTTTCTCATTTTTTCTCTCTCTCTCTCTCCTTTTCAATTCCTACATTTTCTTGTATAAATTGGGTCATAGTTGATTTCCAATCCAATAAATACATTCTCCAAGGGAAAGATAATGTTTATATTTCCCTCATTTTTCGCCATATATTATTCCTTATTTTTCCTCCATTATTTGTGATAAATTGGGAGAAAAAAAAAACGAAAAATCACGGTATATTTTTATTAATTTGAATATTCCTAGACTAATTGAATTTTTTTTCTATTTTATTCAATTAGTTGACGATACTTTGACGCTCACTGCTGGTGGTTTATTGAAATTAGTAATGAGAAAAACATGTTTGAGGGAGTACGACTAATGATGAAAGTCGATAGTGTGAGAGGAAGAATATCACGAGATTTTTTTTCAGCTAAAAACACAGCGTCAGATATATGTATAAAAAAGAGAAAGAGAGAGAGAGACAGTGATATTAAAACATAGAATAAGAGAGAAATATTGAATTTAAGTTTCATGTTTCTTGATCTATCACTGTTAAAAATTTCAGTCTCAATTTTCTGTGCAAAATCCCGAAAATTTCAAACGAGTCACATTTCTACTGAAATTTCAGATAATTACTTCATTGAAAAATGAACAAATCATCGATTTTCAAATATTTTCACGCCTGAATATCGATGGAATTTGTGAATTTCAGTTTAATTGTTTCTTGAAAATTTAGTAAAAATAGGAAAAAATGGAAATTGAAGTCATTTTGATTTTGAACATTTCATGTTCAGTTGAAAACTCAAGTACACAGAGAAAAATTTTTTCTTAATTTAAGAATGTGCAGTCACTTAATTTGCGAATGTGCAGGTCACTTAAGTTGAGAAAGAAAAGTCACTTGATTTAAGTGAGTGTTATTTTCTTAAATTAAGAAAGAAAAAGTCACTTGATTTAAGTGAGAAAAAGCACTTAATTTAAGTGACTTTTACATTCTTAAATTAAGAAAAAAATAGACACTTAATTTAAGTGAGAAATGTCCCGTAATTTAAGTGAGAAAACTCACTTGATTTAAGTGAGTGTTGCTTTCTTAAATTAAGAAAGAAACAGTTACTTGATTTAAGTGAGAAAAGTCACTTAATTTAAGAATGGCAGGTCACTTAAATTAAGAAAGAAATAGAGACTTAATTTAAGTGAGAAATGTCACTCAATTTAAGTGAGTCTTACTTTCTTGAATTAAGATAGAAAAAGTCACTTAATTTAAGTGAGTTTTCCTTTCCTAAATTAAGAAAGAAAAAGTCACTTGATTTAAGTGAGAAAAAGCGCTTAATTTAAGTGAATTTTACATTCCTAAATTAAGAAAGAAATAGATACTTAATTTAAGTGAAAAATGTCACTCAATTTAAGTGAGAAATGTCACTTAATTTAAGCGAGTTTTACTTTCTTAAATTAAGAAAGAAAAAGTCACTTGATTTAAGTGAGAAAACTCACTTGATTTAAGTGAGTGTTGCTTTCTTAAATTAAGAAAGAAAAAGTCACTTGATTTAAGTGAGAAAACTCACTTGATTTAAGTGAGTGTTGCTTTCTTAAATTAAGAAAGAAAAAGTCACTTGATTTAAGTGAGAAAAAGCACTTAATTTAAGTGACTTTTACATTCTTAACTTAAGAAAGAAATAGACACTTAATTTAAGTGAGAAATGTCACTTAATTTAAGTGAGAAAAGTCACTTAATTTAAGTGAGTTTTACTTTCTTAAATTAAGAAAGAAATAGACACTTAATTTAAGTGAGAAAATTCACTTAATTTAAGAATGGCAGGTCACTTAAATTAAGAAAACATTTTTCTCCGTGTAAGCTGTAAAATTTCCCTCTCAATTCTACTTAAGACTCATAGATTTCTTTGAATTTCCGCTGAAACTCACAGATTTCATAACCATACCATTAAAAAAAATTCATTGTCACGTTTATGATGATTCCCATCAAATTGTCTATAAAATTTCCATTTTTTTCTAACAGTGTATAACGATGAGATATTTGAAAACACTGATGAAAAGGATTACGTGATAGCTGGTTGTGAAAATTACCGACTCGTTTGTCTGACTAAAAACTCGATATTTCACTGTGAACTATATTACCCCCGAATTTAAATCAATTTATCACTGATATTAACGATGATTTATCATCAATTTCCTGTGGAAAACCTAATGAGTAAGCTTTTCCAAAAAAAAAAATGATTGATAAGTTTTTTCAAATTAAAATTCGATAATTCTCAGATTTATTGAAAAAAAAAATTTTGGCGAAACTTTTTAATTGCAGTGAATTCATTTTCACGTACGGAGAATTTTTTTTCAAATAATATTTTTTATCATTTTCATCCAATTAAAAAGTACGGCATTAATTAATTAAAAATCGTGTCACTACAAAGCTGTGATGTGAAATAAAAATAAAAATTGGAATTTTTCAGAGACGTGAGATTTTTTCATAGCTCTATGTGAAAAACACGAGTTTGTTCAATTTTTAACAGAGAAGATTAAACATTTATATATTATTATTATGAGAATTTTTATAATTTAATTATGTTAATTTAAATTGATTTCTTCTCTCTCTCTCTCTCTCTCTGTCTCAGATAAAACGTTCATTAATTCACAGATATTCCAAAATTCAATTATAATAATCGAATGACATGGGATACAGCGGTCAGTTGAATTTATATCCACTCAGCAGATTTTAACCGTTGAAATTTTAGGATCACGTCCAAGGTGAGTGAGATTAACGTCGGTCGAATGGATGAGCACACGTCGATTCGTCGGTCGTCGCTTGATTCGTGAAAACGGATCCAATTTCGTCGTCATGTCAACTCACTCTACCGATTTTATCCCCCTCTCTTTCCCCTCCCCTCCCCTCTCTGTTCTATACTATCTCCACTTTCACCTCTTTTATCCAATCCACGATGACTCATGATCGGCCCGCAAAATTCACTGCATAACATTGGATCAGAGCTGTTCATTTGGTTAAAGTAATCCCATTAACTGACTGATTTCACTCGTTGATAGACACATGTGTCTATCTCCTGGATAATACGGGGCAATTCTCATTTCAGATGAGTTTCAATTGGAGTGAAGTGAGTGGAAGTGAAAAAAAAAGTGCAAAAAAGAAAGAATTACTAATGGCGAAGAGGCGATTTTACTTTTTGCCAGAAATGAAAAAAGAAAGGATTTTTTTTTCTTCCTTTCTTGAATATTTCCATACAGTAATTACCTTGATAACGCATTAAAAATGACAATTTAAATTGGATTCTTTTACTGTTTTCATTGCACAATGAAAATCATTTTTACTTCAATTATAGAATACATTTGCATTAAAAATGAATTTTGAGTGTGTGACAGATTAATAATCCTGGAGAAATTTAGAATCGAATACTGAAGGATATTCATTTCTTTTTGCTTCTGAATGGAAGCTATGGAATCATCAGAATTTTCGATTGTAATTTTTCTAATAGAAGATACTTAGAGTGGTCTAAAAAGAGAGAAAATTGTATTTTTACACAGAGAAAATTTTTTTCTTAATTTATGCACTTAAGAATGTTAACTTAAGAATGTGCAGTCACTTAATTTAAGAATGGCAGGTCACTTAAATTAAATGATTTTTCTCACTTAAATCAAGTGATTTTTCTCACTTGAATCAAGTGACTTTTTCTTTCTTAATTTAAGAAAGTAAAACTCACTCACATTAAGTGAGTGTTCTCACTTAAATCAAGTGACTTTTCTCACTTGAATCAAGTGACTTTTCTCACTTGAATCAAGTGACTTTTTCTTTCTTAATTTAAGAAAGTAAAACTCACTCACATTAAGTGAGTGTTCTCACTTAAATCAAGTGACTTTTCTCACTTGAATCAAGTGACTTTTTCTTTCTTAATTTAAGAAAGTAAAACTCACTCACATTAAGTGAGTGTTCTCACTTAAATCAAGTGACTTTTCTCACTTGAATCAAGTGACTTTTTCTTTCTTAATTTAAGAAAGTAAAACTCACTCACATTAAGTGAGTGTTCTCACTTAAATCAAGTGACTTTTCTTTCGTAATTTAAGTGATTGCACATTCTTTAATTAAGAATGTGCAGTCACTTAAATTAAAGACCACGATCAGAGAAAGTCTCACGCTGCCTTCACGGTACGGAAGAAAAAATTATTTTTTCCAAAAGAAAAAATTATTTTTGAAATTTTAAGATGACCATAATGAAGTAGAATAGTTTTTTTGACAAATACAAAAACAAATCGAGATTTTTCACTCATTTTTTAAGGTAGTTTCCTATACCTTCAAAAGAAGTGTGGAAAAAAGTCTCATAGCGCGACCGCTGACGGGTTAAGCTTTATTTGAAGAGAATGCGATCGGTACTTCTTGAGATATGTCCATTTTTCGAAAATAATTTTTTGATAGAATTTTTGGAAACTATTTAACTGATTTATTTATACTCATATGTTATCTCGAGAGTTGCATCAATCAAATGCCTGTGAATTTCGAGCTCATTGCTCAAGTTTTAATGAATTTTCCAAAATTTGATATTATGATGATGATTTAAAAAAAGTTGAATCACTTTCATTCGAAAGCATATTGTTAAAGCATTAGCAGAAAAAGCTATATCATTTGGAGAGCAATACTATTATCCACTTGTTTCCTTTTCAAGTGTCATTCAGGATGATAATAGCTTCATGAAATTCCATAAATTTAGGTGAAAATTGTGGTTAATAATTTCATAGTATTGTCATGGTTGTAGAAGACAGTTGACAAGTCTTGATATTTCAGAATCAGTTGTAGCAAAAACTAACCACTGGACCGCAGACATTTAATTGAACCTGTCATACTGGTTTCATGACACTGTTCTATTATTTTATTTTTTTCTCATCTTTGCAACTCGCTGAATGTTTCTTTGTTATTCTCTCCACTGCTGTCACAGTTGGAGATTGGAATGAATTATTTTTATTTTATTTTTTCCTGATAATTTGAATGTCCAAAAGAGATGTGCTAATAACAATTGCCAACGTATGGATTAACCAATAACACTCAATCAACGTAAATTGGCAGAATGCTCTGGTTCATAGAGTTGAAAGTTAAATTGAATTTTTCATTTTTATTTAAGATTGATTCTTTTTTTTTCTGATTTCATTTGATAGTTTTGTGTAAAAGAGACGTAAAAATATCACCAATTTATTCGGTTTTTCTGGATTTCTTTAACTCGGGAAAAAAGAATTACTTCAGTGAAACAATAAATGATAACAGACAGCTGGACTTTGAAGTTTTTAACGACTATTTTAACTTTGTTGACCATGGCACTTTTTTAATTAAGAATATCTACATGATTTTTCTATTTTTTTTTCTTCATTCAACCATTAAAACAGTTTACTACAGTTCTGAATACAGAAAGGGCTAGTGGAAAAAATTTGAGTGGTGCTTTCGACGTTAAAATTGAACGTTGTGATGAAGATTTAGAGTTTTTTTTTATTTTTTTTTAGTATCAAGAGAACGTGAGTAGTTAACGAAGTTTACGGTCAGACGGATTCGACACACGTTGGTTTAAGGATTCTTTGCCTCTCTTTCAATTATTAATACAGCTGCTTGGTTTAATTATTAAACTGCCGTTAAAATTGTATATGACCTATCAATGGCTAGTTTATGTTTTCTCTTGTCCGAATGAAAAATCACGGGGGACAGGAGGAAAATTACAAATAGTGAACTTTGGTGGACGCATCAGGGAGTTTGTTTGCTGCTTTTTTTGTTGTTTTTTTTTTTTGTTTTCTTTTACTACATACTGCACTAAACTTTATGATTTTGCAAACGCATTGTAGCAATGTTTCACTCGGGGTACAGATTTATTACATCGACATGTGTCATACGATTCCTCTTGACATTGAAAAATATATAGATCGGTTTTATCGTACGAAATAAAACACCGAAAACAAAAAAAAAAGAAAAAGTATAGCAAAAAATTGGGACAGATTGTAAAATGTGTCTTGTTGAATTTTCAGTAACGGAGACTTTTTCTCTAATCAAAGCTGAATAGGGAACTTGCATATTGAATTTTTTCTTTCAATTTTTTTCTCACTGCATATAAAAAATAGGAAAAAAGTCAATTGATGTTTTTGTTTATTTTCTTTTTTTTTACATGGAAAATGGAGGAATTGCAGGCAGCCAAAAAGCTGTAGTGACATCGAATTTTTATTATTTATAGTTAATTAGTTGAAGGAAGAAAAATGTTTTTTCCCATTTTAAGACCAGTTCCCCAAACTGTTTTTTTTAAGTAAAAATGAGAAATATGCAAGTTCCGTACAGTGATCGGCATCATCGATTTTTTTCGTCAACGATTTCGATTATATTACTGATTTTTCAGAAAAATTAGTAATTAGCCAAGAAAGAATATTGATTTCCATAAAAAATTAATAATTAGTCGGTAAAAAATCTTAATTTTCCTAAAGAATTAGTAATTAGCAAGGAAATATTATTAATTACTCTTAAAAATGAGTAATTAGTGAGAAAATTTACTTGTTGTTTTCAAAAATTCCTCAAAATTAGTAATTTAATAGATTAACAGACACAAATTTTGAACGAGGAGTTGTGATGAAATGTAATACTAGTGTTGCAAAAAGTAGCAATTAATAAATGGAATAATGAATGATATTTGGAATAATAATATTTGGAATATATTTTGAAAAGAACTCGTAATTTTTGGCGGCTAACTATTAATTATTTCGGAAAATTAGTAATTAGCCGATAAGCATCATTCATTTTTCTGAAAAATCAGCAGTTTTTGTCGGTTAACTACTCATTTTTCTGAAGCATTACTGATTTTCCGAAAAAATTAAGGACTTTTTCCTGCTAATTACTAATTTTTCAGAAAAATTAGGAATTTTTATCGACTAATTACTAATTTTTCCAAAAAAATTAAGAATTTTTCCTGGTTAATCACTAATTTTTCAGAAAAATTAGGTAATGAAAATAGATTTTTTTTGCCAATCACTGGTTCCGTATTCTAAAAGCAATAATTTTTGCTTCTCCCTTTATCCAACCAGACAAATGATAATGAAGAGCCTATGAAAATCCATTTAATTCTATTAACGATGGAAATAATCATTCTTTTCTTTCAGTATTTCAATTTAGAACCTCTTGAGAAATATGAAAATCTTCATAATAGTTAATGGCCAACAGTTGATATCCTTGAGAAGCCACGTAACAACGTGATAATTGGTATACTGAAGTGAGTTCACCATCCAGGAATTAATAACGTCCGTGAGTTTATCCCAGTCATTCTAAGCGGATGCAATCGTGTTTCTCCTCTTCCTCTATCTCTCTCTCTCTCTCCCCCTCTATTTCTCGTTTTCCGACGATTTCGCTCAAGCGCGATGGGTTAAACTTTCGCTAATGAAAATTGGGAATGCGTTAGAGACCCTCTGCTGCGGATATTATCCCCTTCCCTTCAAAGTTCTCCATTCCTCATCCTTCTCATCATTCTCATTCTCCTTCGCCACGTAAAAAAATAGAAGAAAAAAAAACGGAGAGATAGAGAGAAGGAGTAAAATTCCCACGAACTCATATATACCTATATAAAATCAGAATTCTGCATCTCTGAGCCCAGGATAGTAGACCCATTCCGGGGAATCCCGGACTCTACGTCAGACTCAAATATTTACCCGAGGCCAACCCATTTCGACTGCATTACTTCTTCCACTGGAATATATGTCACGCTAACCCCCTACATTTTCTCTTTTTCACACTTACCATTTTCTTTTTTTTTTTATTCCTTATTTTCTCAATCAATGGTCGTTTATTCAAACCCACCGAAGTAAGCTTTTGGGTTATAACAATTTTCACTATTTTCACGTTGATCGTACGTTAAATACTCGCGAGAGAAAAAAAATTGTTGAAGCTAAAGAAAATTTGTAGAAAATAAAACTATATATCTAACCCTAGACTGGTCACTTAACCCTATAAGGAACTGGGCGTTTCTCCCACCAGTTTACTCGGTACGGCGTGCATAGAGTGGGGGCGCCTACAGGCCAATCCAGTTGAACGCGCGAAGGCTGGTAACAGTACCGTCTAGTTTGAACTATTGAAAAATATGAGGTTCAGTGAGATTCAAGTAATTATAACAAACAACATTTCATATTCTGAAAGAATATTTAATTAATGATTAAATTATAAAACATGAAACAAAATGGTAAAATATTAAATCATTGTTTAAAATAATATTCATTGGATAAATCACATCAATTTCTCGTATAAATCTTTTTTCATCATATCAGTTTCCATCTTTTCGTTGAATTTCGTTGCAAATTCGTTGAACAATTGAAAAAAAATTTGAATGAAAGGTTACCATAACCAAAAACAACGGGATCATTCGTTCGTACGGTCCTGGGCCGAGAAATAACGCTACGCGATTGGTTACCCCCACTCTATAGCCCCAAGTACGTTCTAGTACGACTTGTGACTTAGAGGGTTAAATTGCCTCTGCAACTCTGGTCCTTTTATGAGAGAATCGCCGCCATTTTATTTCAGATGCGACGTTGTCGAATTCACTCTACACTGCCCGGACGCGTTTCTCGTGTTTCCGGCAACGTGTCTCAGCCGTCAATTCCATTTAAGGCAGTATTCTAGTGAACTCGAGTAATAGGGAACTTGCATATTTTTTTTTTATTTTTTTTTCTCACTATTCATTGATAGTGATTAACAAAAAAGGAAAGAAAAAATTTTTTTACTCGTTAATTAATTCATTAACGTTAATTAAAAAATCATTTTTTTGAACGTCTCCAAATCGGACATGACGTCAGAATACCAAAATCTTTGTGTGCGCCATCTATAGTCACCTGTCGTTACTCATTGACAGGCGTATAGAGGTTATGCTGATTGTCGAAAAATGCGTATTTCTTCAAACATTGTTTAGAGAATTTCAATTAAAAACGTGTTTCCTTCCAAAGAAATTTATACACACAACCTCTTTATGAGTATCGTGCATCGAAAATTCAAATATCCTCCAGCTGCGCCGTCACTGGCTACAGCTTGAACTACACATATGGTATTATGACGTCAGATCCGTATTAGAGCAGTATGAAATTTGGTGGTTTTTAATTGAAAATTTCTCCATAATTAACAATTTAAAAATAAAAATAAAAAATTCCCTAATCTCAGACAATACTGCAGAATGCATAAAAATGAAAAAAAAAAAAAATTTGCAAGTTCCCTTTATGATTTTCATCATATAAATTATATATATACTATATATAATAGAGAAAAAATATTTTTTTTTCCCGTAAAATAATTTGCCGAAGGAAGGTCTCAGCAGAGACCTAAAAGGCCACCAAAAATACTGATTATAAATTGAAGGTCATATATCCACATATTGAACTCTAGTACAGTTAAGGAAGAACATCAGCTTTCGTACTAAAATTAAAAACACTTACGTTTCTATGAAACTTCGAAGACAAGTTCACTAAGTAATCCAGAATATACCATAATTTTAAAAAAAATTTCCACCACCGAATAATCAACGAAAAAAAAAAAAATCAACGAAAATGATTATCAAAGCTGGAAATAATGTATAGGATGATATGAACAGCGAGGGAACTTAACTTAATTTCTCCTTCACTAACGCGCTGGTAAAGTAGTAATTTTGCTGAGTTCCTTCGCTGTTCATATCGTCCTATACATGAGTTCCAACTTTGATGATCATTTTCGTTTATTATTCGGTGGTGGAAAAATTACTATACATTCTGGATTACTTGATGAACTTGTTATCGAAGTTTCATAAAAACGTGAGCGTTTTTTTGTTTTAGTACGAAAGCTGATGTTCTCTCTTAACTTTTTATTTTTTTTGATGCCATATCAAAGATGATATGTTCTCACTAATTAGAAATTCTAGAAATATGTATATGTATATTTATAAGTATGAGGTAAAGTTTCTCTACCTCATACTTAAATTTCATTGAATTCCTAAGAAAAGTCATTTTGCGACTGAACTACCTTAACAGTAAGCATTCTATACACTGTTAAAGATTTCTGTCTGAATTTTCCGTGCGAAATCATAGAAATTTCAAACAAGTTATATCTCTACTGAAATTTCAGATAATCACGTCATTAAAAAATGAACAAATCATCGATTTTCAGATAATTTCAGGCCTAAATATCAATGAAATTTGTAAATTTCAGTTCAATTATTTCTTGAAAAGCTAGAAAAAATAGTAAAAATTCAAGAAAAAATTGAAAATTCAAGTGAGTTGTAGAATTTTCGTTTCAATTCTACTTAAAACTCATAGATTCCTCTGAATATCTCCGGAAACTCACAGATTTCATGAGAATTTTCCCATTAAAAACATTCAGTATCACGTTCATTGAAATTTTCATCGAATTTCCTATAAAATTTCAGTTTTTTTCCAAGTGTACATTTACAGAGAAAAATGCTTTCTTAAATTAAGTGAGAAAACTCACTTGACTTAAGTGAGTTTTACTTTCTTACACGGAGAAAAATGCTTTCTTAATTTAAGTGAGAAAACTCACTTGATTTAAGTGAGTTTTATTTTCTTAAATTAAGTGAGAAAACTCACTTGATTTAAGTGAGTTTTACTTTCTTAAATTAAGTGAGTTTTCTCACTTGATTTAAGTGAGTTTTACTTCCTTAAATTAAGTGAGAAAAAGTCACTTGATTCAAGTGAGAAAACTCACTTGATTTAAGTGAGTTTTCTCACTTAAATCAAGTGATTTTTTCTCACTTAATTTAAGAAAGTAAAACTCACTTAAATCAAGTGAGTTTTCTCACTTAAATCAAGTGACTTTTTCTTTCTTAATTTAAGAAAGTAAAATTCACTTGAATCAAGTGAGTTTTCTCACTTAAATCAAGTGACTTTTTCTCACTTAATTTAAGAAAGTAAAACTCACTTAAATCAAGTGAGTTTTCTCACTTAAATCAAGTGACTTTTTCTTTCTTAATTTAAGAAAGTAAAACTCACTTGAATCAAGTGAGTTTTCTCACTTAAATCAAGTGATTTTTTCTCACTTAATTTAAGAAAGTAAAACTCACTTAAATCAAGTGAGTTTTCTCACTTAAATCAAGTGATTTTTTCTCACTTAATTTAAGAAAGTAAAACTCACTTAAATCAAGTGACTTTTTCTCACTTAATTTAAGAAAGTAAAACTCACTTAAATCAAGTGAGTTTTCTCACTTAAATTAAGAAAACATTTTTCTGTGTGTAAATTAAATGAGAAAAAGTCACTTGATTCATGTGAGAAAACTCACTTGATTTAAGTGAGTTCTCTCACTTGAATCAAGCGACTTTTTCTTTCTTAATTTAAGAAAGTAATACTCACTTGAATCAAGTGAGTTTTCTCACTTAAATCAAGTGATTTTTTCTCACTTAATTTAAGAAAGTAAAACTCACTTAAATCAAGTGAGTTTTCTCATTTAAATTAAGAAAACATTTTTCTCTGTGTTATTACTAACAGGATAATATTAATATAATGATTTTGTCAAATCAATTGATTTAAAATTTTAACATGAATATCAATTGTTACTTTGAGTAACTGAAAACCCCTCTGGAGTTTCGTTCTGTGGCTTGAGGCTGGCCAGATGAAACTCAATCAGTTTACCCAATTAACGTTGCCATATATGCACGTTGTTTGTGTTCCTCTATTCATCTCCTCTCTCTCTTCATTCTGAATACAACGTTAGCACAGGCATCTATTGCTTTTGCTCATAAACATACTACCTGTCCTCATCTGTGACAATCTGTGACATTGTACTACAATCTCTCTGATGTTAATATTACATAACTGATATTCAATAACTAAAAAAATTCAATGCACATAATCACAATTCCAGCGAGAACATTGATTCTCTATTTTCCACTTAAAAAAAAAATCCTTTCATCTTCCAGTTTTATTGAATTTCGTTGATAGAATATATCAACGTCAAGTTAATTTTGCATTTTTTTATGTATTCTTTTATTCTCATTAAAATTGAGTGAAATTTTGAAGATAATTGACGATGCCAAGTTTATTTATTATCAAGCTTTATCAGAAGCATTAGAAGCCAAGGCGTAATAATTCATGAATTTCATGTGACAGAGATCAGTGGATTTAAATAAATGATGTGGAGGAAAAGAAAAATGGTGGAAAGAACGCAGTGATAGGGCGAATGTCTAAAGAACTTTTATTCAAAAAAAAAAAAAAAAAAATCATGAAAAAAACTGTGAGAATTTCCGTGAAAAGTACCTTAACAAAAACAATTTTATTCACTAATATTTCAATTCGATTAATTATTATGAGCAGAATTTAATGCATTTTGGAATGGATCCAATTTATATATATTTATTTGTTCAATAACTTATTTAGCAAATTCTGTGCATAAGCATAGTACTTATGCCCCTTTGTTTCTAAGACGACGATATATCTGTTAATTCAATGAAAAAGTCACAGTTAATTAAATTAATTGAATGAATAGCGTTTTTTCCCAATAGTCACAGCTAAAAATTTATGGGACAAAAATTTTTATTCTTAATTTTTGCAATTTAATTTTTTTTTGTTCATAAAGTTTTTTATTGGAAGTTTTCTTGACGGATTTTCTTTTCTGCACAAAGTTTTTTCGTCGGAGTTTTCTTAACGAAGTTTTTTTTTTTTGTATAAGTTTTTTTAGACATGCACCCACAGCGATAGTGCGATAAAGTAATTGACAGTTTTATTACGTAGAAAATAATGATAAATTCGTTAATTTTATCATTATCAATTTGTGGAATTTAAGTTGGACACATGATGCTGTCACGCTATATGAGACAGCCAGAGAATGAACACAGCTACCAGTTGAATGAAGATAAATATTATACAGTATTGCAGTTTAATCAATGCTTCAACATAATTATTAATTTATTATTATATTAAAACTCACAGTAGAATAGTGAGAATAGTGTTAATTTTTTCTTTGACATTTACTTTTTGCAATTTGCCTCAAGTGATGCACAACATTACTTCAGTTTAACCATGCAATTTATTTTTATGAGTTATCTTTATTATTATTTTTTTAGAGCACAATTTTTTCTTCTTTAGTATAATGAGAGTTTGCAGACGTTCATTTTATGGCAGAGGAGAGTGAATAAGCGAGCTGAAATTTTATGAATATATTCTCTTGTGACAAAGCAAATTACGAGAAAAAAATAAAATAATTTGGAGAATTTTTTCAATTAAAAAATTGACAGTCGTACAGGAACATTGCTCTAAAGTTCATATTTGTTTCTGAAGGTTTTTTTTCAATGGATTCTATCTCTCCATTGGAGCTTTCAGAAGCAATTCCGTTAATATTGATGTCATTATTGATAACAGCCACACTAAGAGTGCATCTGGAGATTATCGAGGTTATCGTTACCTCCTGAGCAACATACTCGAGGATAATCTTCCTTCGGATACTTCTAGAGATAATGGATCATGTCACGATATTTTGATCAGTGTTGCCAATGGAAATTCTACTGAGAGTCTACCTGATGTTAAGGGCTCAAGCACAATGATCTAACCGCTCGGTTAGAAACTACTTATGACGTCATATGTAGGAACGAAATGGAAATGAAATCGATGCTTGCACCCTCTGCTTTTAGCCGTTGAAATTTGAATTAGGAAACAATTCCTTATACATACAAACAATTTTTCACAATTTTCAATTTTCCATCATTCCCAATCATTTCACAGTATTTACACAGAAAAAAATGTTTTCTTCATTTAAGAATGTGCAGTCACTTAATTTAAGAATGTGCAGGTCACTTACATTCAAAAATTCATGGAAAACGTGGCAACGTTGTTTCGCATTTTTAGGAGTGACAACGAGCTGATAAACAGGAAAATTATGTTACCAGCATGATTGCACGCGAAATGAGGCTCTTTTAAGGAGGAACATCAGACCTCTGCGGGGTATGGCGGGAGGGAAGAAACATCAAAGGTTCCGACGCTCTCCACCAACCCCAAATAACTAAAATTTCATGTAGTAAAACTTTCGACTCATTTCAAGGAATTATGAAAAATTGTTTTTTTTTCGGTTTTCAAACTCTCAAATAATATCATCCTCATATGTTTTTTATTTTTTTTACCCGAAAATAATAATTTTTCATAATTTCAAAAATTTATGGAAAACGTGGCAACGTTGTCTCGCATTTTTAGGAGTGACAACGAGCTGATAAACAGGAAAATTATGTTACCAGCATGATTGCGCGCGAAATAAGGCTCTTTTAAGGAATAAAGTTGCATTTTTTCATGCCCTATCCTCTGTACTTTCATACGCAAAATTACTTTTCTTCTTTACCGTCACGAATATTGTGTTAAATAGCTTATTTTTTCATTCCCCTGCCGAAATTATAGAAAAAAAACTGGAAGTACTTAAATTCAATTATTTGAAATAGCGCGCGCTTCCGACCCCCACTCCTCGTACACTCCTCGCGCTGCCACGTTTTTGCAAATGGCTGTCGTATTGAGTGAAAACTTGTGTTTTAATTGCAATTTTTAATTGAATTCTCGAAATTCAGCGTTTTAATTTTATTCAAATAACGCGAAAATGAAAATTGATAGTACAAGACATCGCGTGAATTTTTTTCAAAAACTTCTCACCACTCTAAATATAGTTTTTTTTTCAATTCAAGTTACAGTGCCATTAGATCGTATGTTAAATTGAAAATTTTGAAAAATTCATTTTAAAAAATTGAGCGTTTTAATCTTTCTCTAATTTTCACACAAATCCTAAAACACATTGAAGTTTATTGAAAAAAAAAATCAGAGTGATCTGACAGTTTTCATTTCAGCTGATGTTCCTCCTTAATAAAACGAGAGGAGTGTAGATACCCTTTTCATTGAGGGAGTAAATCAAACTAAATAATTTTATAGTCAGGAATTTCATAGCAACTGAAATAATTGGCATTCTTTGCCATTAAATGAAGATAAATGGAGTAAACCAAGTACTAGTATGGTAAACCAGTTGAGTAGACTGCTAGTATCCTCATTCACCGCAGGATGCTTTTGTGCCAGCATAGAGCAATGTTCCTGCATTCGTTTTTCGTTTCTTTTCGTGTATTTTGGGAGGTAAAGTGGGTTAAAGCGTGGGATATGCGGGTTCTCTGAGTTTGTTAGGAAGGACGACGGCTCTTGTACTCTATGTATGGTAACTTGAGGTTTTTTTTTTCTCTCGTGGTGCTAGGATATGTCGCATTAGTGGATGACAGCGAGTTCATTTAATAATAGGAGAGAAAATCCTTGCGCTTCTAAAGCGCGAGAATAGAGAAAAGCTTTTGCTTGTATATCGTATTGTATTATTGCAATAGATAGAGGAGAAAGACTTGATTTGATAGTTTCGGAAGAGGTCTTTTTTATTAAGGTAGTATCCCAGTGAATTCGAGTCCAGTTAATCCCTCATTTTTTTTATGCAATATCAAAAATTATATTTTTTTACACTTTTCTGAATTTTTTTGATAATTTTCGATCGTGCAATTCATGAGATATTGATTATCAAAGTTACTGAAAATAGTAGTTGTGGGGATGAAACGCCTTAAATCGAACAGAAATAACAAAATTACTGAAAAAAAACCACAAGGTTGATGCATTATTAGAAAATTATTGGCGAAGAGAATGGCATCTTAACTAAATAATAGAAGAAAATGATATTCAATTCTCCGTATAGTTACTGAGAAATTTTAATTAGAAGGTAATCGTAACTATTTGCCTCTTAATGCAAAAAAAAATTATATTCTCAAGCTGAAGATATGACTTTCGAATAGTTTAATCACTTTTTCGGGTGAATTAAAGCACTTTTTACCGAATTATCACCAATTAATTGGAAACTAACGTAAAAGTTCTCTTTTTTTTTTACTGCTTTATTGACTGTTCTTTGGGAGACTACCTTAATGAAGGAAAGAAATTGTAGAACCTCAAATGGCGATTTTCCTCATTCATGTGATACTAGGAAATTCACGTGCTTTATTGAATTCTCGGTTTATTTGCTAAGAAAATATATGGTAATGAGAAGCCTGGGAGGAAGAAAAAACACCATGAGCGGTAGTTTAAAATGGGAGGATGGAATATTAGGTACCTATAAGCGGCACCGCATCAGAGGATCGCGTCAACACGTGGGCCACCAGCAGCGAAAACACCGTCTGTGACAACAGGATCGTAATACCTGCAACATCACACGCATATACTCGAATAATCGATGTGAGGCGTTTATCATACGTTCCCGTTAGTGTTTCTGGTTAATAAAATTTAAACATTGAAATTCACAGAATTAATATGACATTATTTAATTTTTCCTTCCGAATGGAAGCTATATGATTATCAGGATTTTCGATTGTGATTCTTTCAGTAGAAGGTACTTAAAATGATCTAAATAGAGAGGAAATTATATTTTCTAGCGCATGTTTGTGAACGCAGAAAGAGCCGAGCAGAGAATATGATTTTTTTCGTTGATATTAGATGCACTATGCAGTGAATAAAATATGAACTATTGTTTCTTGCATAAAACATGCGCTATTAGTACAGAAAATATGCACTAATTGAGCATATTTTATGTTAAATTCTTAGTGCATAAAATATGCTTATAATGCGCATATTTTATGCGTTCTGGAAATATGAAATTATAAGTATCATAAAATATGTTCAAGGTAAACATACACTGAGAAAAATGTTTTCTTAATTTAAGAATGTGCAGTCACTTAATTTAAGAATGTGCAGGTCACTTAAATTAAGAAAGAAAAGTCACTTGATTCAAGTGAGAAAACTCACTTGATTTAAGTGAGTTTTACTTTCTTAAATTAAGAATGAAAAAGTCACTTGATTTAAGTGGGAAAAGTCACTTAATTTAAGTGACTTTTACTTTCTTAAATTAAGAAAGAAATAGTTACTTAATTTAAGTGAGAAAAGTCACTTGACTTAAGTGAGAAAATTCACTCAATTTAAGTGAGTTTTACTTTCTTAAATTAAGAATGGAAAAGTCACTTGATTTAAGTGAGAAAAGTCACTTAATTTAAGAATGGCAAGTCACTTAAATTAAGTGACTGCACATTTTTAAATTAAGAAAACATTTTTCTCTGTGTAAAATATGATGAAAAATGAATCATATTATATGCTCAATGATTTAATTGTTCTGTTAGCGTTTTGTCAACAAATTTGCAAGTTGAACAGTGTTCCCATAAATCTCATAATTAATATTAAAAATGATGCTGAAGAGTTGTATACAATTGACCATCCCCGGCCACATGGATATGAGCTAGCACTAGTGAAATAAGTTTTTCATGAGACAGAAAAAACCATTCTGCGGTTTCAATCAATTCATGAGCATAATAATAATTTGAGAAAATGAAATAAAATTTTTCCTCAAAGAAGAAAATTAAAAGTGAATAATAACAATAGATGGAATATTCCCAAATATCACATCATTTTGTATTCCTAGAATGAAGAGATCCCGTGAATGTATTCCTACACAGAGAAAATTCTTTTCTTAATTTAAGAATGTGCAGTCACTTAATTTAAGGATGTGCAGTCACTTAATTTAAGAATGGCAGGTCACTTAAATTAAGTGACTTTTCTCACTTAAATCAAGTGAATTTTCTCACTTAAATCAAGTGAGTTTTCTCACTTAAATCAAGTGAGTTTTCTCACTTAAATCAAGTGACTTCTCTTTCTTAATTTAAGTGACCTGCACATTCTTAAATTAAGAAAGCATTTTTCTCTGTGTAGAAATATCACCGTAATATGCATTGTTCCAAAAGTCTCCTATACCATGATTGATTCAGTGGTGGAGTTACAAAAATATTTTTAATTCAAAATTCATCTGTAATCTTCTTGATAAACGAAATAGAAAAAAAAGCACATGGGGCATGAAATATGCTCCAATTATGCATATTTTAGGCACACAAATTTCACATAAAATATGCGCTATCTGTACATATTTTATGTACATTATTACATTTTTTATGGACATTAGTACACATTTTATGCTAACAGTCATGCGCATAAAACATGGATAATTAGAGCATATTCTATGTGAAAAGCCAAATCAAATTTTATAAAATGCTAAGTTCATATTCTCTGCTCAGCTTTTTCTGCGTGTGTGCGTGTATGTCTGTGTGTGCATGAAAGTCTCAATTACAGTAAAACTGTTTTGTAGAAAAATTTCATATTTCGTGGGGAAACTTCCTCTCGCCAAACTCTATTTTTCAAGCTTCTTGAGATATGTTCATTCTTCGAAAATTAGTTTTCAATGAAATTTCTGGAAACTACTCAACTAATGTGTATTTATACTCATATATATCATCTCGAGAGTTGTGTCAGTTAAATGCCTGTCAATTTTGAGCTTATTTGCATGATTACTTCTCGAGTTATTGCCGTTTTAATGAATTTTCCAAAATTTGATATTTGGATGATGGTTTGAAAGAAGTTGTATCACTTCCATTCGGAAAGTATTAGCAGAAAAAGCTATCAATTGGAAAGTAATCCTATTATCCACTTGTTTTTTTCGTTGAATCTGTGCTCCTTTACTGTCTGCATAATTTATGATTCAATCAAGACTATATGATAAAATAAATAACAAAGTAAATGAAAAAACTTATGTGATAATGAATTTAAATGGTTTTTCTTTGAAATTAACAATTAATTTCAAGTGGTAATTATTCGTAGATCGGTTTTCGATTAAAAGCCCCAGTAGTTGGCCGCCAAGCGAGGGTTGTCGCTCGAGTGCGCACTTTCGAGTTATTACCATGGAGAGAGAAGTGTTTCTCACTCGAGCGCACTCGAGCGATCTAAATACCGACTAGGGCATCTACCCTCAATAGCTTGGATAAAAATTTTCAAGTTAAATTGTACTGAGGATAAACCTACTGGAAATGCACATAGGAATACTTGACAAATTATTTGTAGTTTGGAATTTTAATTTCACTCTGTTTATCTCATGCGCTTTTCTCCTATTTCATTTTCTGCAATAAAAGAGACCAGTGATCGGCAAAAAAAGTCTATCTATTTTCATTACCTAATTTTTCTGAAAAATTAGTAATTAACCGGGAAAAATTTCTAATTTTTTTGAAAAATTAGTAATTAGTCGAGAAAAATTCCTAATTTCTCTGAAAAATTAGTAATTAGCCGGAAAAAGTCCTTAATTTTTTCGAAAAATCAGTAATGCTTCTGAAAAATGAGTAGTTAACCGACAAAAACTGCTGATTTTTCAGAAAAATGAATGATGCTTATCGGCTAATTACTAATTTTCCGAAATAATTAATAATTAGCCGCCAAAAATTACGAGTTCTTTTCAAAATATATTTCAAATATTATTATTCCAAATATCATTTATTATTCCATTTATTAATTGCTACTTTTTGCAACACTAGTATTACATTTCATCACAACTCCTCGTTCAAAATTTGTGTCTGTTAATCTATTAAATTACTAATTTTGAGGAATTTTTGAAAACAACAAGTAATTTTTCTCATTAATTACTAATTTTCGAAAGTAATTGGTAATATTTTCTCACTAATTACTCATTTTTAAGAGTAATTAATAATATTTCCTCGCTAATTACTAATTCTTTAGGAAAATTAATATTTTTTACCGACTAATTATTAATTTTTTATGAAAATCAATATTTTTTCATGGCTAATTACTAATTTTTCTGAAAAATCAGTAATATAATCGAAATCGTTGACGAAAAAAATCGATGATGCCGATCACTGCAAGAGACACAGTAGATTCTTTGAATGAAGCACATCTAGAGACTGTAAGGGAATGGAATTCTGTAAACAAGGATTCTCCAACTATATTGCATCGACAGCTGTCCGACCTGTCAACATCAGATGTCTTGCATAAAAACATTTAATTAACAGAAATTTGAAACTCATCCAGGGCATTACAGTGCCTTTTTTCAATGATTTGCATTTTTTTCATTCAAGATTCTCAAACGAAGTGGCTGCCTTTCTTGCGCAAAAAAATATATATGCGAACATATATGTTACATATATAAAAATCATACAGAATATATGTGCGGCAAAAAATGTAATAATTGACATTAATTCCTGTATATATATATTTTCATATGCAGGAATATATTTCACGATATATGCCTGATATATGTTAAATCTTTTATACTTATATTCACTATATATTTCCAATGCTCAAGGGAAAAATGAAAATTATCTGATAAGTTGAGCTGCATATATGCGACATATATGTCAAAAGGATGTTCAATATTGTTTTTCCAACTATATAATCGATTAAATACGTTCACCGAATTTTTAAATATTATTTTATATTTCCAATATTTTATTCCAAAACCATGCGTTTGAATTCAACTCGGGCATTTTTAATTTTTCCGAGTTTCTCTCCTCTAGAATTTGTAATTTACTATAATTAGCGTCAGAAAGATGGGCAGCGATAAAGTTATGAGGATCGAATTTCGGTTCACGAACACAGAATCTCTTAGTAGCTCGGTTGATAGAGTGCCAGATTCGTAATCCGAAGGAACCGGGTTCATGTCCTACTCAGTCCCATTTTTTTCCCCGAGATTCTTTTCTCTAGAAATTTCAATTTTAATTTTTCTTATTGTTATTATTATTTACGATTACATGCTGATTTTTTTCTCTCAATTTTACCTGACTTATACACGACATATAATTCAAATTAACAAAAAAAATAAGCAGCATATAAAATGACATATATCGATTATATGTGTACATATATAAATGCGGCAAAAAATGACATTTCCAAAATATAAAATGCATATATGTCATTTATATATCACATGTATGCGCATATATGTGAAATATATTTGACATATTTATTCTTTATATTTTTACATATATGCATGTACATATATAAATTTTCATGCGGGTTTGCTGCATTATTTTTGAACCTTTGGATGAAATGACAAGGAAGTGAGATATCAACAGAAAATAAATGTGCAAAGCTGGTGAAATTAAATTTAATGATTTTTTATTTATTAATTATTCAAATTCTTGCGTTTGGTGATATTATTATGAATAATCTGTGTTTTTTTCTTATTTTTGAAAATTTCATTGCAATTATGATATATGTGATGAAAATAATAATCACAATAATAAGAGTTTGAAAAAAAAATGAAAAATGTACCCATTTTCTTCAATGCCTTGTTAGAAAATACTTCATTCAAAGAATTTACTGTACCAAGCTCATTAATTTGCTTTTTAACTCAAAAGAATGATGAGTAACTCCGTAAAAAATCTGAAGTTTGGAAAAAAATCATTGAATGCATAAAAAAGTTTTTCTGCATCCATATTTGGTGAATTCTTTGTACATCACCACTTTGATTGCTTTTAAATTGAAGTTTATCAGGTACGACCTACATATTGAGCAAAGCTACGTGTCTTATACTTTTCTCTCTTTTTCATTTTTATTCCCCCAAAGGAATTCATAGTATCTACACGTAACTTCCCCCCCCCCCCCCCCACGAACTCCTCTCTTTCACCCTTTCTTTCAACTTATTCCCATATTCTCCTCAATCTATGTACAATTTTTATTTTCTCGCGCACAAATCAGAGATCTAAAGCCACTGATAATAAGTGCAATTGGAAAATCGACGCACGTTTCAAAGTCCATTTTTCATATTATTTCACACTTTTGTATGTTTCACGTTTCTCATCAGTCTCAATCAACTCAGCTTTTACTGTCAATAGTTTTCTCCTCTTAATGCTTCTAAATTTCTTTATTTCCGCAAAATTTATCTCAATTCTTGGTGAAATAAAAAAAAGATTAATTTCCTGTCTACATCAATGTCAGAGCTAACTACCTCAAAATCCTATGGCTTTTGAAGACTCTGCAACATAACCAAGTTGAGAGGTTGCTTGTTTCGTTGATTACACGACGTCCACTTCACCAGTGCTACAAATACTCTTGCATAATACGTCTTTCGTTGATTCTTCAAGTGTCTTAGCATCAGACGCATTCCAAACTACGTTTGATATATACCAGCTTTTTAATTGAAGAATGCTCTTCAAACTTTTGCCATCATTAGTTACCCCTTCTACACTTTTTTCTTTTACGTTTAACTCGAGAAATTCTCTCAATTATAAATATTGTATTCACTTTATTTAATCATCTGAATATCATTCCTCCCTCTCTCATTCTCTCATATTCGAATGAATCCCTTGTTCCACAGAGGTTTCACACAGAAAAATGTTTTCTTAATTTAAGTGAGAAAACTTACTTAATTTAAGTGAGTTTTACTTCCTTAAATTAAGTGAGAAAAAGTCACTTGATTTGAGTGAGAAAAGTCACTTGATTTAAGTGAGTTTTACTTTCTTAAATTAAGTGAGAAAAAATCACTTGATTCAAGTGAGAAAACTCACTTAAATCAAGTGAGTTTTCTCACTTAAATCAAGTGACTTTTTCTCACTTAATTTAAGAAAGTAAAACTCACTTAAATCAAGTGACTTTTCTCACTTAATTTAAGAAAGTAAAACTCATTTAAATCAAGTGAGTTTTCTCACTTAAATTAAGAAAGCATTTTTCTCTGTGTTAAGACAGAATATTGAATCAAATGAAGACAGCAAATCTTCAATTAACCCGTCAACGGTGGCGCTATGAGACTTTCTCTCACACTTTTTTCGAAGGTATAGAAAACTACCTTTAAAAATAAGTGGAAAATCTCATTTTTTATTGTATTTGTCAAAAAAACTATTCTACTTCATTATGGTCATGAATTCAATATGGCGTCCTTTCTTAAAAATTTACTTTTCAGCATGTGTTGACGTCATCTGGACTTAAGCCCTCTATATTCCCTGATTAATGGACTTACGCCCTTTTCATTCCCAGATTGTGTGATTTAGAATCGGTCTAGCTATACTACTTACAGGCCAATCCACTGCGCCAGACAACTGGACTAATCGCGTGAAGGCTGATAAACAATAGATCGATGTTGACGAGGGCGTATGTGCATAATTACAGGTCAAGGAGTCATACGGGCTATGTCGCAAGGATCGACGCAAATCAGAGAAATTATAAGAAAAAATTTCAGGATTTTTTTATAAAAGTTTCATAAAAGTATCATGAAAATTTTAGAAAAATTCCAAAAAAAATTCGAATAATTCAGAAAAATTCAGAATAATTGACGCTGAACATAGGGGAGACCGGGGCAAAGTGGAGTACTTAAGGAAGAAGAGGGTTTTCAGGGTCCAAAATTTAGTTCCACCTTTATTTTTACCTATGCTTTTGTTTTTTCAATCCATGAAACCACGTTGAATTTTAGAGAAAGTTGAAAAAAATTTTTTTCAGTAATTAATCATTCTATTGAGTATTTGGAGCATTTTTGCGGAGATAGTTCATTTTCATCGCATTTTGGGCAAAGAGGAGTTCATGAAAAAAAATTGAAATTTTCGAAGAACTTGAGATTTTTTTTCCAATGATTGATCATTCTGTTCAGAAAAGAACAAAAAACGGATTTTTTTTTTTTTAATTGAACTGAACTTCGCTAATTTTGAAAAAAGTATAAATGTTTTGACGTTTTTCCTCAGTTCTGCATAATAAATTACGCTTTCGTTCATTGAGTTCGTTGCGAAGGCCAAGGAATCTACAAAAACATCAGAAGTACCTGGCAAGACTCACAGTGTACCAAAAGTCTTTCTTAGTTTCTCCAACATAATTGTGGAATCAGCTTCCACCTGGTCTGACGGGTACACCATCGCTTCCAATGTTCAGTAAACTTTAATCATTTGATGGCTGAACAGGTGGCGGAAGCTTCTATTTAGTGTACTGGTGTTTGTATTTTAATAACAATGCTGGATTTTATTGACTTTATTGGTGCTATTGACTCTATTGTTTATCGAATTAATGAAAAATTTTATATTATTTTTCAATTGATGAGAGAAATGATTATTATGTTCATTTATTATGATTATTATTATTTTAAAATATACTGTAATGGCAGAGTTAACACTGTAATATTAATTGAAGAGGCTTCGATGGGTTTTTAAACCTCAAGACTATTAATAAAGAAAGAAAGAAGGATATTGTGGATCAAAGAAGAAAGTGTCCTTCATTCTACAGCTGATATCTCGATAACAAGCTGTTGTAGAGAGATAAAAAACAATGGAATCAATGTTAAATGATTGGGCCAAACTGACACGGGTTAGTGCACCATTTTCAAAAGTCAAATTTTTTTTCCTTCACTTTCAGTCCTTTTTCGCGCCATGAATAATGTTCAAAACATCATGAAAATGAACACTGGAGCAGACGTTGACTGCTTAAACAAAAGAAAGAACCCTCAAAAAGTAAGTATTCCACTTTGCCCCGGTCTCCCGTATATTTTCTTCATTATCGGTTCATTAGTTCTTCTTAAAACTAATTCACGAGTGTAGTGGAATAACAGGTTAAGTCAATTTTTGTCGAAAATGAAATTTACCGGAATTTGCCTTAAAATGTATGGACACATGTCTCACAAAGAGGATTTAGCTGAGTATGACCATTTAAGGCCTCATTTTTGAACATGCATAACAGGTTAAGTTCACTTTTGGCAATTTTTCAAAAACAATTCAAGTTATGTCGACTTAACCTGGAAAAATAATTCACGAGTGTAGTGGAATAACAGGTTAAGTATATATGGTAAACCTATATGACTTAACCTGTTATTTCACTACACTCCTGATTTATACATATAAAAGTTAAGTCAACATAACTTAAATTTCTTATAATTTCTGGGGGAGTTAAGTAGACATAACTCGAATCTCTTATAATTTTTAAGGGAGTTAAGTCGACATAACTTAAATTTCTTTCCATAAATTTCAAGTTAAGTCAAAATTATAGAAAAAAAAGACTGCCGATAACAATAGCTTTTGAATATCTTAATTGACTGCGGATTAATGACTTTCATCATAAATGTAGCGCAAAATGGTGCTCGCATCATTTTACGGTTTTTCGGCTCTCCTGAAAAATTCACTTTTTCCGACTTAACCTGTTATTCCACTACACTCGTGAATTGGTGCCCAGCCTATCTGTTAAAATTGATCCAAAGCGCACAACAGAATGATTTTTGTGATGCTAGGGTTGAGGCATCACCTTTTCCATTAAATATTCTCTCCAATAGAGAATAACAAAATCATATAATTTGATGAAAAACCCCATATAAATACAAACATTAATTTCCTGATCAATAATATATAGTCACGAGAGCTTCATAAGCCATTTGACTAGCAGTCATAACTGATACATATCAAAAAATAAACATTAAAAAAATAAAAAATTGATCCAAAGTGCCTGAGCAGCCCTTGACCCAGGCCGCGATTGATGTAAGCATCTCCCCGTATTTTATTTTCTCTCCTTCATCAAAACTTACATTAAAAAAATCAGATCAAATTGTCGCTTTCTAAACAAAGTGCATTAAGGACTCTGCTTCTATACAGCGTTTACGCCATTTTGTTTGCAATGCAACGAAACATGAAATTCAACTCATGAAATTTATTAAAATCCGGAAAAAAGCCCGTCTCATCTTTAATTATTCACCAATGAAAATGATTATGAAAAACTCAAATAATTCAAAATCTATATGAAATTCTTTTTTAAATGGAAAAAGAATTATTCTTCTGTTGTATGCAGAAACATTTTACTTTAATTTTACACCACAATATTTGCTAGGTGTTGGTAATTTTTGAGGAAGACAGAATAATTTCAAGCATGAAGAAACACATTGTACGTATTCATACGTTATTCACATGTCTGAATAATAATAATGATAAATATGTACAGTGTATTGTGTAATTTATACATATAAAGATCTTACAATGTACTCAGTTGACTTCTTGAATATAATGTGACATTTGTTACAACTACTGTACTGATGATGATCTCAATGCTTGTCACTGAATAGGAGAAATGTATGAGTTAAATTTCTACCCAATTCATTTTCACCAATTATCATGAAACTCAATCCATGAAATATTCACACGTAATTGCATCATTAAACCCGTGGAAGAATGTATTATTCAGCTTAATTGTTGAGCTTCAATGTGAATATTTATTCTGAAAGATTGTAGATCTATTTTTTGCTGCTTTTATCTCCGCAAAGACATTAGAATGACATCAATCAATTAATCGTTTCGAATTATTCAAATTCATTCGAACAAATTCATTTTTCCATGGCATGAAAATAAAGTGTGACAGATAATATCTGATTGTTGGGAACGCACGTATGAAAATTTCTGTGTATTGAATGAAGAAATTTCAATTCAAATGCACAACAGTTGCGAGGAAAAAGTTATGAATCAATAGATTATTATTAGAGACAGAATGAAAGTTTTCTACTGAGGTGAGGAAAAGAAAAAACATCAAATTGTGGTGAACAGAAGACAGCGGAGTCACTTCGCATATTGCAAAAAAATCGTAAGAATGAGAGAGAGTGAGGAGAAAGAAAAAGAGGAGAGAAGGAGAAGAGGCGAGAGAGTCGTGCAAAGATGCTAGCGACAGTAATTTATGTGCTTATAAATTACGAACGGTGGTTCGAGGTTCTTTTTTTACTTTTTCCTTGAAATTTCATTCATAGTTTTTCCGTTCGAATATGTATTACCTGAGAATGATTTTTATGTTTCAATATTTTCTCATAGTTGGAAGGAATTTTTTTCGTGGCTTATGGAGAGTGAGGAGCTCCTCATTAAAATTGGGGAAGAGAAACGAATTCACGAGTGTAGTGGAATAACAGGTTAAGTCGGAAAAAGTGAATTTCTCAGGAGAGCCGAAAAACCGTAAAATGATGATGCGAGCACCATTTTGCGCTACATTTATGATGAAAGTCATTAATCCGCAGTCAATTAAGATATTCAAAAGCTATTATTATCGGCAGTCTTTTTTCTCTATAATTTTGACTTAACTTGAAATTTATGGAAAGAAATTTAAGTTATGTCGACTTAACTCCCTTAAAAGTGATAAGAGATTCGAGTTATGTCTACTTAACTCCCCCAGAAATTATACGAAATTTAAGTTATGTTGACTTAACTTTTATATGTATAAATCAGGAATGTAGTGAAATAACAGGTTAAGTCATATAGGTTTACCATATATACTTAACCTGTTATTCCACTACACTCGTGAATTATTTTTCCAGGTTAAGTCGACATAACTTGAATTGTTTTTGAAAAATTGCCAAAAGTGAACTTAACCTGTTATGCATGTTCAAAAATGAGGCCTTAAATGGTCATACTCAGCCAAATCCTTTTTGTGAGACATGTGTCCATACATTTTAAGGCAAATTTCGATAAAATCTCATTTTCGACGAAAATTGACTTAACCTGTTATTCCACTACACTCGTGAATTATTTCATTGATGCCTTTAGTTTAGTACCGAGTATTTAGTTGCTTCAAAAGAAAGAATTTCGTTGGGAAAAAATTTTCATTGGGGAATCTAGATTCGCGGGAAACTTTTATCTCCCACACGAAGAGAAATCACTATTCTCCACGAAATGACGACTGAATTTTATGACTTATAGGTTCAGCACGTAAGTAAGGCTCCGTGGGAGAAAATATTTGCATCAGACTCCTTTTTACGGTAATTTTCTTATATGGGAATTCATTTTTGTTTCGTGTCAGAAATTGATTCACATGGGAAATTGAATTTCGCTCGGGGAAAAAAATTTCGTGTAAAAATCTTTTGTGTATGAAACACATTTCCCACACGAATGAAATATTCCCGACATTCGAGAATAGAACCCCAGGCTGAGCAGTCAAAAAAGAACTGCTGATTGGATGGGTGATCGGAACGACTCGTGGACTTGAACAATAAAAACTGAACTAAAAAACTGATGTGTAAGTTACCGGTAAAATGACGGTAAAAAAAACTGAACTAAAAACTGACCGTCATTTTACCGTGAACTTACACATAACTGACCGAAGCTGAATTACTGATGGTTTTCGTCAGGAATAAACTGACCGAATCTTGCGTCAGGAAAATGACCCATTATTTAAATTACAGTCAGTTTACATCTATATAGCTGAATTTAATTTTCTTCTCTGTTACCTCATTTTGGACAGCGAAATTTATCGTGATAGACCCGATTACCGGACGAGGCCCAGTTCCCAGATAGACCAGCGAAATATACTTAAATTTAATATTCGAGTGAAAAAATCTAGTTTTTCAATACTTGCAAAATGTTAAAATGACAATCAAGGAAATTATTTGATTCATATGATTGACATTTTTTAATCATTTTTATCATTTAATCCCAACTTGTCCGGAAACTGGTACCATTGCCTTAACCATCCGGTAACTGGTGCCTTCACGGTACACGAAATATTGGCATTCACTCCATTGTATTGCATAATACAAATTTCCTTGAAATGCAATGCTCGATATTTTTCTTTCCTTTTGAAGCTTCATGCGTCTCAAAAAAAAGTAAAGTTAGACAAAAATGACCGAAAAGTGACTGAAATAAAAAATTACCGTCAGTTTCCAACAGGAATTACAAGTTAGGTCAGATATGGTCAGGAAACTGTCATTTTACAACTGACCTGACACACCGTTTCGATACGTTCACGGATGTCACTTCCTCATTAAAGCATTTAATATATAAAGCATTTAGTTTTTACAAATGTAAAGACTACATAGAATTGTTCTGTATCCATAGTTACTAAATTGATAAAGAGTTGAATTAATAATGCGTGGCAAAAAGTGAATGTAACAGGAAAAATCACAGAAGAGAATGCAAAAGCGGTGGAGATATAACTCATGCTAAGAAAGCGGTTTTCAATTGAATCCATCAAAATCTGGACTTGCTAACTTGCAAATTTAGTAATACTTTTGAACCAAACTGTTCCAAATTTTACAGAGTTTTATTTCGAATTTTCAATTAGTTCAAAATTTACCAAGCGACAAGCGTGATTTATTTTCCACTCACAAAAATTTCAATAGCACTCCAGCGCAATTAATATTCTCTCTTTCGAAAATCCTGAAAACTCTTCCATATGAAAACTAGAAGTTCGTTTGGGAATTGAAATCTCAATTCATGGGCCCTATTCTCGACTATTAACGGATTTTTTCCGTGCACAAAATTAAATTCGTAAACGGAATGAATTTGTCCGAAAAAAAAATTGGCGGACGGATTATATTTAGTCATACAGTTCACTTTCACAGACGGATGATATTTTCAATCCTCAGACGGATACAGACCGCTCGTGGAGGACTTTATATTTATTCTTTTGATCCTTTTAAGCTTGGCACGAATTCGGTTGCCAAGCTTTATTCGCTGTTTTCGTGAGAGAATGGTTAATGCATTGACGAAATTGATACACGAATCTTCTCATTCGATTACGGATGTCATTCGTCACCGAAAGCAGATTCTCATGCATCGAGAATAGAGATGTAAAATTACCAGTAATTCTTGTTGCAGTAAAATTACGGTAAAAATACCGTAATTTTACCGTATTGTGACGTAATTGGAAAAAACTACTTTTTTTGATGTAAAATTACCGTCAAAATTTTTTGATGTAACGATACCGTAATTTACTGTAATTTCCATCTATATAGATGATTCAAAAAAAAATTCCATACTCAAAGAATTACTTTTCAAGTAGTCAATTATATGAGAGTTAGTATTGAAATTGTTTTTTTTTTTATTAAATTTTTTAAGAGGACAACTATTTAATTTTGTTAATCATTCAATGAGAACAGTTACTCGATTTATTCATTTTTGCCTCCTCAGGATAATCATATATTCATACATCAATATTTAGAATAATATGTTAGGAACATTAATGGTAATAACAACAATTTTATAATTTTTCATTGGCTGTCACTGACTATAAAAAAAGTAAGACAAATGATGATCCGAAAGGCTGCGAATTGATTTAAAAAATTAATTCCGTAATTCATCTATATAGATGTAAATTTACCGTTATGTCTCTAAAAATGATAATTACGGTAATTTACTTTGAAAATCAGTGTTCTTACCATTTTTGTTATTTACTGACGTTCGGTAAATTACGGTATTGAAACCGTAAAATTACCGTAAAATTACTGGTATCGTTACCTTTTCACATCTCTAATCGAGAATAGATCTTTTCTATCGATCAGGGTTTTCCTTTGTTTTTCCTGGATCTAGACAGATGCGGTATAGTAACTAACAAAGTCGACTCATGGAATAAGGAAGCAAATGAAGAGATGTAAAGTGCGGAAAGATCATACATGGAAAAGAATAATGACCAATAAATAATGCCTTTAAGGAGGACACAGTACAACCTGCTTAAATGATTAATTTAATTTTTTAAGTTTTTTGTCAATTGAATCAACTGTACCATGATTGTTAATTGCATTTATGATGCCAAAAAAATGAATAATTAATTATTTACATTATTTATTTAAAAATTAAAAAAAAATTTCATTACGCATTTGACTCCCGTTGTTTTGAGCCCCGCGAGCATGTGGCAATGAAACAACATCTCCGATGTTGTTGAAAAACCTCGTGTCATGAACAGTGAAAAATTATAAAAATTATCACAATGTGTATGGATGAGCTGACAAAATGAGAGGCCAATTTTTCCTCGTCTAAATTATTTATAGAAATTCACTTCTTTATTGTTGATTCATTCAAACAATAAATTTTAGTTTCATTATTTTTTTTAAATTTCAATTTAGCCTGTATCTTCTGTCTTATCAATTTTCACAAAATTCAGCTCTTCAAAATATATATTAGAAAATATTATGCTAGGAATGTAACTCGTTGACAGGTCTATACTCCTCTTAACCTCTATTCAATTGGAAAGCCCAAATTATCCTATGAATAATAAAAAATAGCAAATGAAACTGTCGAGTATAAATGATAAAATTCTTGAATAATTAAAAAACAAAGTGAAAGCATTTTTTTTTTGTAAAAATCTATATTTGACTACTCCAAATGTTTAATTTATTTATTGACTATTCATCTGACTGAGATGCGACGTTGCCACGTATCCGGATCCAGGGAATTTTGAATATCCAGTATGGCGATTCAATTGACCGAAGCTCAATTGAACGCAATTTTGAGTCTTATATGTTCGGTAACATAGGATTATTTTTATCTGAAAAAATTGTTGAAACTCTAACGATTAATTTCATATGCACTTTTATATGTAAACAAAACGGTCTATACGGGTGAATTTTCAATCGGAACGTAGAGTTAGATGGCTCTTATGGGGTTACTGTGTAAATTTTACTTTTTTCAAAAATCAATTTCTCAAGATTTTGCCCGGTAACCTGGGGTAAAGCCGATTGCTAATAAAAACTCAAGTACTCTACACCAAATCCTGAAAAGGTTTTCAGAATACACAGAGAAAAATGTTTTCTTAATTTAAGAATGTGCAGTCACTTAATTTAAGAAAGTAAAACTCACTTAAATTAAGTGACTTTTCTCACTTAAAACAAGTGACTTTTTCTTTCTTAATTTAAGAAAGTAAAAGTCACTTAAATTGAGTGACTTTTTTCACTTAAATCAAGTGACTTTTTCTTTCTTAATTTAAGGAACTAAAACTCACTCAAATTAAGTGACTTTTCTCATTTAAATCAAGTGACTTTTTCTTTCTTAATTTAAGGAACTAAAACTCTCTTAAATTAAGTGACTTTCCTCACTTAAATCAAGTGACTTTTTTTTCCTAATTTAAGAAAGGAAAAATCACTTAAATCAAGTGAGTTTTCTCACTTAAATCAAGTGACTTTTCTTTCTTAATTTAAGTGACCTGTGCTTTCTTAAATTAAGTGACTGCACATTCTTAAATTAAGAAAACATTCTTCTCTGTGTAAAAAAAATTTTGCGAAATATACCTCCTTAATTGGATTGATAAATGCAGTTACTTGAGATAGTCTCTGAAATTATTCATAATCTCCCAAATAACCTCAGAGTACAATCCGAAACAATTAATTATCACTATCACTTATGCATGAACCCTAGAGAGTCGCCCATCGTCTCATTCATTTCCCTCATTGACATTTGGCCTATTTAGATACTTGGTCTCCTTTGAGAATTGTAATTTTCGGTCTTGGATCCTTCAGTCTGCCGTTAAGCTTACTAATATCACATTATCTCTTTCTGCTGAGGTCCAGGTAAATATCTCTCCTTCCCCTAATTCATAATGCAATCCTATCACTGCAATTCCACTCAAAACGGGAAACCTGTGCAATTTATTGTCACATCTCAGATGTCTCAAAAGGAATAGCATGACAAATGAATTTTTTTTTAGATTGAAATGAAATTCTCAATAATTAAATATTTAATCAAATCTACCGTAAAAACCAGTAAAATTACATTGGTCCTTATTAAATCAGCCAACCTGTGCAACTGATAAAATATCAGAGAGATATATTCATTCAATCTGGATTCTTCTGCATCTTGAAATTTCATTTTCACTGAAAGAGAATAAATTTTCACACGGTGAAATTGAATTTTCCAACGGATAAGAATCGACGATATTTTACGGATGGCAATAGCTCGGGTCATGACCTCTTCACCAACATATTTTACCATTTACCCTTGTTCTCTTTTTTTTTTCTTCAATTTTTATTCTTCCTCTCATCTCATCTTGTTCGTATAATGGCGGCAACCACTTTAACCGGCAAGTCTGCCCTTTCATGTCGTATTGCCATTTCCCCATAACAGACAAGTACCCGTTTCTCTCCAGTCCCTCATCCTCTCTTTGGCTGAGTGACGAAATTAGTATCGGTTATGCTTGAGAAAGACCGGGTTTCCACTTATTTTCGAACAAAGCTTTTTGAATCTCTACACTGAGATGAAAATAATGGTAAAAATGAAATATTGATACCATTGGTCTTTAGCGAATATTTTTCTGTTGTTATAATTAAAAACAGCTGTTGCATTCACTGAATAGGGAACTTGCATATTTTTTTCTTATTTTTTTTCTCCATAGGAAATTTTTTTTTTTTTTTTTTGAATTGTTAGTTATGGAGAAATTTATAATTGAAAATCTCCAAATTTCATACTGTTCTAATACGGATCTGACGTCATAATACCACATGCGTAATTCAAGCTGTGGCCAGTGATGGCGCGGCTGGAGGATATTTGAATTTTCGATGCGCAATACTCATAAAAAGGTTATGTGTATAAATTTCTCTCGAAGAAAACCTGTTTTTAATTGAAATTCTCTAAACAATATTTGAAGTAAATAAGAGGAAAATAAAGAAATACGCATTTTTTGACAATCAGCATAACCTTTATACGCCCGTCAATGAGTAACGACCGGTGACTACAAATGGCGCACACAAAGATTTTGGTGTGGGTGTTTTGCTCCACAAATAATTAATTCGTGATTAAAAAAGAATAGAAAACTTTATTACAAATATCGGGCGATAACGAAAAATACAAAAATAATTTAATTTTTAATTTTAATTTGGTCTTGAAATATAAGCCACAGCTGTAGCGTGTCACGTTTCGGAGCGCTCTATTAAAATTTGCTTCCGCCGTCTTGTGGAAACGCCGGACGAGCAGCCACATTGGTATTCTGACGTCATGTCCGATTTGGAGACGTTCATTAAAATGATTTTTTAATTAATGTTTATATATTAATTAACGAGTAAAAAATTTTTTCTTGCCTTTTCTGTCAATCACTATTAATAAATATTGAGAAAAAATTTTTAATAAAATATGCAAGTTCCCCATTGAGTCAATTCAACTAGTTATTCTGTTTTGAATCAAATAAATTCAATAAATTTTAACGAATTTTTTAATTATTGCAAAGAAAATATTTGCTAAGGACCATTTTTCTCAATATTTGATTGTTTTTATCACTTTTTTTTCTCAGTGTAGACACGTATAATATCTATGAACACTGTAATATGAACTTTATTCGACCAATACACTTTCGATACCAAAATTTGACAAATAAATTCCATTCTATTCTTCTCTACTTCGCATAAAATATCCTAGGATACACGGAATTTCATACTGCGGGTCTGACCTGACACTGTCAATGCATACTCTACCATGAATTTTCATGATATTTTTAGACCCATGATCACACAAAGGATTTGCTTACGCATTCCCTGCACTAATACTGGGATTTATTGGAAAATTTTTCAAGCCTTGCATACATTTTTCGTTATCGAAAATTTTTCCTTTGTGTATTGAGGTCAAATGTTTTCTTTTCTAGTTTTTCTTCTTTTTCTGCTAATTATCCCCCTTTTTTCACGACAGAAAAATTATCACACGTTCAAAAAGGATTCGGATTTCAAAGAAAGTACCAATTTTTCTTTTCATAATAATAAAATTGTGTGTCGAGAGAAAAAAAGGCAAAAATGTCAGATTTCTGCTGATTTCAGTATTATCTTCTTTTTCATTTGTTTTCATTCAAAGTTACGGCGTTATTCGGGAATTATTGTGCAACTATTAAAAAACCAAAAAAGAGCAAAGATTGATGTATTATTACGATTAATTGTAAAAAGTAGCATAAAAGCAGCAGCAAAGCAACAGCCGAAACACATTCGTTTTCAACGAAAAAAGCAGATAATACACAGAGAAAAATGTTTTCTTAATTCAAGAATGTGCAGTCACTTAATTTAAGAAAGTAAAACTCACTTAAATTAAGTGACTTTTCTCACTTAAAATAAGTAACTTGTTCTTTCTTAATTTAAGAAAGTAAAACTCACTTGAATTGAGTGATTTTTCTCACTTAAAATAAGTGCCTTTTTTTTCTTAATTTAAGAAAGTAAAACTCACTTAAATTAAGTGACTTTTCTCACTTAAATCAAGTGACTTTTTCTTTCTTAATTTAAGAAAGGAAAACTCACTTGAATCAAGTGACTTTTCTCACTTAAATCAAGTGACTTTTTCTTTCTTAATTTAAGAGAGGAAAACTCACTTAAATTAAGTGATTTTCCCCACTTTAATCAAGTGACTTTTCTCACTTAAATCAAGTAACTTTTTTTTACTTGATTTAAGAAAGTAAAAGTCACTTAAATTAAGTGATTTTTCTCACTTAAATCAAGTGACTTTTTCTTTCTTAATTTAAGGAACTAAAACTCACTTAAATTAAGTGACTTTCCTCACTTTAATCGAGTGACTTTTCTCACTTAAATCAAGTAACTTTTTTTTATTTGATTTAAGAAAGTAAAAGTCACTTAAATTAAGTGACTTTTCTCACTTAAATCAAGTGACTTTTTCTTTCTTAATTTAAGAAAGGAAAACTCACTTGAATCAAGTGAGTTTTCTCACTTAAATTTTTTTTTTTTTTTTTTTTTTTTTTATTAAGTTTTCTCACTTAAATCAAGTGAATTTTCTTTCTTAATTCAAGTGACCTGTGCTTTCTTAAATTAAGTGACTGCACATTCTTAAATTAAGAAAACATTCTTCTCTGTGTAATAAAAGACGAAGAGAGAAAGAGAGAAAAAGTGTAATAGACCGAAGAAAAGTAAAGAAATAAATGGCGATACTATTTGTAACGTAAAATTAGACGATTGCTCACGAGAATTGCAGTAACTTGCTCGTGTGTGTGTTCAGCTTTCAATCTGTGCTACATTCCAATTTCATGAGATCACCTTCCTATTTGCCCTGCACCAATTCTAAACGAACTTTGATCCCAATTTCGATTGGGAAACAATCGAGATTGGAAGTAATTACTGCAAATCCATAGATGTCTATCTGAAATCGCTTTTATCTCAACTATTCTCCATCGTCCACATATCGATTTCCATTTTAATTTTCTAAATTTTTTTTTTTATTTTCAAATTTTTTGTCTATTTCATCTGCAAATGATTTTTGTTTTCTCCCATAGAATTTAAATGAATTCATTCGTGTATGCCTTTGTGTGTGTGTGTGTCTGTCTGTAGCATAAAAATATACATTTTTATTGTATTCCATTTGAATGTAAAAATTTTGATGAATCGAATCACTGCAAACTGAATAGATGTCCCAATTTTTTTCCCTCCTATTTTTTTTCAAGTAAAAATGAAATTCATTTATTTTCACACTCAATGATTATTTTTATCCACTTTTAACAATTCTTTTATTCAATTGAATTCGAAAATAGATTGCAGATTTTTATTTTGCTTTTGTTCCATCAATGAATATGGTAAATATAACGATGAAAAATACTGTTTGAGTGGAATGTACACTTGTAGATCCACTTAAACGTTTTCAAATCTAAGTTTCACTATTGCAAACATACGTTTTTATCCTCTTATACATACGAGCAAAAAAAAAAAAATCCTACTACCTTTCCTGAGTACACAACTTTACTCTATTCTTACTATCCCACTCTCTGATTTCAAATCTCTCCTTGAAAATCGATGGGAATGACCCTCTTCTTTTTTTTTCTGCACTCTTCTGGCAATTCTATGCGCCCAACAAATTGAAAAGTACGAAAGAAAACTATTGAAAATACGAAAGAGAAACTTACGCTTGAAGAAAATACAGAAAAAGAGAGAGAGAGAGAGAGATACAATCAGAGATACAGAAAAAGAAGAAAAAAAAAGGAATAAACGTAAGAAAAGTTGAAAGAAAAGTGGAAGGACGAATAGAGAGAAAAAGAAGTATAAAAGTAGTTGGTGAAGCATTACATTCGTTTTACAGGGCATTTTGCCTCTTGAAAAAGTAATGGCCTAAAGCTTTGAAAATACGTATGGCTCTCTGGACATACTAAAATCCTTCCTCGAGGTGAGGAGGAGGCAAAAAAAGTAAGAAAGATAGGTAAGCATGACGAAAACAATTCTCTCCAGTTGGATAAACGATGAAACAGAGAAAACCAACACTAGAAAGAAGCAAATGGAAAATTCTGAAGAAATCCATGATTCACATATTTTATGTAGAAAATCCGAAACTGCAAGAACTTAGGGTGCCATACTTGTTCAGAGAATGAATAAATAAAAAATAAAAGAGAAAAAAAAATGAAATAAAGGAAAGGAGAGTCATTTTATCTGTACGTGAGGAGTATATAACTTTGTTACAAATAAAACGACATGAGCTTGCATGGTAAACCTCGTCTGTTTACTACACACGTGAACTCTTTTATTGCGTCCATTGCGACTCGTAGACCGGTCGATTCTCTACTATATCTGCAGTCGGCGGAAATAGACGAAGAAAATGTTGCTTTGACTTTTTTCCTCCTTTTTTCCCTATTTTGGAAGTATCTCCCCCCCTCCCCCCTCCACCCTTCCCCTATCCATCCACTCTTTCGTCCCATCTGTGTTTGCACGCTATCCGAATCTGTATGTGAACTCACATGCTCTTCCTTTTCTCGATGGACCGCATAGCCAACTTTTAGTCTCACTCTCTCGGACCCATTTCAGAATCAATCGGCCGAGAGCTTGATTATTCAGAAGGGAGAAATTTATCTCACCTACCACTGACTATCAAGCTGGTACACTGGTATATATTGTTAATACGTGAGAAAGGCACGTGGAATTTTTATCTCAAAAAAAAAAAAAAAAAAAAAAAAAACAATTTATCTGTTCTTCGTTTTACTCATTTAAAAAAAAAAATTCCTAGTGAATTTTGTCAGGCTCCATTTGCTTTCTACACATGTACGTGTAGGAAAAAGTGGGGGAAATGATTATTCCAATGAAACGGTTGGAGATAGATTTTTTTGGATAATTAGATCGAAGAAATCAAAAAAAATTTCTTATGGAAAACATTTGTTGAAATTAATTTTTTTGAAATTCTCCTTCACAATAATCATAATAATTTTTGATCGTGCAGCATCGTTAATCTCTAATCGTCAAATTCTTGTGAAAATAGTCGAATGTTGAAAAAAAAAATTTTTAAAATGGATTTGAGCGCATATTTTCCAACGCGAATTTTTTTAACTTCTTAAGGATGTACTCAAGTTTCAAATGTTTTTTTTTTTTATTACATTTTTTTAAAAACATTTTTCGAATGTCTATACATTCAAGAACATTGTGCAGGTTCCACAGAGTAAATGTTGGTAAGATTTTCTCATGATTTCTTGTTGGAAAAAAGAAAAAACTCGTTTAAAAGAACATGAAACGCTTTTTTTTCTAAACAACGTTTTTTCGGACCTTCCACACGTTTTTTCCAGAAACAGTGGGCCGATCTTTCTGAAATTTACACCACGTATTCAACACATATAAAGTCACAGAATGAACCTCTATCAAGTTAAAATTTCGATTTTTTACTATTTTTTTTTTTTTTTTTACAAAAAACAGTGAAAAATGAACACTTTTTTCAGTATTTTTTATGTTTTTAAAGATAAAATTACCAAATTAGTTGAAAATTAATATTTTGGTGGTTCAATCTGTAGCCATTATCATACTGAATTTAAAGCACTTCGATTTTTTTGTATCAGATAAGCCGTTGCCGAGAAATCGTGTGGGAGCTGAGTGGCCTCAAAATTACAGCGTTAGGTTGAGCAATGGAATTTGTATACAGAACTTGAAAAAAATAGATGAAAAAAAATTTTGTTTCGTATTTCAAGACTTTAATTATCATACCTACACAGAGAAAAATGTTTTCTTAATTTAAGAATGTGCAGTCACTTAATTTAAGAATGTGTAGTTCACTTAAATTAAGAAAGAAAAGTCACTTGATTTAAGTGAGTTTTGCTTTCTTAAGTTAAGAAAGAAAAAGTCACTTGATTTAAGTGAGAAAAGTCACTTAATTTAAGTGAGAAAAGTCACTTAATTCAAGTGAGTTTCACTCGATTAAATTAAGAAAGAAAAAGTCACTTGATTTAAGTGAGAAAAGTCACTTAATTTAAGTAAGAAAAGTCACTTGATTTAAGTGAGAAAAGTCACTTAATTTAAGTGAGAAAAGTCACTTAATTTAAGTGAGAAAAGTCACTTAATTCAAGTGAGTTTCACTTTCTTAAATTAAGAAAGATAAAGTCACTTGATTTAAGTGAGAAAAGTCACTTAATTTAAGTGACTTTTACTTTCTTAAATTAAGAAAAAAATAGTTACTTGATTTAAGTGAGAAAAAGTCACTTGATTTAAGTTAGAAAAGTCACTTAATTTAAGAATGGCATGTCACTTAAATTAAGTGACTGCACATTCTTAACTTAAGATAAAATTTTTCTCTGTGTATCCATTTTCATATTTTTTTACCCAAGAAACTAGAGTACACCCATAATAGAATCAACAAATATATCCTTCCTCAAAAGTTTTCCCTAACTCCGACGATTTTCATCATGCAGAACATCGAATTTCAACTAAAGCCCAATGTATTCGTTTTGCCTTTGATGTCCATATTATCTCCCACCTTTTCCTTTATATATATTTCACTCTTTCCTTATTCACATATTTCGCTGATCTCTTTAAATTCCTACGGACGAATATGTTACAAAGATCAAAGCGTGTCATCTGCAAGAATGCCATTCCATTGAACATTTTATCTTCCTCCTTTTTTTTTCTTAAAGAAAACTGTCTTTTTTTCCATGGAAACTGTAGACTTAAGGTCTTTCTTCAGTTCAATATCACGGATAACTTTTTTGAGAGCCAGTCAGATGAGAGAAACTCATCCAGGCTGCTTTCCTCAAGACATGCCAAGGATAATTTACATATTTGAAGATTCAGACCCTCAAAAAACACTGAACTTTCATTGCGGCAATGCAAAACGCTTCGAACTTATTGGTCATCAGTGTTTTTTTTTTATAAATTTGGAATAAATTCAGTTATTCAATAATGTGGACGATGGAAACGAGAGACATGAAGTAGATATTGATTCTGCACATACACACATTTCAGACAATAGGGAACTTGCATTTTTTATTTATTTTTTTTTTTGCTTGAAGCTATCAATTAGAATGGGTTAGATGATAAAAAAAAATATGAAACTTGAAAAAAAATCATTAAAAGATGATAATTATGGCATTAAAAATGGGCAATTTTTGAACGGATTTTAAGCGTCAGTGACGTCACTTCACTACATTTGTTTTCTATTGGTGACAGTAGCTGGCGCTGCAATAGCAGTTGAGATGTTCTGATTGGTTGAGGAGGTTATAATAGAGCTAAAATTGTATTGAATGAAAGTGTGAGTTGCGGCCACCAGGCGTCTCTGACGCTGAATATAGTGTTTTGACGTTATTTCCGACTTAGAAGCGTTTGAAAATGCTAATTTTCAACAGGCTATTATTAACAAATTAATGAGCAAATAATTTTTTTTTTCGTTCATTTTCGTTTCATGGTATGATAATCTTTAAAAAAAAAAAAAAAAAAATGTGCATTTTCCCCATTCCATTGTTCCGAGATCCAAGGAAAAGCCACAGAAATTGACCTGAACTACGAATTATCTTGATAATAATTGTTAATCTTAGATTCGACGATTGTGATCTTAAATATTTCTTTTGCATTATTCGTTTATGATGACAATAGTTTGTTATGATCAATGTCAATCAATCCAAGAAAACCAATACTTTACATGAGTATCGATAGTACACAGAGAAAAATATTTCATTAATTTAAGAATGTGCGATCACTTAATTTAAGAATGGCAAGTCACTTAAATTAAGTGACTTTTCTCAATTAAATCAAGTGACCTTTTTTTTAATTTAAGAAAGTAAAACTCACTTAATTCAAGTGAGTTTTCTCACTTAAATCAAGTGACCGTTTTCTTAATTTAAGAAAGTAAAACTCACTTAAATTAAGTGACTTTTCTTACTTAAATCAAGTGACTTTTCTCACTTAAATCAAGTGACTTTTGCTTTCTTAATTTAAGAAAGTAAAATTCACTTAAATTAAGTGACTTTTCTCACTTAAATCAAGTGACTTTTGCTTTCTTAATTTAAGAAAGTAAAACTCACTTAAATCAAGTGAGTTTTCTCACTTAAATCAAGTGATTTGTCTTTCTAAATTTAAGTGACCTGCACATTCTTAAATTTAAGTGACCTGCATATTCTTAAATTAAGTGACTGCACATTCTTAAATTAAGAAAACATTTTTCTCTGTGTATTTATACTCGATTTTTCGTGAATTTGACTTTTTGGGGCCTCTTGCAATAATATCGTTGAAATGGCACAGCTGTGGCTGCACGCGGCCACGACCGCACATCGATATTCCGTTTAGATTTCCAGCCGATCGTCCACGATCATTACAAAACGCTCTTCATGTGGTGAAAACGGCACTCTATGTACGAATGAAACTACAGCTTGAATTGGCTATGGCCTTTTTCAGTATTTCTTTTTTTTACAGTCCATTGTTTTTTCAGAGAAAACAGCGTGCAACGTCCTGATACGAATCATTGATTTTTCCAGAGAACGATTTTCGACAGATGAAATGGAACAAAATACCAGTTTTTTTATTCTCCAATGAACGGATTTTTTTTTTCAATTAATTGTCACCATTCTTTGTATGAAAATCACTGAATTCTTTTGCAGTAGAGATCACGTGCGAACAATAGAAACGCAATATTGATCGAACTATTTTGTTATTCTAACAGATCAAAGGCTTACTCAATATAATTTACTTTGAAAATAAACGAATTCAATATCACTTAAGGCAACGTAAGTTATATCGCAATACGAATTTAAGGTGTCTTTGTCCATATAGTCAAAAAAAAAGTTAAATTTTTGTATAAAATCATTGATAATGTTTTATATGAAATAAAATCTTCAAATTCAATAATGAGAATCTGTAGAGGATTCAATGGGAAATAAAATAGATCCTAGAAACAAATAAATTGGTTGGAAACTGTAAAATTTTCTGTGATTTTGAAAACTCGAAAAACTCGAAAAAAATGAAGGAATGTAAAAAGCACAGAAAATTTTTCAATTTTCAATTGATTTTTTGTTTCTAAAACTTATTTTATTACTCATTACATTCTTTTTACAGATTCACTCCATCAAATTTGAAAATTTCATCTGGTATGAATTGTTATTAATGATTTTATACAAAAATTCAACTATTTTTTCACTGTACAGATAGCAACACGTTAAAGATCAAAATCTGAAATGAATTTTAACTCAAGACTCATTCATATGAGTCATCCCGTGTTATCCCGTGAAATCCCAGTTATCCCGTGAAATTCCTGATCAATTGAATATTTTAGGCTTCGCTTCAATTTCAATTTTTTTTGCCAACTCCACTTTGCTCCAATGGACTCGACGTGACTTCATTAATTGAACAAACAAAAAGATCGGTGAAAATGTAGATGACGTCAAATTTTTGGCCCTGCAAACCCTCTGCTTCCCTTCGATACCTCACTTTGCCCCAGTTTTCCCCATGTTCATAACTCGCACGGAAAAAATATATATGCAAACATATATCGTTATCTCAGAGTCAAAGGGGCGTAAGTCCTGTGTAGAAGCATAGCACTTACGCCCCTTTGTTTCTACACAGAGAAAAATGTTTTCTTAATTTGAGAATGTGCAGTCACTTAATTTAAGTGACCTGCCATTCTTAAATTAAGTGATTTTTCTCAATTAAATCAAGTGACTTTTCTCACTTGATTTAAGTAACTATTTCTTTCTTAATTTAAGAAAGTAAAAGTCACTTAAATTAAGTGACTTTTTTCACTTGAATCAAGTGACTTTTTCTTTCTTAATTTAAGAAAGTAAAAGTCACTTAAATTAAGTGAATTTTCTCACTTAAGTCAAGTAACTATTTCTTTCTTAATTTAAGAAGGTAAAAGTCACTTGAATTAAGTGACTTTTCTCACTTAAATCAAGTGACTTTTCTTTCTTAATTTAAGAAAGTAAAACTCACTTAAATCAAGTGAGTTTTCTCACTTAAATCAAGTGACTTTTCTTTCTTAATTTAAGTGACCTGCACATTCTTAAATTAAGTGACTGCACATTCTTAAATTAAGAAAACATTTTTCTCTGTGTAAGGCGACAATATCAACATCATCCATTTTTTTGGAAATTTATACAGTAAAAATAATAAGTTATTGGAATTTTTTCGTATCACAAAAACTATCAATAATAATAATGCAATTAATTCTATAGAGAACTTTCTGCTTCAACAAAGCTCTTGCTTGAGCAAGCTGTACTACTACCTCCTCCTTGAAACGTACTTTTCTATCATCAAATATGATCCCCTTGTAAAAAAAACTCCTTGATTCCATTGGAAACTCTGCGATATTAAAGTGCAAAAAGCTGTGAAGATCTTCGATCCTAACTTGGGTTCTTCTGTTTTTTCTTTAATAAAGTGTCTATTATATGTTGATATCAATTCGAATACCTGAGAATAAATGATGTCGATGGTTCTATTGGAGTATTAATATTCGCGTAGTGAAATTTGAAACAAATGAAAATGGATGCGACGAAGCTTGAGATAGATGTCAATCTAGAAACAAAAGGACGTAAGTGCCATTAAAATTTTTTTTTTTAATAGCAAAAGGGCGTAATTTTTTTATTCGCTCCATCGATTATGCTCGACTTTGCCGATCATTTGGAGCTTTTTTTTTCTCGAATAACAAACAGCCGTATCTCTAATTATTAATATGGAAAGCGCGTATGTTTTGCACATACGCCCTTTTGTTATTAATTTTATCCCCGATTGCGCTATCCTGCAATATAATTTATAATAACAAAAGAGCTTATTTTCGATAAGTACGCCTTTTTGCTTTTATTTTTTTTCTATTTGAACCATTATAAAGAAAATGCTTAATGGCAGAAAAGCGTGTCTTTGACACATACGCCTATTTGTTTTTAATAATTTAACTATGAATTTCTTTCGTGGAAATCATACACAGATAAAAATGTTTTCTTAATTTAAGAATGTGCAGTCACTTGATTTAAGTGAGAAAAGTCACTTAATTTAAGTGACTTTTACTTTCTTGAATTAAGAAAAAAAAAGTCACTTGATTTAAGTGAGAAAAGTCACTTAATTTAAGTGACTTTTACTTTCTTAAATTAAGAAGAAAAAAAGTCACTTGATTTAAGTGAGAAAGGTCACTTAATTTAAGTGACTTTTACTTTCTTAAATTAAGAAGAAAAAAAGTCACTTGATTTAAGTGAGAAAAGTCACTTAATTTAAGTGACTTTTACTTTCTTAAATTAAGAAAGAAAAAGTCACTTAATTTAAGTGAAAAAGTCACTTAATTTAAGTGAGTTTTACTTTCTTAAATTAAGAAAGAAAAAGTCACTTAATTTAAGTCAAAGAAGTCACTTAATTTAAGTGACTTTTACTTTCTTAAATTAAGAAAGAAAAAGTCACTTGATTCAAGTGAAAAAAATCACTTAATTTAAGTGACCTGCCGTTCTTAAATTAAGTGACTGCACATTCTTAAATTAAGAAAATATTTTTCTCTGTGTAATAATAAAAGTGCGTATGAACTGAAAATACGCCCTTTTACTGTTATTAATTCTCATAACTTTCCAAAAATTTACGGCCATAATTAATAACAAAAGGGCGTATGTTTGAAAGATACGCCCTTTTGGTATTAAATAATTCAGGGAGATGAAGCAAAAAAAGTGCAAAAAGCTGGAAAGTGGGGTTTTCTGGCGCTTACACCCTTTCGTTTCTTGATCGACGAGATAATTAAAAAAAAATAGTGTCTCCTATTTTTTTTACTACTCAAATAAAGTTAGTCAATGGTTGGGTCTGGACTGGATTTTATCCAACGGTAGTTCACAAATTGCACAAAAAATTCTGTCTACGCTCAATTTCCGACCAACGAATCGCATTTGACTCTCACGATTTACTTCGTGACTTCTTCTTTTCCTAATTATGGTTCATTTCCTTTTTTTTATCCATCAGAAATTCTTCTGCTTGAAAAGGAAACTTCCCATATGTTGACAATTCATTGGGATAATACGACCATAAAAATAAGAGATAGATCTCTATGGAAAAATATATCGTCACCTTACAGTTAAAGGGGCATAAGTGCAATGCATAAGAATAATACTCACGCCCCTTTGTTTCTGAGGCGATTATATATATTAACAATATAAAAATAATATCGTAGAATGTAAAATTTTTATACAAAAACTATACAGAGTGAGGATTTCAGTGGCCAAACGGATAAGACTCGTCAGACACCAGTAATCGAAAATAAGAAATTCGATAATCACTTATTAATTAACACTTTTATAGGCTCTTATTTCAGTTGATGAACATTATATAGTGTTTTGAAAATAAGAAATATTATATTTTGCTGGATTACCAATTTTTTTTACCAAGAAAAATACATTAAATAGTTCGATCACTGGATGAGTTCAAATACTGGTCAACTCACCCCTATATGACAAATGTATAGTGAATGTATAAATAAATAAATAAAAAAAAAATCAGTTTTATTTTTTAATATATTTGAGATTTTTCAGAATTTTTTAGAATTTTCCTGAAATTTTCATGAAACTTTTTTTTTTATAAAACTTTTATAAAATTTTTCTGAAATTTTTTCTGATAATTTCTCAAATTAAACTCCGGCAACCTTCCTTTGCCCATATACATTTCAAAAATCAGTTTTATTTTCTAATATACTTGTATATTTTCTAATGATACATATGCTTTTCATATTTCCTTTACAAAAAAAAATATGATTCGATTATAGACTTTTTGGCCGAAATTAATAGATATTCTGTGCATAAAATTTACAAGCAAAGATAGAGAATCTATATATCACATATATATTGTTATAGAATGAGTTAGTTGAGTTTCCCCTTCCAATGGGTATATGAACTGAAATGAGTAAGAATGATGTATTTGTGTAGAAAAGGGAGGCTTCATTAAAAAGCAGAATGTCAGCGAATAAAGAGCTTATCAATTTATGAATAATTAAATTCGTTCTGATTCTTGACAACATAATTATAATCATGTAAAATTTATAAAATTCAATGTAAAAAAAAATATCGTCAGCGCAGAAGCAAAGTGGCGTAAGTGCTATGTATAAGCATAGCATTCACGTCCCTTTATTTCTGAGGCAACGATATATTCAAGAAATATAAAAAAATATGAACACGATATAATTCTATCAATTCTATATTATTATCATTATAATGATGTCTATTCGCGGTATCAGAAATTTCTATTCTCACTTGTAAATTTTATTTTAAAAATGTGTAATAATTTCGGCCAAAAATTTTACGATGATTTTTTTTTGTAATTGAAATATACAAAATATTATTATTTCATATCTATCATATATTTTTTTGATGTTGTTAATATATATTATTTCCATGTAAGGATAACGAAAGAAATTCAGAGGCTCAACATAGTCATCAACAAGATTTTTCTCCAGAATTCTCAATTACACAGAGAAGAATATTTTCTTAATTTAAGAATGTGCAGTCACTTAATTTAAGAAAGCACAGGTCACTTAAATTAAGAACGAAAAAGTCACTTGATTTAAGTGAGAAAATTCACTTAATTTAAGTGAGTTTTCCTTTCTTAAATTAAGAAAGAAAAAGTCACTTGATTTAAGTGAGAAAAGTCACTTAATTTAAGTGATTTTTACTTTCTTAAATTAAGAAAGAAAAAGTCACTTGATTTAAGTGAGAAAAGTCACTTAATTTAAGTGACTTTTACTTTCTTAAATCAAGTAAGACAAAAGTTACTTGATTTAAGTGAGACAAGTCACTTGATTTAAGTGAGTTTGCCTTTCTTAAATTAAGAAAGAAAAAGTCACTTGATTTAAGTGAGAAAAGTCACTTAATTTAAGTGACTTTTACTCTCTCAAATCAAGTAAGAAAAAGTTACTTGATTCAAGTGAGAAAGGTCACTTGATTAAAGTGAGGAAAGTCACTTAACTTAAGTGAGTTTTAGTTCCTTAAATTAAGAAAGAAAAAGTCACTTGATTTAAGTGAAAAAAGTTAATCAATTTAAGTGAGTTTTACTTTCTTAAATTAACAAAGAAAAAGTCACTTATTTTAAGTAAGAAAAATCACTTAATTTAAGTGACTTTTACTTTCTTAAATTAAGAAAGAAAAGGTCACTTGATTTAAGTGAGTTTTACTTTCTTAAATTAAGAAAGAAAAAGTTACTTGATTTAAGTGAGAAAAGTCACTTGATTAAAGTGAGGGAACTCACTTAATTTAAGTGAGTTTTAGTACTTTAAATTAAGAAAGAAAAAGTCACTTGATTTAAGTGAAAAAAGTCACTCAATTTAAGTGAGTTTTACTTTCTTAAATGAAGAAAGAAAAAATCACTTGATTTAAGTGAGAAAACTCACTTAAATCAAGTGAGTTTTACTTTCTTAAATCAAGTAAGAAAAAGTTACTTGATTTAAGTGAGAAAAATCACTTAATTTAAGTGCGTTTTACATTCTTAAATTAAGTGACTGCACATTCTTAAATTAAGAAAACATTTTTCTCTGTGTAATCTCCAATGTACAGTGAAATAACGATAGCAATAAATCGTAAGAGTAATTCCAAAATATGAAATATTTTGATAGATTGAATAAAAATAGCCTCAGTAGCAATGAAAAATTACACACGAAGAGAGCGTGAAAGGATTGACAAACACTCATATATATTTGCGTTTTGGCAACCGCGGGAAAAAAACTGTATCATAATTCAAGCATGACAAGAGAGCGATCGATAGTAGAGCTTGGAATACTCGTTTGGGGCGAAATTTTACAAGAGTGAATCATACAGAAAAAAGAAAAAAAAAAGGTAAATGTAAAAATTGTCGAAAATACATTTGGATATCGGAGAAGTCCACAACTATCCAGACATTCAATTCCATGAAAAAGAAAACAAAAAATTCAATTTCCACTGTCTGATCATACATGTTTCTACTCTACTCTCTCGTTTTACTCTGTTTTTTTGCCATTCTTTCTCTTCTTTCTATTCTTTAACCCATTTTCACGTGGATTTTCACGGGTCATATTCAGACATACTATGTAATATAGAAACTTATTCTCAGCAACGGCTGAACACTAACGGAAAACCAAAACTTCCTCACGGAGTTGCAGCATTCTGCACCAAAATCTATCTATTCTCGTTTGTTTTTTTCTTTTCCCTCTTTCACTCTGTTTTCCTTCAATTTTGTTCTCCTCTCATTTAATATTCTATTCACCGCATCGTCTCTGGAAAAATATGCGACTTCGTAACGGCATCACGGCGAATTTAACACTGATTCTTCAGGATTTTATCTTTCAATGTTGAAAATATAAATCATATAAAAGAGAAGAAGAAGAAGAACGAAATGCACCCGAACATGCACACACAATTGTTGAGGAAAAAAAAAATGAAAAAAAAAAATAAACGTTATTTGTCTTCTGCATACGCCATGGGACTCGATTCATCCGACAACATTGACAATATTTCATGACATATTAATGAATAATTTATGCTAAAATTTATGTGTTTGAATTAGAATAATATTCTAATTCATTGATTTTTTTTATATATACAGAGTGACGGCAGCATCCACCTTGCAAATTCTCAGGATTAAAAAGATAAGAAATAACAATTCCAATGGTGCAAAAATTAATCAAATTGAAGAATAATGATCTGAATAGTGATGAATGGATTTTTTTTTGTGATTTTGGGAATTGCTTCATCCAGTGTTGCTAACAGTGTCACATTCAATGTCTGCTCAATTTTTCCATTCAATATCACTAGATTGTCGGCATTTGGTATCACTTCGATCGCAACAATGAGAAATATCTCATGGCTGATAGGCGCAATTAACATTTTTTCCCATCCAATTGCATTAATTCCCGCGGTACCGTGAAGGCACCAGTTACCGGACGGTTAAGGCAATGGTACCGGTTTCCGGACAAGTTAGAATTGAATTATTAAAATGATAAAAAATTTAAATTAAATGAATCAAACAATTTACTTGATTGTTATTTTAACATTTTGCAAGTATTGAAAAACGGAATTTTTTCAAATGAATATCAATTATTAGTATATTTTGTTGCTGCGTCCGGAAACTGGCACACATCTGGCAACCGTCCCCACCATGCTATTAAAATCGTAATTATTAATTCTTCAAATCCCTAAAGTTTGTAAGGTGGACACTGACATCACTCTGTGATATAAGAAAAACGATATATTGTTGTGTGTATAAAACTCTTTGTACCTAACAAGGGTATTGCGTCGGAGACCTGTGGCAGGGTCTCAGCAACTAGATTCAGGAACACCGTGAGCGATAGCAAAATGGTCACTCCTGAAACAATATTTTTGACCATCGTGCTAATGTATTTTATTAATAATTATTTTATAATAATATTATGTATACAAGAAAATAACATTATCAAATAGAATCAGTGAATATGAATATTTTAGAGAGACAAAGTAATCAAATTTCTCGTTACTTTGATGATATCAACGTAATTATTAATTGAGAAAGACTTTTTTTTAAATTATCGTGTGAGTTATGAATTTAGCAGCAAACAGATCGCAAGAGACACGTTCCTAAACACTTCCATGCGCCACTGCCTCCAAGCGGTGGCGTCAGGTAACCAGGGCAAAATCTAGTGACAATCTCAATCAATTTTGTCTCTAATTTGCTTACATAGTTAATTTTTTAAATATTCTGTAAATGAAAATCCTTCAACTTCACTTTGTTGTTAGACTGCAGAATTTCATTAGAATCTTCACCTTTCTGTTGAAACTCGGATGATCAATAATCGATTAATCAGAATATTTAAAAAAATTTGTAGAAAAATCTATAATTATAAGGAGATCAACAAAAATTGTGGAGCTTATGTACTGGGAATGGCTTTCTAAATTTCGGCTGAATTGATAATTAATTGTAATTCAAGAAAATCAAGATTTCAGAATCAACGTTTCGACTTCAATGTGAAATCCCCTTTCAGAATACTGATTATTTAGTAATCTATGAAAGGATAATTAAGTTATGAATCAAATCGTCGCCTGAGAAAGAAAAGGGCATAAGTGCTGTGTATAAGAATAGCACTTACGCCCCTTTATGTCATCGCTTATTTCGAAATTATTGTTCAACAAAGGATCAACTATCAGAAGACTCTCCAAAATTTTAATTTGAAAATTCATCATAATAATTTAGTTTATTATGCTTGTTACCTATTATTTACTTTCTCTTTATGTGTGAATCTCAAGAATATTATCTAGAGCTTCGTTTGAATTTTTTATAATAAAACTATTGTACTTTTAATGACTCTGTTTTTTTCATTTTAAAAAAACTGACAAAAAATTGATTTTATGAGTAATGAAATTATTTTTAAAATCATTTTTAGTCCTGAGCATTAACTATTATATCATTAACTAAAGATTCCTCATGTTTTGTTGGTTTCGGATGATCCACAGTAGCACGAAAGTGATCACCGCAACACCTGTTTTTGTTTTGCAAGCCTCCCGGCCATTGCTTCCCATCCGCGTATTTTTTAATATTTTTCTTTGTAAAAATTACACCATTGACTTCAAATATACACAGAGAAAATGTTCTCTTAATTTAAGAATGTGCAGTCACTTAATTTAAGTGAGAAAAGTCGCTTAATTTAAGTGACTTTTACTTTCTTAAATTAAGAAAAAAAAAGTCATTTGATTCAAGTGAGAAAAATCACTTGATTTATGTTAGAAAAGTCACTTAATTTAAGTGACTTTTACTTTCTTAAATTAAGAAGGAAAAAGTCACTTGATTTCAGTGAGAAAAGTCACTTAACTTAAAAATGGCAGGTCACTTAAATTAAGTGACTGCACATTCTTAAATTAAGAAAACATTTTTCTCTGTGTATACTTTTCACCTAGAAAAACCGTTGTAATTATTTTATCCTCTCACAAAAAAAAACTGAGCCTCCACCCTCAAATGAAAAACAGAGTCAATTTCAATGAAAGTTTGCTCAGATTATTAACGGCAGGTTTATGATTTTAGCAATTCATAGATTTAGACGTGAACCTGAATAACACATGAGAGAGTTCTAGAAACTGAGATTTGGCTTATTTTATGAAGAAATTGATGAGAATGCAATAGCTTGAATATTTATATGATATGTATTTTTAAACATGGATGGAATATAGATATAGAATATATATAATGTAAGAGTTTAAAATTGAATTCCTAAAAGTATGGTGTGAGAGTGAGAAGTTTTGGATATAACACAATCACAAGTTTGGATGAATTTGGATAGGCATGGTGGATAAGAGTGAAGGATACGACATTTCAGGCTACACAAGAAGGGGAAAGTACACGAGAAACTTGAAACGAGAGTTTCATAGTAGAGACATGGTGGAGTTTCCGAGGGGGGCAGTGTCAGTGAAGCGACTAGAGGCAATGTAACAATGTAACTGAGGAGTATCTTTGGAGAAATAAGAAGATAGCCATAGATTAGAGGGAAAAGCTGCAAGAACTAGAAAAATAAAGAAATCAAATAATTTTGAAATAATTATATTTCGAGGATAAATATCTTTTTGTACGTTTCCACAGATCCATATGGCTATACCATATGGGTATTCACTAATTTTCAATCCAAATGGGAGTTGAATGTTGGCTTCAGTGTGAAGAGAATCAGTGAGAGAAAAGGACGAAAAAAAAAGTGTTCCACTTTGTCGAGTCATTTGGGAGTTCCAGAAACAAGTTTTAAATTTTTTTCTGAAACCGAAAGTTTTTTATTTATTTGAAAAGAAAAAAGAAGAGGAAATGTAATGGAATAGTTTCGTAGTTGTTGCCCTTTTTTTTTATTTGAAAGTGAATTATTTTTCTTCTAAATAAAGAACTTTTGCCTGATTTTTCATTCCTTTTCGGGAATTTAAAGTAGTATCTCAGTGAACTTGAGTTGAGTTAACTGCTTGTTTTTGATGCCACATTAAAAATGATATTTTTTCATGGCACTATGACATCCAAATGCTTTTTTGAGATATGATTCCACATTGATATGGAACTCGGCAATGGTTCAAAAGTCGATTTTCCATATCAAAACAAGTTGTCCACGTTTTTTTTTTAATAAAAAAAAACCTCAAAGAAGAAAGTTGGGTGTAAACACGAATGGTGAAGAATAAACAAAGAGACTTCAAGAGATTTTCGTATGTGTCTTTCTATGATCAATAGTCTCAGAAGTGAGAAACGGTAATACGGGTTCCGAAACGTGATGTGGTATCTGAGCAAGGACTTGCCACAAACACTCGTGCATTCTGCCTTTTTTTTCTACTTCTCTATTTTGCCATTCTATTTTTCTTCTTTTTTTTTTCTTGCTCTAATGAAACAGTATCAACATAGATCTTTGTTGTCACGTTTTTCTCCCGCTGTGTGCATCAAGAATTTTTTTTTTCCCTTCATTTACTCCATTTCTCATAGAGTAGACTGGGCCTTTCTCTATTCACTCTTTGAATTTTCTCTAATTTTCTTACATTATTCAGGAGTTTTTTTCATCTCCTTTTCTTCAATTCTATATATATATATATGTATATTCCTTAAAGCAATCGTGCTAGTTGCGATCTGTTTGCACTTGGAGCACTTACCTTTGGCCTAGAAAACTGATGAATTATTCATATCTAACTTTCATCAATTTCTCATTAGTTTATCATTTCTGAAATTCATTCGACAAAATAATCGATTAAATTTCCAAGCAAATTTCAACAGAAAACAATAACGAAGAATCATGTAAAAGCATTCACTGGCACACATTAATTTAGAAAAAAAACTCGTTGATATAATTCTACTTTTAAAAAAAAACCACACTTGAATTTTAAATTAATAAATTACTAGTTTCCTGCAAAAAAAGAAATTATAGCATTTTTCTCTTATGTAATTGTAGAAGAAAAAGCTATAATCGAACCTAAAACTCTTTCATTTAATGGTGGACTTTTTATTTTTTTTTTGGATTTCTCAAGTTACGTTACGGCTGCTGGAGCCAATGAACTTGTCGAAGGGAACAACGTAAAATCGGATAAATCTATTGACCATGATTGGTATCCTGTTTCCCCTAGGACTCAAGCCAGATTCCAACGACAAATCATTTACACACGTGTGGTGCACACTCCCTCTTAATTCTTTGTATTTCTCTATTTCTTTTTTCAGCTTTCGAACTACTATCAATATTCACTTTTAATTTACTTATTCAAACACTGCATCGATGATAAAATTTTTATAAAAATCTCAAAAATAAACGAAAAAATCGTAAATTCAATAGGAAAACCTCTACTGTACTCTATACGCTTGTAGCTATGAGAACTTGATGGGAAAAAAAAAAATAAATTCCATTTGCCCTATTTCCATCAATATTCAAATATCTCTTTTACAATTCAAACCTCGGAGATGAGAGTTGAATTTTGTTTTCTTTTTTTTTTTATGCTCTCACCATTTAAAATAATAAAAGTAATCATTTTTTTTTGTGTTCCCATTTCTAATGGCGTATTGAATAAATCGAGATTCGTTCAGGTCTGATCGTAATTATTCGAGGCATTAATCCCCCAGATATAGGGCCTTAGACGTGTAAATCTTGTCGATGGCCGGAGCATCTAGCGCCACATGCTTGCTAATGGGACCTGAACAGGTTTTTTTTTTCCTTCTAGCTAGACTCCCACTTGGGAGTATGTGCTAAATTCTAAGACTGTTTTTTTCTTAAACTCACTAGATGTCACTAGTTTCATATTCATTCCGCGCTAAACGCTGCCTGAACAGGTTTTATATATAGTACCATGGAAGATAGAAGAGAAGGAGTACGAACGGTGGGTATTAGAATTGGTCAAAATTTCAGCTCACTAGTCTAGTTCGCAAGAGTAGCGCTGTAGTCACGCTTGAGGGAACATCTTTCCGCAAATCAAAAGAACGGTTGAATTGAGAAACAGTTTTATCATAAACTCAGCTTTCGCTGAAATAATACGTCTGTTCAAAATTTTGACATGATTGTTCAGCTTATTACAATTAAAATTCTTTAAAATTAACAAACAAATATATAGTACGAGTGCTATTGGGAAATCTCTTCTATCCTCCATGTTCCCGCCATACCCTCTATGAACGAAGACAGCGCTATGGTGGCAGTTCAAGAACTATACTAGTGAGCCTAAAATCCGACCACGAAAATCTACCCCCACTCCCACCTCGTTCGTACTCCTTCTCTTCTATCCTCCATGGTATTGCATTACTCATTGTCCTCAAAGTAAAAAACATCAATTACGTATTTTCCCCTCTGTTCATGCACCAATAGATAAAGACAAAACAGAAGAAACGAGGTGTTACAATCAATCGCATATCTCTGATCCCCTTTTCTTCAATTTCTTTCTATAATGTTTTCTTTTTCCTTTTCTCGTCTCTTCTTCTCTTCCTCGTAGCTCATGATACTCTTCGTCCTGTCACAAATATCACTATCTAACTTCAATATAATAAAATTAATTAGAATAGTGAATAAATAAAACAACGAAAACAAATAAAAAGAATAATAACAAATAAAAATAACAATTAGTAACAAATAAAATAATTTGATTAATAATTTAGTGAAAAAAGGGAAAAAAAAATTTGTGTAGAAATTAAATAGCACTTTTGAAAAAGTGCGGGATTTATATGAATTGAGAGAGACATCTAGTATCAGTTTAAGAATACGGCACATACTCCCACCTAGGGAGTCTAGCCATGAAGGAAGAAAAAAAAAATATCACTATCTAAAAACCCAACAAAAGAAACTTGCAATCGATTAGTCTTGGATTAGTTATCGATCGACACTCGTGTTCCCCTTTTCTTCACTTGTGATGGTGCGTTGCTGAGGCTCACTGCACATCCTATCTCTCTATGCACTTCCATACTCCCCCCCCCCCTCCTGTCAACCTATCCTCACGTTTTGTATCTCCTTTCCCTCTGCGTCCGTTTCAACCCCCCCCCCTCTTTCCTTGCCCTCTTGCCACTCATGACATGCCTAGAATTCCAATCGTGTCTGTCGTCGCACGTTTCCGAGCGAATTCGTTCTCCTGTAAAGAGCTATGCGACAGATTAATTCATCATCGATCAGAGAAGTTCATCCTCTGCTATTGCACTGTCAATTGCCTATCGAAAGTCAATCAAGTAATCATCTGACTTAAAAATAAAAAGAAAAAACAAGAGTTTGTTTTTACTTTTCATCATTGGTTCAGTAAATTTTTGCATTGCGACAAAAATTCTTAGTTTTTTTTTCTTTAATTCCATAAAATATTTGCATTAGAGTAATTTATGTAAATAATTATGTAGAACACTGTACAAATGAAGAAATATTTTTTGCCTTTGGCTTGGGTTACACAAGTGTGAATTCACACTCGTTTAAATAATTAAATACCTTTTGAGAAGAATTAATGTCCTCATTTTTTATCACAAAAACATTTGATGAATCTCCTGAGAGTTTCAGGAAAAAAAATTTGTTAAAAATATGTATTCCATTTATGAAAAAGTCATGTCTAGTTGAAAAATAATCATAAGTTATAATTGATTAATACATATAAACATTCTGTTGTAGTGTAAAAAAGATACTTGAGCAACCAAAAAAAAAAAAAACATAAAATTCAATACATCATGAAAATAATCGTAAAATTTATTTATTATATTGTTAAAATTTTAGTATTTGTTTTAATTTATTATTATTATTTTAGTGCTTAATTTCGTTTATCGTTGGATCGGGCGTTCATAATCTCTATCCCACTTTACCGAAACAAATAAAATCCGTAGTTTATTATACTCGAGTAGGTTCTTAAGGAGATTGTGGTGATATAATGAAAAGCAGTATCTTAATAGTAATGCAATGAATCAAAAAAATATCAAATTTTCTTGTGCATATTAAGATTTGATTATAAAACAAGAATTAAGCTCTATTCACTGTAAAACAGCGAAGAACCACAATTTCCCTAATGCAATGTCAAATATTTGTTGACGTAAATTATCATTTACAATAATTTCCGTTAATTATGTTTCTAATCGAAAATCTTCTCTCTTTCTCGTCGGAATAAAATTGAAAAAAAAAAGAAAAATAAGAAGGTAAAACACATAAAGTGATAATTCCAATGAGAACTGATTTCTCAGACCCCGAACACTCTTTGTACAAGAATTAACATTTGAGGATCCATGTTCACATGTAAGATGATAATATACGGTAAGACGATCTGAGGAAAATACAATGTCTACCAAACGTTTCTGTTAAAACGATAAGAAACAATGTCTTACTGTATGGAAAACCTCATTCGGGGAGATATTATTTTTGTGATATATGACCACATTGAAAAAGTGATTATCGAAACTCGTGAATATTTATTAATTTATGAGGCTTTTAAGGAATTAGGTCGTTGGACGCTGAAATTTATCAGAAACCACATTCCCATTGCAACAGATTTAACTTGACAATCTCTACATTCCAGTTAATGAAAGCTGTCCAATGATTTGGTGACAATTAAATGGTCATTTCATCATTGATTTTTAGGGCCAAAGACTTTAGTGCTTATTTAGTGTATAGTCACGTGGCAACTGTTTGAATAGGGAACTTGCATATTTAAAAAAAAATTTTTTTTCTCATTACTCATTGATAGTGATTAACAGAAAAGGCAAGAAAAAAAATTTTTTACTCGTTAATTAATTCATAAACATTAAGGCCCAGGTGCATAAAGTTAATCGCCGATTAGCGGTAGTTACTTAACTATACTGCCTCAGTTAAGTGGCATGTGAAGTTAGTTTTAAGCGATTAATTTCAGTCGGTTAACTTGTCATGATTAAGAAGAATTTAAGTCGGCGTGCTTAAAAACGGTCGAAAACTGGTTGAAATGGCTACGGACTCCGTCAGCTAATCGACGATTAGCGCTAATCGAGCTTTATGCACCTGGGCCTAATTAAAAAATCATTTTTTTGAACGTCTACAAATCGGACATGACGTCAGAATACCAAAATCTTTGTGTGCGCCATCTGTAGTCACCTTCTTTATTTTCCTCGTCTTTACTTCAAACATTATTTAGAGAATTTCAATTAAAAACATGTTTCCTTTCAAAGAAATTTATACACACAACCCATTTATGAGTATCGTGCATCGAAAATTCAAATATCCTCCAGCTGCGCCATCACTGGCTACAGCTTGAACTACACATGTGGTATTATGACGTCAGATCCGTATTAGAGCAGCATGAAATTTGGTGATTTTTAATTGAAAATTTCTCCATAATTGACAATTTAAAAACAAAAAAAAAATTTCCCTGATCTCAGACAATACTGTAGAATGCATAGAAATGAAAAAAAAAAAAATATATAAAAAAAATGCAAGTTCCCTATTTCAAATGTGTGAAAAAGAGCATCTCAGGGGGAATTAATGAGGGATCTCAGGGGCAATTCAAAGGGACTTGGGGAAGGGAGGAGGGAGTTGGAGAGAAGTGTAGGGGAATCTCAAGGGGTAGCCTTCTGTCATCTCTGACTGACTGCCAGAGATCTACAATCGTGATCACTAATTCTCATTTTAATTACATGATTTTTTTTTTATTGTTTCAATATAAATTTGCCGTACTACGCTTACCGAATTTTTACTTCGAAAAAACATTGGGACCCGGAACTTTTTACATCTAAGAGTATCCAATATTTATTCAGATAGATCTAGCCATGAACATCAATTGTCTGCTGATAAATTCATCGGCAGATGAAAATGTCCCCCTTGTCTCTCTTGATGCACGATTCACTATTGTTATCTCCTGTTATTTTCTTTTTACTCCTCATCGAGTCCATTTCCACTCTTTGTGAGATTTATCATGAATGGATACAACTGCTCCCCCCCCCCCCACATAGAGATCCATGATGACTGAAAACTGGCTTCCACTGCCTGACAGTACAATCAGATGTAGCAAGATAGTCGAATACATCGATATTCGCCTCTGAATATCGCCAATACTGATCATTCCAATTGACGTAAAAGTAAATTTGAGAAAATCAATAGCTGATCAGAACATGTATTCCAGGATCATAATGGATCAGGGAAGATTAACCGAATCACCCAGATAAAAGTGGCTCTATTGGCTCCCCTTTCCCCCATTTCTTTCCAATCCCTCCACATAAATCTCCCCAGTTCTTCAGTTGAAATCTCAACTTCAGATGGAAACGTCTACAATCATTCGTGAATCTATTCCTGGAAGGCCTGACGACCCAAATTCCTTCTGCGACAGTCTTCTTCAAAACTCAAAGCTCTCATGCACGAATTGCAGTATTAGATATCCCTGGAGATGTGCTGAGAACTTTCGACTAGAATATATGAGTTGGGGGCCTCCTGAGGCATCTATGCAGATCTCCGAATTTATAATTTAATTTAAACCAATCTTGGTGCAGTCTATTTTTCAGAATTTTAGTTTCTTTGAACACTCTTAGATTCGGAAAGTTCCGGGTTTATGATATTTTGACTGATCATTGGACAGCTTTATTCATATCGTCGACCTAGAAACAAAAGGGCGTAAGTGCCATTTTTTTTTTTTTTTTAATATCAGATGGGCGTATTTTTTTTTCGCTCCATCGATTATGCTCGACCACACCGATCATTTGGAACATTTTTTTCTTAAATAACAAACAGGCGTATCTCCAATTATTAATATGAAAAGGGCGTATCTTCCTCACATACGCCCTTTTCTTATCAATTTCATCCTCAATTTCACGATCCTGCTATTTAATTTATAATAACAAAAGAGCGTATTTTCAATAAATACGCCCTTTTGTTTTTTATGTTTTTTTATCTATCCGAACCGTTATGCAGAAAATACTTAATGGCAAAAGGGCGTATCTTTTTGCACATACACCTATCTTTTTTCAATTATTTTTCTCAAATATGAATTCCTTTTGTGGTAATCATAATAACAAAAGGGCGTATGTCCATGGTATGAATTCTAAATGAAATAATGGAATGAAATCAATGATATTTCATTATTCAACAAAACATTTAATTTTAATTATTATCAATAATTTAAATAATTACATTAGATTTTCATAAAATATGGATATTTATTTTTTCAATGAATTACGAGAATTTTTGAAATACGCTCTTTTGTTATGAAATCTTGTCGAAATTGATCGCAAATTATTAGGAATAATTAAAATTAAAAGGGCGTATGTTTGGAAGATACGCCATTTTGCTGTCATTAATTTTCATAACTTTCCAAAAATTTACTGTCATAATTAAAAACAAAAGGGTGTATGTTTTGCACATACACCCTTTTGTTATTAAATAAATCAGGAAGATGAAGAAAGAAAAACAAAAAAATTAATAACATAAAGGCGTATATGCTGCACACATACGTCCTATTCCTCCTAGAATTGGCAAATACGCCCTTTTGTTACTCAAATTTTAAATTCGTTTCTTTTCCATCACTGGATCATGAAAAACATTTTTAGACGCATTTTAGACATACGCCCTTTTCCCTCTGAAAAGTGGGTTTTTTGGCGCTTACGCCCTTTTGTTTCTAGTTCGACGATATATTTAATCTTCTAAAATCATGCAAATCATCTCTGATTCAGTTAGAAAGTAGCTATCGTTCCAATCCTATACAAAAAGACTCCTATAATCCTAAATAAACTGTTATCAATAGAAAGATATGCTTTTCTAGGCATGACATAGGGTCCCTGTCATCCGGATATACTGATCATAGTTCAAAATACCAAAATTTCATGGAGATAACAAGTTATGAAGGGAAATACTTGATCTCTGAAGTTCATGGATTCATCCACGTTGGATATATCCTTCCTCTCTGCTTCTTTTCATCGTGTAATGCTTTGAGTTTTATCAGAATTGAGAAAATGTTGTTGCTAAGGCAAAAAATGACTACGTAAAGTTTTTCTGAGGAAAAATGATATCATCTCTGCAGCGTCCTTCGACCAGGCAAGAGGAAAAGGAGAAGAGGGGCCTCGAGGTTTTTGCGGGAAACTCCTTGCAAGACTACTAATACAATAGTTACACAATTGAAAAGGGTAGCTTGATCATCTAAGGGGGAAATCACCACGATTGCCGCAAGATACACACACACACACACTCACTTCTCTTTAGGGTCAAATGCAGTGGTGTGCAATAATCCTTGAGGGGAATGTTACAATGCGAAACACTCATTCACGCAACCACACACATAAACATTTAAGTATATATATATATGTATATATATGTATATATATCTCTATGGATATATATATATGAGGAGATGTATCTATGAGTGAGACTATAAGAATAACCCACTGTTGAGTTTATATTGGGCAAAAATGTACTAGAGGACAAATTTGAAAATGCAATACCTATTAATGGGACAGCGTCCGACGTTGTCGGCATGCTCTCGGCAACGAGGTTCAGGAAGACTGTCAGCGACAGTAGAATCGTCACTCCTGCGGATAACCGAGAATAAACAGAGTCACTATCAAAATTGACTGGTGCCTTTGAAGTTTTTTTTTTTTTTTTTCGTCTACTTTTATTTCTCCTTCTTTTACTTATTCACTTCTTTTTTTTTTTTAGTGACTAAATGGAAAAAAGCCAGTGAGTTTTCCATATCTCTTGATCCATCTCTCTGGTTCCCTACATTACCATCTGGTGTTTGTTCTTGATATTCCTTTTATTTTTATTTTTTTCTTGCATTTTCTTTTTCTGGCTTTTTCTCACTCGCTTTTCAGGAGCACTGCTGGAGAAAACTTTCTGAGCTCAGGTATTTGAAAGCATCAGACGATCGGTACAGAGAGCTTCTGAAGAAACTTCTGAAATTGACGATGTGAAGCTGGGATAAAGCGATTTTTTTTTTTTTTTCGTAGCTATAGAGATTAGAAAAAATGGCATTGAGACTCCTTTATCTCTGGCATTTTTAATATAAACATGAGTTTTTTTTATTTTTTTCGTTGAATATTGAAAAACACTATGCAACACATATTTCAGAGGAGATTATTCTAGTCTGCCTGTAGGTTGATAGGAAATTGTCGTCGACATGTAACACCGCTATTGTCACTTGATTCAGTGTAAAGCCACCTTCGACAGAATTACGAGCCTGTGTGGTAAATTCATATCAAACCGGATTCCCACTGTCTACGATAATACACATGAAAATAGATAAAACAGAATATTGGTGCATGAGAATGATTTGCGGTAAATTTTGTTGATTCAATGGATTTTATAGTTTTTATAAATTAATGTAATATAATTGAATTGTTTATGAGGAAACAAATGATAATGAATGATCAATTAATTTTAATTGGATGAATTTGTTCGGGCAAAATGAGTTGACATAGGGGCTTGTATGATTCGATGGAGTGAAAATATTGCCATTAATGGAATTCTGATGAATAATTATCAGCTCATCAATTTCGAAAAATACATTTTCATGACAATGCTGATGAAAATCCCGGTTTTTTCCATTAATTTGTGCATATTTCAATTATTTTTGTTGAATACTTTCGGAAACGAATATGAAAATTTTCTGTTCAATTATCATATCACATACATATGCAAATTAAGGAGGCTGGTCACTAAATGCGTTCAAATGAAAAAATTCTGAAAAATTTGAAGGTTATTGTTAAATATCCCACACGGAGAGGAATACAATAGTAACCATCACTATGTTAAGATAGTAATGATTACTATAGCAATCACCATATGTTCACCATAGCAATCATTACTATGTTAACATAGTAATCATTACTATGTTAAAATAATCCAAATTACGATGTTCATAGTACATACACACAGTTAATACCGGATCAGGAGGGAGTTTCTCCAGTTTTTTGTCAAGATCTCGGTAAATAAGCGAGATAGAGCGTAATGGTCGTTAATTTGAGATCACCAGGGAATTTCCATGATTTTTGCCGATTATAGAGGAAAATAAGTGGGATAGAGCGAAATGGGCATTAATATGGGATCAGGAGGAAGTTTCTTCAGGTTATCGTGATTACCTTTGTGAATAAGCGAGATAAAGCGGAATGGACTTTAATTTGAGATCAGGAGGAAGTTTTCTCAGTGCTTCGCGACTATGTCGCTGCATAAGCGAAATAAAGCGAAATGGACGATAATTTGGGATCAGGAGGATATTATCTCGTGTAGAAAGTCCCTCCTGATCCCAAATTAACGCCCATTTTGCTCTATCTCGCTTATTTACCGTGATATTGACAAAAAACTTGGAAAACTTCCTCCTGATCCAGCATTAATGTGTATTTCACTTTATCTCGCTTATTTACTGAGATAATCGCAAAAAACTGAAAAAATTCCTTCATGATCCGGTGTTAACTGTGTGTATGTACTATGAACATAGTAATTTGAATTATTTTAATATAGTAATGATTACTATGTTAACATAGTAATGATCACTATATTAACATAGTAATGATTACTATGTTACCATAGTAATGATTGCTACGTTAATATAGTAATGATTGCTATGTTGAACATAGTAATCATTGCTATGTTGCACATAGTAATGGTTACTATTCTATTTCTCTCCGTGCATACGACTCTTGTTGAATTTTTAATTCATTCTTGAACCTAGTTTGGACGCGTGAATCAAGAAAAATCCATGGTTATACACAGCCTCTTATGGGTATGCGGAGCTGTACCGATAAATTGGAGATAAAAAATTGAAAATCTCATGATGACAATCATGATTGCTTCAATAGTTCTTTTACGAGCGAAAAACTTGAGAAAAAATGAGAGGACCCCCTTAAGGATGTTAGAGCGAGGTGGTCAAACATAATTTTAATTTTTTGTATAAAATCGTAAATAACAACGTATACACAATAAATGTCTCAAAACTGATTGGCATAGGATTTGGGGATTGTCATGAGGAACAAAATAAACCGTAGAAACAAAGAATTGATTGAAAATTGAAAAATTGGCTGTATTTTTTTACATTTTTTAAATCTGGAGAAATTTGAAATATGTAAAAAATATAGCCAATTTCTCAATTTTCAATCGATTCTTTGTTTCTTTAATAAAAAAAAAAAATTCTTTGTTTCTTCAAACTTGTGACGGTTTTTACCGTCACAGAATCAATAAAATTAAAATAAGAAATAAATTTCATGAAAATCACGGTTTTGGTCGCGATTCGCGGTACCCGGTGAGGATAGGGCTCATTTGGAGTCAAGACAGCAAATGTCCAGAGTGAGGTCAACATATTTTGTGACCTCACTAATTATTTTTGTTTGTTTCGTTGAAATTAACTCCGAGAAAACGGAGAAAAAGTCAAGAGGTAGGACTGGAGAAGAGTTTCCCCAGTCCCAGAGATTATTCATCGGATATCAAGGCCAATTCGGGAGAACTGGGACGAAAGCAGCATCTACTCGTTTGGTCCAGTATCAGCCAACTAGAGGGAATGTTGGCCAACAGCGAGAGAAACTGGAGATCACCAGAATCAGCATTGGAGTCAGTGAAAGAAAAGACTCAAATTAAAAGTGTGAAAATAAAGACTAAAGTTATGTGTGTGAAAAGAAAAGACTCAAGTGAATTCAAGGACAAAACTTTGCCGTTTATAATTGTCGGAAAAATATTGTCCGAGTTATTATGATTATTTTTGTACATTATTTGGAATTAGTTAGTTTAAGAGAAATTCAAGTAAAGCCAGTGACGTTAGGGTAAAGTAGTGGGGGACTCGCGGGACAATTGGTTGGGTTGGGCCTCGGCTCTACCGAAATTGAGCGGAGATAGCCGAGGAAACCCAATGCCGACTCGTGGGAGAGAAGACTCGTTCTTCTTCTCCCGGGACACCGTGGCGATCACATCGTGTAGAGAAACGTAAAGAAAATTGTAAAGAATTACGTAAAGGAAATTGGAGTAAAGATAATTAAAGAGAGGTCAACACGGAGGAAAGACAGCACAATTAACGTAAGGTACGCGAGTCCCCGTACAATTAATATTTTGAGTTTAGGGCAAAGAATTTTGAGTAAAGATTAATAGTAAAGAATTTTGAGTAAAGAGTTTAAAGTAAAGAAAACGTCGAGTTAGCGTCTGTTCCGGGTGAGGCCACCCGGCTAAAATTAAAATTATTGTTGGTCATTCTGAGTCCAATTTTGAGTTAATAATTAAGGTGAAATAATTATAATATTATTCACGAAAGGTTTCTTTAAATATTTAATGGTTTTTTTCAATTTACGTGTATATACTTAATTTTTCTGAATATATCGAATTTATATTATTGGAGCTAAAATTTGTTATGAGTTTTGTGTAAAGTTTTTGTCGTCACGAATACCCAAATAGAGGGTATCGTCCCTCTCCCCCTCGGGATAAATTGAGAGTCTCATATAAGAAAGCGGGTAAAATTAGAGTCTTTTTGGGGTTTTGTAATTTCGTTGAATTAGAGTAAAACTTGGGGATTTGTCGTTTTCCCTCAAGTACTTAGAATTTCAGAAAAACGACTGGCACCCAGTTTAAATAAAGGGAAATTAATCGGGAGTAATTTGGGGAAAAATTCGAAGCATAAATTTGGGTCAGTTTTGAGAAATTTTTAGTGCATTTAACGCGTTGGCTCAAGGTCAGTCAAGCCAACCGTTACAAACTTCAAGAAAATCAGTTTTGAGACATTTATTGGATATGCATTGTTATTCAAGATTTTACACAAAAAAGTTAAGGTTATGTCCAGTCACCTCACCCCAACATCCTTAATTTAATAGATAATGTTTTTACTGTTCTAACTTAAGGTTGAATCTAATTAGAATTCTAATAGCACGATGATTTAGCAAAAGTTACTTTACTTGAAATTCAACTTATATTAATGCCTTTAGTCTGGGTGATTCAGGAATTTTCCAAGTGGATAAACGAGATGTAAATTTTAGTGACGACTCACCAAACGTAAAATGTAATTTCAAGAGAGGCAAAATTGGAAATTATGAGGCGCATGCGCTTATTTTGAGGGTTGACATGAAGAGCAGCCGGGAGAAATAGACCATGAAAAACATAGTGCACGGAGAGAAATAACATAGTAATGATTACTATGTTCAACATAGTAATGATTACTATGTTCAACATAGTAACGATTACTATTTTCAACATAGTAACGATTACTATGTTCAACATAGTAATGATTACTATGTTCAACATAGTAATGATTACTATGTTCACATAGTAATGATTGCTATATTAACATAGTAATCATTACTATGTTCAAAACAGCAATGAGTACCATGTCGACCATAGCAATGATTACTATGTGCAACATAGCAATGATTACCATGTCGAACATAGTAATCATTACTATGTTCATAGTACTCATTGCTATGTAGTGTGTACTATGTTGGCATAGCATTCAGTACTATGTGATATAGTAACCATTGCTATAACATAGTAACCATTACTATTCCATTTCTCTCCGTGTGGAGAACAGGTGGATAGAGACATGGCGAGAGATTTTGTCAAAGGTTAATGGGAATTGCGTTGGCTGTTCACACGCGTATTGCCACGACTATGGGTTACTGCTCATATATATTACCTATAAAGCTTAGGATTTTATGGCTTTTCAATCTTCTCATTGAATTTACCGCTTGCTCTTCGTAAATCAAGAATTTTTACTTTATTCCTACGTTTAACATTGTTTTACGCTCATCATAGTCTTCATGATTTTACAAATACAGTGTTATATTCTCCTAGCACTTTAAAATATTCCAATAAACAATTTATTCTTCAATATATAGATCGTGCAGAGGGCTTTAATGTTGAAAGGCATTTTTCCCAGGAGAGATTCTGTAAACTCGCGTGTAACCTAATTCACTGGGTTAGATTGAAAATGTGAGATTTAATTTTCTTATATCGTCTCCTTAGAAATAAAGAGGCATGTATTTTTTTTTTGCTTCAATCGGGTTTCAATAGAAAAAACTATGTACACACTGTTAAAAATTTCTGTCTAAATTTTCCGTGCAAAAATCCGGACTTTTTAAACGAAGTCACATTTCTACGGAAATTGCAGACAATTACGTCATTGAAAAATGGACACATCATCGATTTTTAAATAACTTCATTCCTGAATATCAATGAAGTTTGTAAATTTCAGTTCAATTGTTTCTTGAAAATTCAGTAAAAATGGAAAAAAAATGGAAAATTCAAGTAAGCTGAAGGATTTCCGTCTCAATTCTACTTAAGACTCATAGATTTCCCATTGAAAAAAAATTCAATATCACCCAGGTAGGAATTCAGGTCATTATCAAGGCTGACCGAGCCTTTACACAAAGCTGGCTGAACCTCAAATCAGCCTCGAAATCAAGCCTTGGTAAGGCCCTGAGGAACCTCAAAATGATAACACAGTTTGAGCCCTGAATGACAGACCCTTCAAAGGCCTGGTTTGCAGGCTCATTTCAAGTCTTTAATAATATAGTTTTAAGACTCAAAAAGTCCTGAATTCCAGGCTCTTCCCAAGGTTTCTTCAGGGTTTAAATCAGGTCATTATTTGGAGGGTGTCTAAGGTCTGTGTTCGAGGCTCACTACCATCATTCAAGGATTACGAAGAAGAGCCTGGTTTGAGCCTTTTGTGAGACCTCGTCGGACCTCAGGTCAGCCCCATTAGTTTTTCAGAATAAATTTAAATACATATTTTTATGTTGATTAACGTCAACAGTTTTTATTCACTTCAAGTGAGGTTATAGCATAAACTTTGAATTTGAATCCACAAGCTCATAAACTTTCAAATCAAATGTATGAATGTAGTTATAGATAAAATGTTGAAAAAGAATTTTAAAAAAATGAAGACGAGTGAGAAACTACTACCCCTTTTTCTTGGAAATCGAAATCAAGTATATTTTGTCTCATTGAGGCTCAAATGAGCTTCTCTTGAGTCTGATTGTAGTGAGTCTGGCAGGAGAGACTTTTGAGCTCAATACCGACGAGTCTATTTTTACTCAGATTAGTATCAGGCTCTTCCGAGTCTCGTTATGAACAACCTCATTCAGTTGAGACTGATCAGTATCAGTGACATAGTCTACTACTAGCCTATTTTTGAGCCTAGTCTGACAGGACTAGGCTGGTTTGAGCCTCATTTGATTGTAGCCTCGCTGAGTCAGGCCTGTATAAGGCTCGAAAATGGTTTCAGCCCTGAATAATTCCTACCTGGGGCACGTTCATGAAAATTCCCATCAAATTGTCTATTAAATTTCATTTCTTTTTCTAAAAGTGCACAAGTGCCAAATTGGGATTCTTTGGAACGAAAGATCCGAATATTTGAAAGACGTAAATCTGAGCCGTAGCCTAAAAAATGAAAAAAAAATCAACGTAAGTAGAGATACGTCCCTTTCACTTTAACATTAGCAATTACACCACTTTGCATGTCAACGACATCACGAAAAACAGTTTAGTGTAATTTTGGGAGATTCGTCTCTTTCACTCCACAACTAGGAAAAACGCTCAGTTCTGGAAAAAAAGCCACTCTATTTCTGAGGCGACGATAACTAATGCCTTGTCAGCATACTAATTAAATTCATCGAAGGAAGCTCTAGAAAAACTTGAATTTAGTATCATAATGTTGGCAAAATAATTCTAGCCATGTATACATCAACGTACCGGATAATATGGAAATTACATTCATAAGAGAAAATAATGTAGTACGCTGAGAGAGAAAAAAAGAAGTTATCTGTGAGACATAATTAAGTCCTCGTCAGATTACATGAGAACATTGCTGGATATTCGTCGGAGACAGTGTAGAGGAAAATCGAGGAGTATGCTAGGATAACGGAGAGACAAGTGGATGGAGAAAACACGGTAATATGAAGGTAGAATATTGTTATTTACCCGAAATAACATACAATATGCTCACTTGTTAGTGTTCAACCAGGCGTTGTTAAGATAAAAGAAAAGTAAGATATGAAAATATGGAAATTGTGGAATAAAAAGACTCTTAAACCCGAGTTATTGAGAATCATGGAATATTAAGGTTGTATCCCACCGAATCTGAGTACAGTTGCCGTCTATTTTTTTAATGCCGTATCGAAGATTATATATTTTAACATTTTTCTGAATTTTTTCATAATTTTTGACCGTGCATTTTATGAGATATATATAGAAATAACGAAATTACTAAAAAATCACACGGTTCACTCATTATTTAGAAACCATTGGCAAAGAGAACAGCATTTTAATTAAATAATAGAAGAAAAAATATTCAATTCACCGTATAGTTATTGAGAAATTTCAATTAGACGGTGGTCACAACTATTTGCCTCTCTCTCTAGCTCATGCGTGTGATAGAAAATGAATGTAAAAAGAAAAAGGACAAAAAAAATTTATATTCACAAGCTGAAGATATAACTTCCCAATAGTTTAATCACGTTTTTTGGGTAAATTAAAGCACTTTTTCCCGAATTCTCACAAATTAATTCAAGACTAACCTCTAAATCCTCTTTTTTTCCTGTTTTATCGACGGTAATATGGGATACTACCTTAAATAATGCATTTTGTGCTCAAAGCTGAATTAATTCATTAGAAATTGATTTATAACATTAACACTCTCAATTTTCGAGAATTAAATTGAATAAGCACTGAAATACGATTTTCAAAGTTTCTGTGTTGTTAATACTCTGTATACATGTACGAAAATAAATGAAAGTAGGAGGTAAGCTTATTCAGTATGTTTCAATCTAATTGGCTTTCGTAACCACGATTGCGAAACGTGGAAACCACAGTAACTTGTCGACATATCGCATTTATGCTTCAAGTATTTCTTGTGATGGAACAGTACGTAACATTTTCCTGGTGTTCAAGTCTTCATTCTGTTATCCAATTACCGAAAGACATTAATCAAAAAGGAGCTTACTATTAATTTCATTTCAATTTGACACTAATTGAAACTCTAGGGGTAGGTTGGGTAAAGAAGAACTCGAGAGAGAGGAAATAGATATATATTATAGTTTTAATTTTTTATATTATGAAACAGTGATGCTATTTGCGCCACATTAAAGTCACGGGTAAAGTCACTCAAATATAATATGCCAAAAAAAATATGATCAAAAATTTAATTTAAATTACTGCATGTTGGGCAGAGGAGGGGGTATATATATATATATGACTTATCAAGGCAATTCGAATGGAGATTGGCATGGCACTGGATAGCTTACACAGAGAAAAATGTTTTCTTAATTCAAGAATGTGCAGTCACTTAATTTAAGAATGGCAGGTCACTTAAATTAAGTGACTTTTCTCACTTAAATCAAGTGACTTTTTCTTTCTTAATTTAAGAAAATAAAACTCACTTGAATTAAGTGACTTTTCTCACTTGAATTAAGTAACTTGTTCTTTCTTAATTTAAGAAAGTAAGGTCACTTAAATTAAGTGAGAAAAGTCACTTGATCTAAATAAGAAAAGTCACTTAATTTAAGTGAGTTTTACTTTTTTAAATTAAGTGACTTTTCTCACTTAAATTAAGTAACTTTTCTCTCTTAATTTAAGAAAGTAAAAGTCACTTAAATTAAGTGACTTTTCTCACTTAAATCAAGTGACTTTTTGTCACTTAAATCAAGTGACTTTTTCTTTCTTAATTTAAGAAAATAAAACTCACTTGAATTAAGTGACTTTTCTCACTTGAATTAAGTAACTTGTTCTTTCTTAATTTAAGAAAGTAAGGTCACTTAAATTAAGTGAAAAAAGTCACTTGATCTAAATAAGAAAAGTCACTTAATTTAAGTGAGTTTTACTTTCTTAAATTAAGTGACTTTTCTCACTTAAATTAAGTGACTTTTCTCACTTAAATCAAGTGACTTTTTGTCACTTAAATCAAGTGACTTTTTCTTTCTTAATTTAAGAAAATAAAACTCACTTGAATTAAGTGACTTTTCTCACTTGAATTAAGTAACTTTTTCTTTCTTAATTTAAGAAAGTAAGGTCACTTAAATTAAGTGAGAAAAGTCACTTGATCTAAATAAGAAAAGTCACTTAATTTAAGTGAGTTTTACTTTCTTAAATTAAGTGACTTTTCTCACTTAAATTAAGTAACTTTTTCTCTCTTAATTTAAGAAAGTAAAAGTCACTTAAATTAAGTGACTTTTCTCACTTAAATCAAGTGACTTTTTCTTTCTTAATTTAAGAAAGTAAAACTCACTTAAATCAAGTGAGTTTTCTCACTTAAATCAAGTGACTTTACTTTCTCAATTTAAGTAACCTGCACATTCTTAAATTAAGTGCCTGCACATTCTTAGATTAAGAAAACATATTTATCTGTGTAATCGGTAGAGCGCCCGACGCGACATCAGGACTATCCAATATTATTTCTGGAATTGTTTTGAGATGTTATGGCGTAAATAGCCTTATCCATTATGAAAAGAACTCGATATCGGTGAAAATATTCGAGATAGACTTCCTATGACGATTCCATTGAAAATCCCAGAAAATCCTTGCAAAACCCAAATATTTTCAATCATCGAAGAGTAAACCTCTTCGATTTTGACTCGAAAAAAAGTGAATTTTCCAAAAATTAAACAAAAAAAGAATTCTCACATTAATTTTTCACCGAAAAATGCCTTTAAAAAGATAATTCAGAATATCTATTTTATCCCACTTTCCTCCATTAATTTTCAGTGAAATCATAAAAAACATGTGAAAACCAATACAAAGCCAAGCGAATTTAGGGAAACGAATCTTCGTAGAATTGAAATGGAATTTAATGAAGATTCTCTTCATGAAATTGGATACGGAATTTATTGTGAAAGATTACAGATAAAATCGAACTAGTGAATTTAATTGGTTAAATGAAATTATCCAATAATTGAAATCATTTACATGAAATGAATATCATGAATTTTTAACAGTTAACTGTAATTTACATATGCATTTCTCAATATGTGGATTCTTCAATTGTTGATATGATGCTGCCATTAAATTTACAAACATTCGGAGTTGGACAATGGATAAAGGGGAATTGGTTTGGGAGAGTTAAAACAGGAGGGGAAGGGGGGGGGGGATCGATTTGCCTGGAATTTTCCACTCTTTCTAGTCAGCCATCTGGCACCACCGCATTTGTGGATAAACCGATCGACCACAGAGTACTACAGCATTAATAAATCATTTGGCCACAGTATTCTTATTACCAATAACATAGTTGTGTTTCGGGCTGTTTCGGTAAATTGCTCGGGCACAATATTCTAATATTTATTCCTCCATAATAATGAAGGTGAATCGTCAATTATTCATTTCCAGGAAATTCAACCAGAGTCATGAAAAGTTCTGGTGGAAATATGCATGACAATGTCGTTTCTCCTATTCTACAAAGTTCATATACGTCGAATGTACACGGAAAAAAAAATTCTAGTTAAATTTACAATGCTAACATCGTAATTTGTCCTATTGATTATTGTAGTGGTGGACTAGACCTTTAACATCGTAATTTTCACGATGTAACGTTGGAAATTTGATTTAAGAAATAATACTTTAGACAAATAATACCAAGTCTTAAGCTCTTTAATATAAATTACGATGTGAACATCGTAAAATTTGAAGAGAAATCTTAAATAAAAGAATAAAATAATAATCGACCGGTGGTTGGATTCGAACCCGAGTCCTTTCGACTGCGAAATGACCGACGCCTTGGACCACTCGGTCACCGAAGGACCTACACTTCATGCTGTTTTTAAGATCTATATCAACAATTTCAATAAAAGGTCATAAGACACGAGAGCGCCTCTTGCGGAGGACGCAGTTACTATTTAAAAATTACGATGTAACATCGTACTTTTTATAGCTTCCATCGTATTATAACCGAGGCAGCACTAAAATATTTATTTGATTAAAAAGTAAATAGAATTATTAAATTTACGAATAAATATAGTTTTTAAAGTGTAATTTTCATTTATTTTTTTTTTTACGATGTTAAATTGTAATTTTTGAAGTAATTTTTAATCCTAAAAGTCTTTGTTAAAATTACGATGTTAAATAGTAAAAAATATAACCCACATAGTAAATTTTGAAATAAGATATTTCAAAATTAACGTTAATAAAAGTCTAGTTCAGGATCACGATGTTAACGTCGTAAATTTTGGTAGAATTTTCTTTCCGTGTACTTGATAGTTGAAAATTTCCAATTTTTGCAAAAATCCGTCAAATTATGTCATATATGACATAATTTCACTTGAATATTTATCAATTTTTACAAAAATATAAAATTTTCTCAAATATCACATTTTTCTAAAATCTTCAATGAACTTGACAAGCATATTTTCATCAGTGCATAGTTTTCAAAATTATGATCCAGATAAAAAGTTAAACTAAATCGCACAGAATTAATTCTATGATGAATTGAAACTTTCAAATGACGGCTTTCTTCAAGTTGTTCATACTCAAATAATGAATAATCTCACTTCATGTGACATTTCAACTAAAACGTGAGCCTTGTACTGTCTTGAATTCTTGAGAAACAGTTGAGTGTATGTTTGCTGTAAACGATGCAAGGATTGAATCATAAAACGTGACACTGTTGAAGATGAGCGTTTACACTTGAGCATAAGAAAGGAAGATGAAAATGTAGTAGCGTTGAAGGACCAGGGAAAAAGGCGAAAAAAAAATATTAGAGAATGAAACAGAAAGAGATAGAGAAGAAACGGAAGTTGAGATGAAATGAGGTAGAAGGGTCAGAGATGTGAAAGTTTTTCTACCTTTCTACGTTTTTGGTCTTTTCATCAAGTTCAGGAGAATTGTGACAAGGAGGTCTCCGTTGAATAGTCCCTGGGAACTCGTTAGACTCTTTGAGAATCTCCACAGTTAGTCTTGACATTTTTCCTTTTTTCAATCTGTTTTTTTTTTTAAATTTCCATTTAAGTTTCAAATGAATCAAACAACCTTTGTTGCAAATGCCGTTGAATCTCATGCACCATTATTCGTTCGATAAAAATAATACCCAGTGTTCTTAGTCTTTTTCTCCATATTTCGATGACTCTCATGGATCAGAGACAATCAATGCAAAAAATAGAACCCAAGTCATCAGGACGGTTTTTCTGTCTCCATTGCTTTTTTTGAGGTGTTCCCTGCTAACGATAGCAGAAAAAACAACTCTTTTCTTCCAAAGAATAATTTTTATCAGAGTTCAAAATTTGCTGAAGCAGCTTTGCTCTTTCTCTTAATCTCTGTTTTAAGGAATTATTCCTTCTCGAATATCCCTAGATTTCCATCATGATAATACATGCGGAGGGAATATCCTCACCCTCCTCAACTATCAGGACCACATCTTCCATCTTCATACACAGAAAAAAGGCATCTGGAGACTCTACAGAGCTCTATTTTAAGAAAACACGAATATGCAAAGGACAGATAAGGAAAAATAATACACATTTTTGTGGACGAATAGTCAAATCACGTACTTGACCGAATCCTCAATTTGTAACTGCCTCGAATACAACGGTTGTGTCCAGAAATTTGAACATTGATATACGAGTATCAAGTCTAAACTTGTTATGTATATATACTAAGCATCAACAAACTCAGTGGATTACCTTCCAAAACAAACTGTCAGTTGCGAGAAATTTTGTCAGGGGAAAACCAAGTGCAATCAGCACACAGAAGCACGATGAAATCCATCATTTCTATATATATATATATACATATGTTTGATGATCGTTAATAAATAATGTTGACTGTATGTGAACCTCATTTCAAATTAAATTCTCCACTTAACCTGACATCTGCCGAGTTTAATTACACAGAGAAAAATGCTTTCTTAATTTAAGAATGTGCAGTCACTTAATTTAAGAATGTACAGGTCACTTAAATTAAGAAAGAAAAGTCACTTGATTTAAGTGAGAAAAGTCACTTAATTTAAGTCACTTTTACATTCTTAAATTAAGAAAGAAAAAGTTACTCGATTTAAGTGAGAAAAGTCACTTGATTTAAGTGAGAAAAGTCACTTAATTTAAGTGACTTTTACTTTCTTAAATTAAGAAAGAAAAGGTTACTTGATTTAAGTGAGAAAAGTCACTTGATTTAAGTGACTTTTACTTTCTTGAATTAAGAAACAAGAAGTTACTCGATTTAAGTGAAAAAAGTCACTTAATTTAAGTCATTTTTACTTTCTTGAATTAAGAAAGAAATAGTCACTTGATTTAAGTGAGAAAAGTCACTTAATTTAAGTCACTTTTACTTTCTTAAATTAAGAAAGAAATAGTCACTTGATTTAAGTGACTTTTACTTTCTTAAATTAAGAAACAAAAAGTTACTCGATTTCAGTGAGAAAAGTCACTTAATTTAAGTCACTTTTACTTTCTTAAATTAAGAAAGAAATAGTCACTTGATTTAAGTGACTTTTACTTTCTTAAATTAAGAAACAAAAAGTTACTCGATTTCAGTGAGAAAAGTCACTTAATTTAAGTCACTTTTACTTTCTTAAATTAAGAAAGAAATAGTCACTTGATTTAAGTGAGAAAAGCCATTTAATTTAAGTGACTTTTCCTTTCTTAACTTAAGAAAGAGAAAGTCACTTGATTTAAGGGACAAAAGTCACTTAATTTAAGTGACCTGCCATTCTTAAATTAAGTAACTGCACATTCTTGAATTAAGAAAACATTTTTCTCTGTGTACAAGAACAAATTAAACGAGCTGTTTCGAAAATTATCTTCCTTTGTATTTTTTCTAGCAATAGAAGATAAAATAAATTTAAAAAAACATCAGCAGCACAAGAAAACATTCATGTCATCATTTTTAACATTCTCTCCTTTTTTTTTTTTCGTTCCCCCTTTCATTTTATACACGATGTAGCACATTTGCTTTACAAATGTTGCCGTTTGCGGATTATCCGAGCGAGCGCCCTCTCAAACGACCTAACCACTATTTATTATAGATGATTTATCGATCTTGATTAGTTTTTCCCATTTTATTTTGTTAAAATTTATTGCAACACTAACAAAAGAAAACTCAACTAATAGGAGAATTGTGCCTAAGAAGAATTTATTTATTAACGTAAAAAAAAAAAATTTTCAAAAAAGAAATAAAATTTTTTTTTTTCATATGCTGAGTTAGTCAGTTTGAGATTGAGGGCAATTTCATGAATTTCTGGTTGAAAATTCGATTCTTCAAATTATCATTAAATGCAAATAATAATGTGGTGTAGTTTCTATGAATTGTATTCGTAGAAACGTGAGTTGGAAAACATATTCGGCACAGTATCATTTCTGTAACGAATAGACGAACAATATTCCATTTCGTATCGCCAGATGGTTCCATGAAATATTATGTTTCTCCGGTTGGGGTATTTTTTAGGGGAAGACTATTCATTCCAACGACGTGAGGAAAGTATGAAAATTCGTGAATTTATTCGTACGATGTACTGTTCGCTTCAAAGAGTTGAATTGATAGGGTCAGAAGAAACCTGCGGGGCAGAATGATTCACTTATTTTTTTTTCAAATTAAAGATTTTTCGGAAAAAAATGTCTAATTTTCGTTTTTTTTTGGAATTTGCTAAAAAATTTTGCGAATTTTTCAAAAAATCTTTCTCAAAAAAATACGAAAAAATTAGAAAGTTTTATTTTCATTTTTTTTCCTACATTTCTTCATTTAAAAAAAAAACCTCAATTCTCAAAATGACAAACTCAGAAAAACAATAAACTTTTGTTTTTTATATTAGATAAAAAGCTCGTGTTACCCATAATTGGGCGACAGAAAAATACATAGCAAGCATTTTGACGTGCAAAAAAAGTATGAATATTTTTACCTAAGGTGAGCTTTTCCCCGGAGTCTGGTGGCAGAGTAAAACCGAGTAATGCCATACTCGATATCAATACACAGGGTACGATGAGATTGAAGAAATAATATAATGTTCTTCTACGTATGTGTATGGTGAATGTAACATCAACATATGGTTCTGGACAGCACTGATATATTATCGTATTCTTCTTGCCAGGCATTCCTGTAAATCAAATAATTTTATGCTCTGGAGCATTTATTCCACATAATTTGAGTTTAAAAAAAAAAAAAAATTGCCATATTTTAATCTATACGAGATATTACCGGAGGATAAACGTGGTCCTCACAAAAATTTAGTTGGAAATTTTTTTCGCCATTGCGGAGTTTCAGAGTTATATTAAATAATCCCATCTCTTTTTTCTTCATCCCTCTCTATCTTTCTTTCTCTTCGTTACAAAAGAGGAAAAAGCTCTCGCAGCTGTGGTGAATGAGGCGCCTGCACTTTAAGGAGATAAAGAAACAAAGATGCAGACACTCTTATACCTTATCACGAACCACTCGGTACAAGAGCAAGAAAGAGAGGGAGAAGAAGACACGCCTTTCCAGTAAAAATCTCAAATTGCAGTGAGGTTTACTATCACATTTACGTCGAAATGTATGATATCGTAAACTTAGAGGCAAAGTGGCATATAAGCATGGACACTTACACCACTTTCATTCTAACCGTATAGAACGATATGTTAATTAGGAATGGAACGAAAAAAGTATGACGGTCATCCTACCGAGAATGGTCTTGACAGTTAAATTCCATGTGAATGGACTGATTATATTTTTTTTATTATTTTCCATTTTTCAGAATTACTTCAGCAATGAAGACAACATTTGAGTAAAAAATTACAAAAAAATGAGGAAAAAGAAATTTACGTACATTTTTTGATTTCAATATCAATTTCTCATATTATTCTTGAATTGGATAATTTAATTACATTTTTTTTTACAAAAAAAATGAGAAAGACTGCAGAAAAGCTTCTGGGAATGAGTCATTCCTTCGAGTCTTCGCATTCAAAGAAAAGTTGAGCCAAAGTGACCAAAAACGCGGCCAAGCATGAAATTGACGGTCAATTTTCATCTATTTAAATGGATTTTGATAGTTATTACTTCTGACCAGTGATCGGCAAAAATTATATTTTCATCCATTAAAGTGCCACTAATTAGTCTGTATTGGAAAATTTAGGAATTTTTATGAGCATATTGTTAAGTATCGTGATATTCAGTAACTACATTGCAAAGTCTTAATGATATTCATTAATTTCATAATTCGAAATGAAAAATTGTTCAATAAGGGAAAAATTTATGATTCAGTTCGATTCATTCCTAAATGACTCAGTAATGGGAAGAATACTGTTCAAAATTGTTAATTCCTCAGAAATTTTCATTATTCATTTTCATAATTGATGACTTTTCTAATAATTAGATAATTACTTGTTCTAAATACTTAGATAATTATTTGGTCTAAATGATTATGTAATCATTTCTTCTGAATAATTAGATGATTAGAAAATTAAATTTTCTTGAAGACAAATACCATTTTACCATCTTTCGCATCTGTCGAGAGGCTTTCCAGTTACGCAACCATGGTTTATCTACCCAAATATAATAAACTTACTGATAAAAATTTTGAATCGAGGGTTATTGAGAAATGTAATGCAAGCATTGCAAAAAAAACAAGAAAAAATGAAAAATACGCAGGTTTTTTTTCACTTTTATATCTTGTTCCTTTTGTTGTTATTATCCGAGCATTCAGTAATTAAAATTGTTAATGTACTAATTGTTCTAGTAATTAGTAATTTGAATAATTAATTTCCTAATTATTTTGAAATAAGTTATTTAAAAATTAGAATTGCTTACTATCCGGATAATCAAAAACTCAAACAATAAAACTAATCAGTATAAGATTAATAAATAATTTTCATATTTGAATTACTGATTATCGGCATACTTAACACTGTCATAAATAGAAGTATTAATTTTCTATACAATGGATAATTAAAAATCTACAATGTTTTTTATGCCGATCACTGCTGCTGACTGACCATTGCAAATTTTTGACCAGCAAACTTTGTGGTCAAGTCAGAAAATGATTGCAAAATGGTCAATTGACGCGATCCACTACCAAATTGACCGTCATTTTATATCTCGCATGTTAATCTTATGATTACAGATAAGATAAATCCTTTGATAAAATTATCAAATTTAATTGACTTTATTCAACTCTATCTATCGATGAATTCTTATTGAGAGCGGAGGATGAGGCTAGGGCAATTATTGAGATTATTTCATTGATTCTGGTGAAACAATGTAGCACTGATACTATTTCCTCGCTTTTCCACATGTTGCAAGATGGATTATTGCGAAAGAAAAAAATTAAGTTTTTTTTCCAACTCAGCGATTTTGTTGCCTCATAGGATAAAATATGACATTTAGCCATTTGTGGTTGCCGGAAATTAAGTAGCTTTCAGCTGAATTCCGGACAATTATGGCAGTAGTGGACTCTCAAGCTCTCGAATGTTATTCATTGTCTTAAGATTCTGACAAATTTGACTTTTATGATCTTTATCGATTTTTTTGAATCACGTGATTCTAGATTCTCCACATAAAATGGAAAAATAACATTTCTCGTGTAATATTTATTGGATAAATCAATTCAAATGATTCATAGAATTTTTAAATGATTTAGTGAATACAATTAAAATAATTAAAGTAGTATCCCAGCAAGCTCGAGCACAGTTAACTTCTCATTTTTTTTTGTTGAGGCCGATTCAATGATAATTTATACATTTTTTCAAAATACATTCATAATTTTTCGTCCGTTTAGAAACAAAAACGAAAATAGCGGTGGTGAGAATGAAACGCCCTAAATTGTACAGAAATCACGAAAAACCACACGTTTGGTCCATTATTTGAAAACTATTAGCGAAAAAACCAGTATTTTAACTAAATAATAGAAGAAAAAAAATATACAATTCTCCGTATAAATATTGGAAAAATTTTATTAAAAGGTAGTAAATATTCCGTTTTCTCTCTATCTCATACATGTTATAGTACATTAATAATGTGAAGAAAAAAAAATTGAGAAACAAAAAAAAAATTATATTTACAAGCTGAAGATATGGCTTTCCAATAGTTCAATTACTTTTTCGGGTGAATTAAACCAATGTTTTCCCGAATCGGGGACTATTCATAAATTACGTAAGCATATTTTTCCGAATTCCAAATGATTGAGTTGTTTACAATATCTTCGCAGTTTGTGTATCGTTTCAACAGCTCAGTAAATATAGTGGTAAGGGATTACCAATAACAGATATATATTATTCCGAATAGATAATCGATATAGTACTATGATAAGAAAATTATTGGAGTTACTGACTGCAGAAAAAGATTCAAATATATCTTTACGTGAGATTTGCTGACCACCCCCCTCCCCCCCCCCCCCCCTAATTGACAAGCAAGCATGCATACAGATTCAGTTTCCCCCCCCCCCCTTCTTCACGAGTGCTTACGTTATTTGTGGATAACCCCTCATCAGTAATTAAGGTAATCCTAGTGGCTGGTCCAAATGATATTTTTTTATTTTTTATTTTTCTAAGTCATAAATATTCTAATTATTTCGATTTTATAACATTTTACCGTTATTAAAACGATACCCACAATGATAAATTGTTATTGAATAATATAAATATTCAATATTGTTCCGAATTTGACTCACGATGTGCCAGTATCGAGGACTGGAATTGGAGCTTTCCTGTTCCTTCATACAGCAAATGAAATTTTAAATAAAATGATTAATTTCGTATTTCTCATGAAATTATTAGGCCCAGGTGCATAAAGTTAATCACCGATTAGCGGCAGTCACTCAACTGTGCTGCCTTAGTTAAGGGACATGTGAAGTTAATTTTAAGCGATTAATTTCAGTCGGTTAACTTGGCATAATTAGGAAGAATTTAAGTCGGTGTGCTTAAAAATGGTCGAAAACGGCATAAAATGGCTACAGACTCCGTCAGCTAATCGACGATTAGCGCTAATCGAGCTTTATGCACCTGGGCCTTATTTTTTGTTGGGATAACTTCATGAAACCTACTGTGGATGCATACTTTTAGAAAAATGATCTGGAATGTATTATGACGGTGCAGATAAAGAGAAAAAGTCATGAGAAATGGTACTTCAATATTTTCAAAAATTCACCAATCCTATCATCCAAACACCTTCTCCTCCTTCGAGTGGCCCTGTACTCGTTAAGAGGAAGATAGTGCAACAAATCACGTGTTGATAGACCCAGAATTGGCGGAAATATGATATAGGTATACTAATTTGAACAATTACCGAATGAATTTCTCATGAATGAACGCCTATATATGACCGAAATTGTCGCAAAAAGTGATGTCACGAAAATTCAAAATAATTTTAGCCTCATTTGTCCGGTAACATGGGATAAGCTAAATTTTCAGGAAATCTTCCAATGCTACTCTATCGAGTGTGACCAAAATTCGATAGGAAAAATAGATTGCCGAAACCGCTAGGATTACCTTAATCTAGAACTAACCTAAAAATCCTCATTATTCTCTGCATTATCGATTGTATTCTAGGATACTACCTTAAATTGATAATTGTCTCATATGAACAAAAATGAATTTTTAACGACTAAAATCTGTTGATTTTTGTCCAATGAATTCATTGATTCAGGGGAAAATAGATAATAATTGAAAATCTTTCTCGAAAAAATAATTAAATCACGGTTAATTGCACGTGCGCACAATTACGCACCTGACGAGTGCGTGGCTCGTCGTAAAAGCCGCGAACTCGGGTGCAATCAGACTCACCGATGAGGTCCCACTCCCCGTTCGTGATGAAATCAGACAAGTCACCTCCTTCCTCCGAGTTGAGTATGAGATCGAGCTACCAATTTCAAAGTTCGATTAAACGAAAAAAAAAAAAATATACATTACTTTTACTTCGTGCAATGGTACAAAACTAATCACAATACTACTCGTACCATGTACATTCAACTTTAAGCTCAGAGAGCATGCTATTGCTCATATTATGAAAGTTTTATAAATTTTGTCGTCTTCCCCCCCCCCCCCTTTTTTTTCCTGACCCACATTTACTAAATAAAACCTTGGAATGACATCAGAGATTGTGAAACTTGATTTTTTTTTTAGATTAAACATCTTTATGAGCGAATTTGAAGAAGAAAAATCATGAAAATTCTCCAACATATTGCTGATTTTTTCAGATTTTTCCGTAAAAATATTTATTCTAAATGAAAAAAAAATCAATTATTCTCAATGAAATTCCAATGGTCGTCATAAAATCATCATAAAATTTTTCTCAAACATGTATTGATTGATATTTTCGAATTTTCAAGTTTATTAACGTCAAAAACAAAATGATTTGAGAGGCAATTAAAACATGTAATCAAACTGAGAGACAGCAGCGGCCAGAAGCTTTCGAAAATTTTGAGGGCATCGACACTTTATATGCGAAAAGAGCGTGTAGGTGTCTCTAATGGCGTGTGTCAGGTGCATTAATCGTTTCCGGCAAAGCACACACACACACAATGTGCTCTTATTCACTGGCTATATTTGCCAGCCAGCGTCATTCTCTGATCCTTTTTTCCTCTTTTTTTCTCTGATCCCAGCTTTAGACAATCGCTATTGTTACGCTCACAACGTCATTTTCATTATCAGAGTAACAATTATAAATTTTGTAGAAAAATATTTCAATACATGTTTGAGATCTATGAAAATTATTAAATTAATCTTTTAACTACTCATGCTATTGAATTTAGGATCATGCTAGTAAAATATTTATTTGCTCAGATATTTTATGAATTTCACGTTTTTTGATTGTTGATGATAATTTTAAGGGGTTTTCAGAGGAAAAAAACAGAGTTTATGTATCGTGTGAGACATTCAGTGAGTGTCAATTGATGCGTCGTTGTGAATTTTAATGAATATTCCTAAAAAAAATATTAAAAAATGATGAAAAAAAAAGGAAATTGCAAATACGTTTGTCAATAACAGTGGAAAACGTATCGATATACATAGTAAATCGACCTTTAGCCTATTTGACAACACTAACACAAGAGAAAATGTCCATTGGGAAGAGGAGAGAGACGTGATGCTGAAGCTATGGCTTCGATTTTGTTTGAGTCACGCTCATGCATTTTGGTCGTAAATTTTGCATACTATAGCATAGTTTACAGTGAATTTTCATCTCATGCTCGATAGGAAAATCCGACTAGAGGGAATTCTCATTTCGGATTTCATGTTTAAAATGTTTTCCATGATTAGAGATGTAAAATTACCAGTAATTCTTGTTGCAGTAAAATTACGGTAAAAATACTGTAATGTTACCGCATTGTGACGTAATTGGAAAAAATTACTTGTTTTGATAGAAAATTACCGTCAAAATTTTTTGATGTAACGATACCGTAATTTACTGTAATTTCCATCTATATAGATGAGTCAAAAATACATACTCAAAGAATTACTTTTCAAGTAGTCAATTATATGAGAGTTAGTATTGAAATTGTTTTTTTTTAATTAAATTTTTTTAAAGGACAATTATTTAATTTTTTTAATCATTCAATGAGAACAGTTACCCGATTTATTAATTTTTGCCTCCTCAGGATAATCATACACAGAGAAAAATGTTTTCTTAATTTAAGAATGTGCAGTCACTTAATTTAAGAATGTGCAGGTCACTTAAATTAAGAAAAAAAAGTCACTTAATTTAAGTGACTTTTACTTTCTTAAATTAAGAAAGAAAAAGTCACTTGATTCAAGTGAGAAAAGTCACTTGATTTAAGTGACTTTTACTTTCTTAAATTAAGAAAGAAATAGTTACTTAATTTAAGTGAGAAAAGTCATTTAATTTAAGTGACTTTTACTTTCTTAAATTAAGAAAGAAAAAGTCACTTGATTCAAGTGAGAAAAGTCACTTGATTTAAGTGACTTTTACTTTCTTAAATTAAGAAAGAAATAGTTACTTAATTTAAGTGAGAAAAGTCATTTAATTTAAGTGACTTTTACTTTCTTAAATTAAGAAAGAAAAAGTCACTTGATTCAAGTGAGAAAAGTCACTTGATTTAAGTGACTTTTACTTTCTTAAATTAAGAAAGAAATAGTTACTTAATTTAAGTGAGAAAAGTCATTTAATTTAAGTGACTTTTACTTTCTTAAATTAAGAAAGAAAAAGTCACTTGATTCAAGTGAGAAAAGTCACTTGATTTAAGTGAGAAAATTCACTTGATTTAAGTGAGTTTTACTTTCTTAAATTAAGAAAGAAAAAGTCACTTGATTCAAGTGCGAAAAGTCACTTGATTCAAGTGCGAAAAGTCACTTGATTCAAGTGCGAAAAGTCACTTGATTTAAGTGAGAAAAGTCACTTAATTTAAGAATGGCAGGTCACTTAAATTAAGTGACTACACATTCTTAAATTAAGAAAACATTTTTCTCTGTGTATTTCCATACATCAATATCTAGAATAATATGTTAGGAACATGAATGATAATAACAACAATTTTATAATTTTTCATTGGCTGTCACTGACTATAATAAAAGTAACACAAATGATGATCAGAAAGGCTGCGAATTGGTTTAAAAAATTAATTCCGTAACTCATCTATATAGATGTAAATTTACCGTTATGTCTCTAAAAATGATAATTACGGTAATTTACTTTGAAAATCAGTGTTTTTACCATTTTTGTTATTTACTGACGTTCGGTAAATTACGGTATTGAAACCGTAAAATTACCGTAAAATTACTGGTATCGTTACCTTTTCACATCTCTATCCATGATGAATTCAATTCAAACTGTTAATGATTCTGTTGAATTTGAACAATTTTCTCTTACTCGAGTGGAATAGAGTTACAAAAAGTCACGGTTCAATTAATTCCAAATTGTCCTAGAGATTAGTTGACAATTAATTACAAGGGATGTCTGACTAATTCTCGGACAATTCACTTAATTGTCTGGCTTATGTCGTATCTCCATTAAGCACAGGTGCTAGATCATCGTAACTAGATTGCCAGGATTGAAGGATTTTCGATTAAATTAATAATATTTGATATTTGCAAGAGATTTTCTCAAGGAGTTATTGAAAAAGCTGAAAGAAAAAAAAAACGTTTTTCACTGTTATTGCGTTATTTTCATTCTTCCATTAATTATCAAGATAAACGACGCATCAAATTGACAGAATATTGTCCTAGCGAGAGACAAATGAAAGGAACGCGCGACTTCGTGCTGAATTACTCTGTGTGTGCTTTCATTTGTTATTTTTGCCGAATTGCCGACACTCCTTGTTGTGCGCAAGCGCCCAAAGAAAAAGCACGAAGCTCGCACGCTCAATCTTTCGGCCCAACGCGAAAACAAAAAAAAAATACACAATTTTGCAAATCACATTAATATTGTTTTTTTTTTTTTTAAAGAAAATTATAATTAATTTTTTTATTTAAATTAAAACGCACATTTATAAGTAGAGTTGGAAGAACTTGAAAAGAATCATGTAGCTTGAATTTACAATTGGTTCATTTTTACATAAACGAGTAAGGAAAGTAGAGTTAAGGGTGTCATGTCCGGTACGTGGTCTTACATGGGTGCCCAGGCTCACTCGCACTGCGCTTTACCTACATTATTATTTTTTACTTTTTTTTTATTTTTATTTGTTTTTTTTTTTTTTTCAATTTTGCGTCGGTGCGTTGAGGGGCACGCAAGTAAGAGCGCATCCGAATGTATCTGCCTCGCACACACTCGATGTTAACAAAAAAAAAATTAAAGAATTAGTCGAATTTATCAAATCGATCTTACCTCATTTAAGGCACAAAAATTCTATTCAATAGATCTATTTATTTTCTGAAGCATTTCAAGAGTCATGTTTTTTTTAAATTTTTTTCTCTCTTGGAACGATTCTAATAATCTTCAGAACTCGGGCCAGAGCTCTTGAATTATTCAATTTCAAGTAATGTAAGCTCATGTAAAACGAGCAAGCGAGAAGTTTGGAAAAAAAAAGACAACGAAATATCGAATTTAAGGGTCTTGTTTTGAACTGATAAGTCAAACTACTTCACATATCGCAGTAATAGTCTGATTCGGCACAAATAAAAGAGATGAACAAAACTTGAGTACTATTCAACAGGTGAAAAGGCCACCAAACTACTACCTCGGACTTCTTAGTTTTCAAGAGTCGAGCCACTTGAAAAGTAGTCCTGGGATGATAGGTATAGTTTCTCTCTTTCTATCGATTTGTTTCACAATTCTGTCTGCTAAAAATTCTTAAGAGCTATCCTCAATACTGGAATTTCAATTGCAAGACAGGCCTTGTGATCTGAATCGTAAAACGGGCATGTATACACAGAGAAAAATGTTTGATTAATTTAAGAATGTGCAGTCACTTAATTTAAGGATGTGCAGGTCACTTAAATTAAGAAAGTACAGTCACTTGATTTAAGTGAAAAAAGTCACTTGATTTAAGTGAGAAAAGTCACTTAATTTAAGAATGGCAGGTCACTTAAAGTAAGTGACTGCACATTCTTAAATTAAGAAAACATTTTTCTCTGTGTATTGTAAAATTTCTTGTGTATTTTGTCGACAGAAAGAGACGTCCAAAAGATCATAAGAATTATGAATTAAATATCAATTGAATCAAATATGGTGTAATTGTCAAATAAGAATAGGTTGAATGTAATTATCGGGGATTTGACTGGTAAGTAACCTGAACATTTCACTCGACTTGACTTATCTGCTTACTCAGTCTGTTTTCCGTTTGGGTCACCCAATCGAATCCCCTTTTCAATGAAATACTGTAGACCCTCTACGTTTAGTAGAAAATCAATCAGTCAAATTATCAATTAGTATTATTGGAAAATCAACTGGCACTCAACAAAGTTCTATTGTCAAATTTTGAACTTTGGCAGCCTCTGACCCAGGCCACACTGGGTGTAGCTTCTTTAATCCACTCATTTGAATACAAATGATAAATTTTGACAATTATTTACTAAAATGAAAAAGAAACTGTCGCAATCAATAATTTGATGAAGAAAAATTATCAGAGAAAATTTCAGAAAAATTTTATAAAAAGTTTTATAAACGTTTCATGAAAATTTCAGAAGAATTCCGAAAAATTCTGAAAAATCTCAAATATATTAGAATAAAACTGATTTTTGAAATATATATGGGCAAAGGAAGGTTGCCGGAGTTTAATTTGAGAAATTATCAGAAAAAATTTCAGAAAAATTTTACAAAGAGTTTTATAAAAGTTTCATGAAAATTTCAGAAAAATTCCAAAAAAAATCCGAAAATTTTTGAAAAATCTCAAATATATTAGAATAAAACTGATTTTTGAAATATATATGGGCAAAGGAAGGTTGCCGGAGTTTAATTTGAGAAATTATCAGAAAAAATTTCAGATAAATTTTACAAAGAGTTTTATGAAAGTTTCATGAAAATTTCAGAAAAATTCCGAAAAATTCTGAATAATCTCAAATATATTAGAATAAAACTTATTTTTTTTTCTTTTTTTTTGCAGGGAGATCTGAAGGGGAATTGAAGATGAATCTCATGGGAAATTTTCATTTTAATTACTTGAATGTGTCAAACATTCTGACAATTCAACATTTAACATATTTAGAATTCAAACGGCTGCCTAGCAACTATACCTGACGAAATAATAACTAAAGTCTTCGGCCCTATTGATAACTGACCCAAGCAGGGCTGCCAAACTGTATGATTGGATAGAAAAATGAGAATTCAAATGGAATGTCCATTAATATCAGGCAGGCATTGTTTTCGAATTTACTCCATTTGGAAATATAGCTGCCCGGCAGCGTTGGATCTGACACATTTCAAAATTGACGGTCATTTTACATTCCTAATATGAACAAAATAAGTCAACAGCATGAACCAATATGTGTCACTCCAATAACGCTACCCTCAGTATCCTAAAAATCAATGATAACTATTTTTCCTTACATCTCACATTGATAGTTTATGCAGCTGTATTTTTTCCCAACAGATGATGTGTTTTCGAATTTCCTGAGAAAATCACATGCTGTGAAAATACTTATCTTCACATGACATTTACCATAGATTTTCCCATTCTCTTCATTCTTTATTCATAAATCCACCTTTTTTTCTCCTTTCAATATGTTTTTATCGTTTTTTCTTCTCCTCATTCTACATTTTCATGAATATAACCGAAAATTCTTGGAATAAAAAAAGAAACTGCGTAAAATGGAATATTTCCAGGCAGAAAAATAGACAAATACAAGAAGTATGCGTATTTTGTTATTGATTTTACATGAAAACCGATATTTCGAATGTCCGTTTCGTGAGCACAAAATATATATGAGAAATGTAAGAGAGCACAGAGGAATTATTACAGACTGATAATCCTTTGGAAAAACATGAAACGCTTTAGTAGATTTAACATCGATATATCCATTGCTAGTTTTCCGATTGCCAATCGGACAATTTTTTTTATTCCCTCCACTTTCTATGGAAACAATAAACTCTCCACTTTTTTCCATCGATTCATTAATCAAGAGATCTTACCTTTTTTTTTTTTCTGTTTGAAAATTTTTTTCGTGCTTCAACAAAGGCATTGAGAGATGTTTTTCGGGTGTGTGCGAGGTAAATACGAACTTAGCCTAAGCTTAAGCAGGGCGAGTACTCACTCACCATGAATTTCCCTCATAATGTGGCAAAGCATAGTCTATCTGAATGATGATTATTTATATATATATATATATAAAAAAAAATCTATCAAGCATTGAAAATTAGCGCTAAGCTCTGCAAAAGCTTTTAATCTCTATTACGTAAAGAAAAATGTTTTTTATATGAATAATAGATTAATTCTATGGAAAAAAATTAATAATTATGATGATTATTTCATCTCATCCCTTTGCATTCGCCACGAGGGATTCAGAAAGAGAGAGAGAGGACTCGCCTGTCTGCTGGCATGGAAGCGACGCTCAGCAGTGGACTCCACGGGTTAGGATATGAATCTTTATTGGGAGAAGGAATCTTTAATAATCCATTTTTATTAAGTAATACTTCCTGTAAATTTTTGATCAAAAGAATCATTTATTTTCATAAATTCCTCATGAAGAGTCATGAAAATGGTTAAATCAAAAAATTGAGAATAATAATAATTAATTATCGTAGGTGGTCTCTTTTGATAAGTGAAAAATCTTGAATTACAGGACATTGATGGATGATATGGCATAATTTTACGCTGGACGATCACGCCACTGTTAGCAGTTCTCTCGTTAGAACTGTCAGAAACAGCAAAATAGACATTTTCTATGTGAGCATACAATACATATATATATATATATGTTGTATGAGACCACGAGATATCTGCACGGTGAGAAAAATCTCAAGAAAATTATGATGCTTAGCTACATGAAGCATATGCAAAATACATGCCTGGGGGCATTTTATGAGTTTACGAATGGAAAAGTTGGTTTTATCGACGAGAATTAGTAATTGGGCCAGCTCAGCTTTTTAGAGAGGAGCGTAAAATTGTTGGTTAATTACTATTCACTTGGAAAATAAAGTTCGTTGTTTTTTTGGAAAAATTTAATTGGGATTTTGTCTGTTTGCCTCGAAATCTTGTCACTGGCCTAGAGTCCATCAAAATACATCAAGTTAATTCAAAAAATTGGAAAATAATTTAAAAAAATTTTATTTTATCTGGCCGAGTAAAACTGGCCATTTACTGGAAACTTTATCAGTTATTGAATAAGTCTCTGCATGATAATGAAGATTTTTTCAGGGGATCTGAAAAATTCTGATACTGAGCTAGGAATTTTCTTCTTCATTAACCGAGTAGTTTTCATAGACACAGGAAAAATGCTGAGCATAGGATATATAAACTTTCTGTTCATATTATATGCACTATTTAGTGCCCAAAATATGTACTACTGTTTTTTGTATGAAACATGCACTAATTGAGCATATTTTATGTTAAATTTTTAGCACATAAAATATGGTGATAATGCGGATATTTTTTTTTTCTGTAAATGCATAAATTATGGAATGAAACACAGAGAAAAATGTTTTCTTAATTTAAGAATGTGAAGTCACTTAATTTAAGAATGGCAGGTCACTTGAATTAAGTGACTTTTATCACTTAAATTAAGTGACTTTTGTCACTTAAATTAAGTGATTTTTGTCACTTAAATTAAGTGACTTTTGTCACTTAAATTAAGGGACTTTTGTCACTTAAATTGAGTGACTTTTTCTTTCTTAATTTAAGAAAGTAAAATTCACTTAAATTAAGTAACTTTTCTCACTTAAATTAAGTGACTTTTCTCACTTGAATCAAGTGATTTTTTCCTTCTTAATTTTAGAAAGTACAACTCACTTAAATCAAGTGACTTTTCTCACTTAAATCGAGTAACTTTTTCTTTCTTAATTTAAGAAAGTAAAAGTCACTTAAATCAAGTGACTTTTCTCACTTAAATCAAGCAACTTTTTCTTTCTTAATTTAAGAAAGTAAAAGTCACTTAAATCAAGTGATTTTTTCCTTCTTAATTTTAGAAAGTACAACTCACTCAAATCAAGTGAGTTTTCTCACTTAAATCAAGTGACTTTTCTTTCTTAATTTAAGTGACCTGCACATTTCTTAAATTAAGTGACTGCACATTCTTAAATTAAGAAAACATTTTTCTCTGTGTAAATAATATAAAATATGTTCAAGGTAAACATATTAGTGTATATTTTGGCCCTATTAGTACATATTTTATGCAAAAGTCGAGTACATAAAACATGCATAATTAGAGCATATTGTGTGTCAAAGGCCAATCATATTGTATGAAATGCTCCGTTCAGATTCTATGCTCAGCTTTTTCTGTGCGTAGAATACACAATTATATTTCTTCTGTCTCTGCATGAAAATGCTTCCTTGAAGTGACAATTTTTCGGTTCCAAAGCAGACTGCATCCCGTTTATAGAACAACGTGGTAATTTTTCTGAAAATAATTGAGAAAAATTCCGAAAATTTTCTCTCCGTATCATAACACTTGCGGACAAGAAATTTTTCTTTATCTATTATTTTTAGCTGTATCATTGCTGATTTATCACTCGCTTCGATCAAGAGAAGAGACGAATTGATTAAATTTTCAGGTAATAAAAAAAAAAAAAAAAAAAAAAAATTTTCAGGTGATTTAAATTTATAAGGGAACTCCTCAGATTTATTATAGATGAAGAATGGACGGAGATTTGACCTTTCATCGCTGATAATTATTATAAATGGCGCTAAATTATTCAAAGATTTACTGCCTCATGGAAGAAAACAAAGCTCTAGATTAGTGTCATTCAAGTGTAAGCGTCTTTGATGAGAAATTGGAAATTTTTATGTCATTTTTTTATGAGCTTCTTCAGGAGGATTTAATCATAGCAGTAATTCAAGAAGTTTTACGCTCTAACATCATTTTTTTCATCTTTTTTTTTTAACAGTAGCTAGTTTTTATAAGAGTTCATCAGAATATGGTGGTATTGGTGGGAATGTAGGATTATTTCAAAACTTTCGATAGAGTAAACAGGAGTGACATGACTCAATGAAATAGAAAAAGAGAGAAATTTATGATTTTTTTTTTTTTTTATAGATTTATGAATGACGTTGAGAAAATAATTAGTTTTGAAACTGTTTGCAATATTTGTACTTGAAGTATTAAGTAGGCTTCGGATATCAAGAAAAATGAGGGAAAATTGAGATTTACAATGAAACGACTGGAGATAGGTCTTTCTTTAGTGATTTTCAGCGAAATGAACTGAGAAAATTCCGGGTAAAAAGCATCAGCCAGAATTAATTTCGGTAAATTTTTGGAAAATTCGATCATTTTAGAGAAAAATTGTGATTCAAATCTTTTCCATTAACAACTTTTCCCACTTTTTTAAAGAATAATTATGGTGCTAATGGTCAGAGCTTATAAATTTCGGAAGGAAGTGAAAGGTGAGATGCTTTACCATCGATTTATGCGGTTTTTAAATCATTTTTTTCCGATTTTTGAGGTAGTTTCAATGCATTCTATGAAAATCAATGCTTGTCATGAAACTACCTGAAGAATTGATCTATTTCTGTCGAAAACCTCATATTTTTATGGTAAATGACATCTCATCTTCACTTCTATTCAAAATTCTAGCGCTAAGACGGATAAATCTCGAAAATGGAGACATTTTTTGAGAACAAAAAATACAATTGAACTTCAATTTTTGGAATTCTTGAGAAATATTTATATTTTTTATGTGATCCATACACATCTATTAAAGACAATAAGCCTCAAAAATATTGAAAATGTCTTTTTCATCAAATTGTGGCAAAAAAAAATTAAATTTCACGAAAAATTCTTAAAAATTAATTTTGACACGTGTTTTCCACCTGAAATTTTCTCAGTTTTCTACTGAAAACATGAAAAATATCCTATCTCAAGTACTTTTACTGATTACAAGTGATTTATATCACATAAATCATCAAATTTTAACTACAATCCAATGTGTCTTTGTCTTGTTCTCCTCTTCTCAAATAAATCAGCGAAAATCCAACGCATCCAATGGAATTAGCATAATTTGAAGCAGCCTGTGCTAATACAATCAGCTTGTCTGCACGTCTAATTTACGCGATTCGATAGAAGCGAGAAAAACAGAGAAAAGAAGCACATAAGACGAAGAAGTCAGACCATTGTATTCTACCGAAATTTCCATATTTATTCGAAAATTACCAAGTTCATTAGTAATCTAAGAGCAGCTGAAAGTACTGCTCATACATTCTCGTCAGCTTTCCCAATTTCAACATGAAATACATTATTTCGAGGGAAATCAGTTAATGCCTTTGTGCAGAAGTAGCTTGAGGAAGTGAAAGAAAAATATTATCGAAGTCGCTTGAATTCACGATGAAAAATGAAGTGTAAGTATATTTTTAAAAAATACATTCAGCCTCAAATCTTCTCTTACACAAAAGAGGATAAATGCATCTGTCATTTTTTTTTCTCCTACACTTATTCTACAAGTGGCCAAGATGAATGGTTGCTCGTTTTCTGCAGATCCTCACGTCAGACATCAGCCACGGGGGCTTTGGTTGGTACAGTAGACTACCAGAAGATATAGGAAGAAGAAAGAGTTTATCTCTCTCTTTTCTCCTTCGACGAGTGATAAACTGCAGCAACGACACAGCAGTTATAGTGTACTGTACGCTTCTGATATTGTGTTGGGCATGAACGTTTTGAGGCAAGTTCCAACGACTCCTTTGCGAAATACATGGTTACAACCACTGGATTGTACGACAATAGTATTGTCAACTATTGTACTTTTGGAAAGACAAACCATCCACGGTTTTGGATACACAGAGAAAAATGTTTTCTTAATTTAAGAATGTGCAGTCACTTAATTTAAGAATGTGCAGGTCACTTAAATTAAGAAAGAAAAGTCACTTGATTTAAGTGAGTTTTACTTTTTTAAATTAAGAAAGAAAAATTCACTTGATTTAAGTGAGAAAAGTCACTTAATTTAAGTGAGTTTTACTTTCTTAAATTAAGAAAGAAAAAGTCACTTGATTTAAGTGAGAAAAGTCACTTGATTTAAATGAGAAAATTCACTTAATTTAAGTGAGTTTTACTTTCTTAAATTAAGAAAGAAAAAGTCACTTAATTTAAGTGACTTTTACTTTCTTAAATTAAGAAAGAAAAATTCACTTGATTTAAGTGAGAAAAGTCACTTAATTTAAGTGAGTTTTACTTTCTTAAATTAAGAAAGAAAAAGTCACTTGATTTAAGTGAGAAAAGTCACTTAATTTAAGTGACTTTTACTTTCTTAAATTAAGAAAGAAATAGGTACTTGATTTAAGTGAGAAAAATCACTTAATTTAAGTGAGTTCTACTTTCTTAAATTAAGAAAGAAAAAGTCACTTGATTTAAGTGAGAAAAGTCACTTAATTTAAGTGACTTTTACTTTCTTAAATTAAGAAAAAAATAGTTACTTGATTTAAGTGAGAAAAGTCACTTGATTTGAGTGAGAAAATTCACTTAATTTAAGTGAGTTTTACTTTCTTAAATTAAGAAAGAAAAATTCACTTGATTTAAGTGAGAAAAGTCACTCAATTTAAGTGACTTTTACTTTCTTAAATTAGAAAGAAATAGTTACTTGATTTAAGTGAGAAAATTCACTTAATTTAAGTGAGTTTTACTTTCTTAAATTAAAAAAGAAAAAGTCACTTGATTTAAGTAAGAAAAATCACTTAATTTAAGAATGGCAGGTCACTTAAATTAAGTGACTGCACATTCTTAAATTAAGAAAACATTTTTCTCTGTGTAAATAGAAACTATCTGTTATTTTTCAGACATTTCATACAAATTATATCAAAGATTCTCGAGAAGCTTGGGCCTAATTACTCCGATTTGAACGAAGATAAATTTTACTTTTATACTGTTATATACATAGTACAGATGATCAATAATGGGACCACATACGATTATTTGTGAATTATTTTCTCTTACATTTTTGTTGCAAATAAAAATGATACATGATTATTTTTTTTTTTTTTTTTTCAATTCACTGAGTATTTTGGTGGGATTTTAGAAGGAATTGCGGAGTCGAATGTAGAGCGTCGTGACTTCGTGCTCCATGCAAAATCATGGTTCCCAGCTCAGACATAATCACGTGGTCCCTGCTTTGACTCGTCGATGTGTATGTGTGTAAATGTGTGTTAGTGGAATTAAATAATTTTATGGTTTTTTTCTTTCTTATTTAATCGATTCCTCATTAAATTTAATAGTAAATTCGGAATGATAAAAAAAAAATTATTGAAACTCTCTCATCTCTATTCTAATTTCATCTTCAACTAAATTTAACTAGTTTCATTTATTCTTTCGTTTTTCCACGCGTCACGTGATTTCTTTTTTTGTCATCAATTCGTAATACATTTATGTGAAGATACATAATAATATTTAATCGAAATGCGCGTTAAGCAAACAACATCGGCAAGCGTTATCAGCCAAATCCACAGCTTCCTCTATTATAATCATAGTAATAATGCTTTTTGATTTTCTCGTAAATCCCGAATATTTTGCAATGAAAATAAAGTCTTTGAGTATAAATAAATTATGATTACTCAACATATATATAACATTGATAAAATATTTTTTTCGTGAAATTATAGTAACACTTCTGATGACCACGATTACAGTAATAGGGAACTTGCATTTTTTTTAAATTTTTTTTTTATTTTTGGCTTGAAGCTATCAATTAGAATAGATTAGATGATAAAAAAATATGAAACTTGAAAAAAAATCATTAAAAGATGATAATTACGGCATTAAAAATGGACAATTTTTGAACGGATTTTAAGCGGTTGTGACGTCACTTCCGATTTAGAAGCATTTGAAAATGCTAATTTTCAACAGGCTATTATTAACAAATTAATGAGCAAATAATTATTTTTCGTTCATTTTCGTTTCATGGTATGATAATCTTTAAAAAAAAAATTAAAAAAAAATGTACAAGTTCCCTACTGGTGTATGAAGAGTTAATCAAGGATATAAACGTTGATGACTTATTGATTTGGAAAATGTAAATGACAGATACAGGTTGGAGACAATTGAGTTTACTATACAGGATAATCGAGATGATAATTTTGATCATGGTTTATGACCGACAATTTCAATGGGCCAAAATTTATTGCTTTGTCAATTGGTACTAAAGTCTGATTGTATTGGAATTCAATGCTATCGACAAGTTTCGACAATTTAATATAATTAAAAACATTTTAACGAATTAACTCTTTTATACAGGTTATTTTTGTAAAGAAAAAAAATGTATTTGCTTTCACCCTTTAAACTATTGAAAATTTTTCGTCTGAATTATCCGTGAAAAATCCCAGAAATTTCCAAACGAGTCATAGTTTTACTGAGATTTCAGATAATTACGTCATTGAAAAATGAACACATCATTAAAATTGTTTTTTTGAAAATTTAGTAAAAATGGGAAAAATTCAAAAAAAAAAATTCAAAAAATTTCTTCTGAAACTCACAGATTTCATAATCATCTTCCCATTAAAAAAATAAAATTCAGTATCACGTTTATGAAAATTCCCATCAAATTGTCTATAAAATTTCCATTTTCCTCTAACAGTGTAGTAGAAAAATCTGCTCTAGATTTTATCTACCACTTGATGAAATAAAATACACTTTCTACCAAAAATCCTGTATAAATGTTGAAATCCATAATTCTAGATTATTTGCATCGAATTTCCGTTTTTTTTTGTAGCAAAATTCTCAAGAGTTTCAAATAAAAATAATAAGAGAATCATTGTTTTATTTTTGAACAAAGTATCATTGTCACAGGGAATTTTCGAAAATTTAAAAGTATTGTTTAGCATATGGGCCATTCCACCAATTCTCGAATAGAATTTCGGCTCCACATTTTGGGGGGGGGGGGGGGCGACTTTTCAATCTTCATCGATTAAAACCATTAAAAAGAAGAAAATCCCAAATTCTAAACCATTTTGCCCCACTATCGAAGCAGAAATCAATGAATTTCGATTTTTGCATCAAAATTCTCTCTTAAGATAGACGTGAGTAGCTAAATGAAAAAAAAAATACAAAATATAGATTTTCATCGCAAATTTTCTGAATTTTCTGAAAAAAATATCCTTTTTCGTCTTTGTCCTTGTTTTCGAGGTGAAAATGCTCTTTGAAAACGTCAAATGCTTGTTTCGAATCGTTCCCCAAATTTTTTTTCAATTTTTTTATTTTTTTCTGAAAATTTTGAGAATTTACTAGGAACTATATGATTTTTAGCCCCTGCTCTTGAAAACTCCGGTGACTGTAATTAAAAATTTGAAATTTAATGCTTATTAAGAACTAATAATAAATGCAAGTTGAAAAGATGGATGTTGCAAAAGACATATGTATATTGATTACATTTCATAATTCTAAATGGAAAACATCAGTTTTTTAAATGTTTTCCATTTAGGATTATAAAATGTGATCAATATCCATATGTCTTCTGCAACATTCATCTTTTCAACTTGCATTTATTGTTAGTACTCAATAAGTATTAAATTTCAAATTTTTAATTACAGTTGCCGGGGTTTTCAAGAGCAGGGGCCGAAAATCATATAGTTCCTAGCAAATTTTCCAAATTTTCAGAAAAAAATAAAAAAATTGAAAAAAAAATTGGAGTACGATTCGAAACAAGCATTTGAAGTTTTCAAAGAGCATTTTCACCTCGAAAACAAGGACAAAGACAGAAAAGGATATTTTTTTCAGAAAATTCAGAAAATTCGCGACGAAAATCTATATTTTGTGTTTTTTTTTCATTTAGCTACTCACGTAATTCTTAAGAGAAAATTTTGATGCAAAAATCAAAATTCATCGATTTCTGCTTCGATAGTGGGGCAAAATGGTTTAGAATTTAGGATTTTCTTCATTTTAATGGTTTTAATCGATGAGGACCGAAAAGTCGCCTCCCAAAATTTGGAGCCGAAATTCTATTCGAGAATTGGTGGAATCGACCATATAAATCAGCAAAATGAGAGGGTGAATCTGGTAATATAACGTTGAAATATAACCGACTATCATCATCTCACTTTATTCAGTACAGTGTAAAACGAACTCTCAGCGTTAATGAGTAACTGGATGTCGTCAACAAACTTTGGTATTTTCTAGGTTCACAGCACTGGAATAGGGCCACGATTGAACATCTATATATATATATGACTATGCAGTGAAGTTAAATTGGCACAGACGTTGTCGAAGCTCAACGGCAACTTTGTAGCCCACTTGGTAAAGGTGTCTTACGTTCAGGGTAACCACTACGAGTGTAGAAAGCTTTCTTCCCGCGCACTGTCATTCTTCACTGAACTTCGTAAATTCTCATTGAAATATGATGCACCATCTTAACTTTAAAGTACTTGAATATTTACTTGAGAAGCGAAGTAAAAAGAAAGAGGATAAACAAAAAAAAAAAGAATTAACCAAGTTTTGAACAAAAATAAATTATCCTCTAATGAAATTCTTTTTGATCATTTTAAGAGGATTCATTAATTCATGTCAGCCTCGAAATATCCTTTATTAATCTTTCACCCATTATCAATCGTTGAGTCATCAGAATTTTTTTTTTTCGTAATTAAGGATAATCGGGAGATATAATCGAAAAAAAATAGTGTAATTTTTGTATAAAATCGTAAATAACAATTCATACGAGATGAAATTCTGAAATTTGATTCAGTTAATCTGTAAAGAATGTAATGAGGAATAAAATGAGCCGTAGAACCAAAAAATTGATTGGAAATTGAAGAATTTTCATTATTTTTTACATTTATTTGAATGTTGAAAAATTGGAAAAAATGTAAAAAATAATGGAAATTTTTCAATTAATTTTTTGGTTTTAGGGCTTATTTTATGCCTCATGACATTCTTCACAGATTCACTGAATCAGATTTGAGAATTTCATTTTTTATAACTTGTTATTAACGATTTTATAGCAAAATTGAACTTTTTTCCGATTTTAACCTCTCAATCGTTCTCAAGTGTGTAAACAAATAATAACAAATAATAATATTAAAAAAAAAAAAGTATAATTATATTTGATATCTCTGAAGCTACGAAAGCGTGAGAACGGCTATCTATAGAGCGGTGGCTATTGTGTGTTGCGCTATGGAGTGTCGGGTAGTTTGAACGTAAAGAAAAACAGAGTACTAAACAGTGAAAGAGCCATGAGTAAATGGATGTTGATGGATTTTCATATGATTCAGGAAGGAAATGGGTTTATAAATATCAAAAGAATATACCGCAAAATATTGAATATTATTCTACTATTTGAATGGCGTTGCACGAAAATTGATTCCATTGACGATTTCTATCATGGGAATTTCACCTCAAATCTATTCTGATACAAGCATATAGAGGCTAGCCTCGTAGAAGAAACTAGAAAATAGAAAACTTAATTTCACGTTTGAAGATGGTGCTTCAACTGACTCGAAAATCACGATCCATTTTTCTACCATTGTAGAGTTTAAGATTTACTTTCTTTACACGAATGAATTGTATTCTGCAGAAGTCTATTCAATTCTCTATACTTTCTTTATCAAAAAAAAGAATTTAATCTTTATTTATTAAAAAACTTTTTCAATTCAATGATACTGAGTTTCAAGAAGTTATTATGCGTTGATTGATAAAATTATGACAGTGATCGGCTGAAAAAAATCTATCTATTTTCATTACTTAATTTTTCTGAAAAATTATTGATTAACCAGGAAAAATTCTTAATTTTTTTGGAAAAATTAGCAATGAGTCGATAAAAATTCCTAATTTTTCTGAAAAATTAGTAATTAGCAGGAAAAAGTCCTTAATTTTTTCGGAAAATCAGTAATGCTTTTGAAAAATGAGTAGTTAACCGACAAAAACTGCTGATTTTTCAGAAAAATGAATGATGCTTATCGGCTAATTACTAATTTTCCGAAATAATTAATAATTAGCCGCCAAAAATTACGAGTTCTTTTCAAAATATATTCCAAATATTATTATTCCAAATATCATTTATTATTTCATTTATTAATTGCTACTTTTTGCAACACTAGTATTACATTTCATCACAACTCCTCGTTCAAAATTTGTGTCTGTTAATCTATTAAATTACCAATTTTCAGGAATTTTTGAAAACAACAAGTAATTTTTTTCACCAATTACTAATTTTCGAAAGTAATTGGTAATATTTTCTCACTAATTACTCATTTTTAAGAGTAATTAATAATATTCCCTCGCTAATTACTAATTCTTTAGGAGAATTAATATTTTTTACCGACTAATTATTAATTTTTTATGAAAATCAATATTTTTTCTTGGCTAATTACTAATTTTTCGGAAAAATCAGTAATATAATCGAAATTGTTGACGAAAAAAATCGATGATGCCGATCACTGAATTATGATCAGTTTAGTGTATTTAAACTTTCTCGATGAAAAGACAATTATTTGTGAACTTAATGAGATTGAAATATCTCTATCAAAGAGAATATCAAACGAAAATTTCAACATGTTCATTGATCATAAAGGGAAAGACGTTGATTCTCTGGAAGTTAAAGTTCTCTGAATTCGAAAATTTAACATGACTAATAGATAACATGATATGTGATGGGAAAGACTAGCTTTCTGAACTGATGTAAGTGACGTCTCTCGGTTAAAGGCAGTTCTGCTTGTCCTTTGAGAGGCGCACGAGTAGAAGGCCCCTAAGCTTATTCCCACGACAGCTTAATTTCCGATGAAAAAAAAAGTTTTTTTTTTATATACACAGAGAAAAATGTTTTCTTAATTTAAGAATGTGCAGTCACTTAATTTAAGTGACCTGCCATTCTTAAATTAAGTGATTTTTCTCACTTAAATCAAGTGACTTTTTCTTTCTTAATTTAAGAAAGTAAAACTCACTTAAATTAAGTGACTTTTCTCACTTAAATCGAGTGACTTTTCTTTCTTAATTTAAGTGACCTGCACATTCTTAAATTAAGTGACTGCACATTCTTAAATTAAGAAAACATTTTTCTCTGTGTAAAAAAAAAAATGTTTTTCATAGAATATTAAGCCTCAACCCGGCTCAGAAAGGATGAAATGAGAGGTCTAAAACCTTTGAATCTCATACAAATAACAACATCTGCCGATAGTAGACAAGTCACACATAAATTGTGACTGCCTTACATAGAGAGTCGAAAAACTCGTCACACGTACGACCAGTTTTTAGAACGCCATCTATAAATTGACTGATAAAAATCATTAGGAATGTAGAAGAACTCTTCAACAAACATGAAACAATCGGTTAGAAGTCTTGAAACACCTATATATGTCTTGTACAACTAAGTTTTTCAGCGTGGGGTAATGAGTTACTCCATGTAGCCTGGCTGAGGTATGGCTGCTAAGGGTCAAATTGATATCAACGCATAGCACGACCCCCGAATGAATGGAACTGAACCATTTCCCTCAGTGTAATTCCAAAATTATATTCTAGAATTCATAATAATGAGAAAATCAATTTACTTGTGATACGCATTGTAAGACCTGAAACTTGGCAGAATCTGCCGCTGCTTGTAGTAGCGATGGATATCACTACTACACAGAGAAAAATGTTTTCTTAATTTGAGAATGTGCAGGTCACTTAAATTAAGAAAGTACAGTCACTTGATTCAAGTGAGTTTTACTTTCTTAAATTAAGAAAGAAAAAGTCACTTGATTTAAATGAGAAAAGTCACTTAATCTAAGTGAGTTTTACTTTCTTAAGTTAAGAAAGAATAAATCACTTGATTTAAGTGAGAAAAGTCACTTAATTTAAGTGACTTTTACTTATTTAAACTAAGAAAGAAAAAGTTACTTGATTTAAGTGAGAAAAGTCACTTAATCTAAGTGAGTTTTACTTTCTTAAGTTAAGAAAGAATAAATCACTTGATTTAAGTGAGAAAAGTCACTTAATTTAAGTGAGTTTTACTTTCTTAAGTTAAGAAAGAATAAATCACTTGATTTAAGTGAGAAAAGTCACTTAATTTAAGTGACTTTTACTTATTTAAACTAAGAAAGAAAAAGTTACTTGATTTAAGTGAGAAAAGTCACTTAATCTAAGTGAGTTTTACTTTCTTAAGTTAAGAAAGAAAAAATCACTTGATTTAAATGAGAAAAGTCACTTAATCTAAGTGAGTTTTACTTTCTTAAGTTAAGAAAGAATAAATCACTTGATTTAAGTGAGAAAAGTCACTTAATTTAAGTGACTTTTACTTATTTAAACTAAGAAAGAAAAAGTTACTTGATTTAAGTGAGAAAAGTCACTTAATCTAAGTGAGTTTTACTTTCTTAAGTTAAGAAAGAAAAAATCACTTGATTTAAATGAGAAAAGTCACTTAATCTAAGTGAGTTTTACTTTCTTAAGTTAAGAAAGAATAAATCACTTGATTTAAGTGAGAAAAGTCACTTAATCTAAGTGAGTTTCACTTTCTTAAATTAAGAAAGAAAAAGTTACTTGATTTAAGTGAGAAAAGTCACTTAATCTAAGCGAGTTTTACTTTCTTAAATTAAGAAAGAAAAAATCACTTAATTTAAATGAGAAAAGTCACTTAATCTAAGTGAGTTTTACTTTCTTAAGTTAAGAAAGAATAAATCACTTGATTTAAGTGAGAAAAGTCACTTAATTTAAGTGACTTTCAGTTTCTTAAATTAAAAAAGAAAAAGTTACTTGATTTAAGTGAGAAAAGTCACTTAATCTAAGTGAGTTTCACTTTCTTAAATTAAGAAAGAAAAAGTCACTTGATTTGAGTGAAAAAAGTCACTTAATTTATGTGACCTGCCATTCTTAAATTAAGTGACTGCACATTCTTAAATTAAGAAAACATTTTTCTCTGTGTACTAAAACAAAAAGACTATTTAATCTCAAATTTTGAAATTCTTGAGAAATCTGGATTTTTTCGATGCGATATGTCGTATTATATGCATATTAACTCATATTAATACGTATGTATGGCAAATATTGCATGTGACTGTGGTTCTCTCCATTTCATGCTTCTTATCGTCGCTTTAGAAACAAAGGGGCGTAAGTGCTTCAGAAAAATTCTGAAAAATCTCAAATATATCAGAATAAAACTGATTTTTGAAATGTATATGGGCAAAGGAAGGTTGCCGGAGTTTAATTTGCGAAATTATCAGAAAAAAATTTCAGAAAAATTTTATAAAAGTTTCATGAAAATTTCAGAACAATTTCGAAAAATTCTGAAAAATTGTGAAAAATCTCAAATAAATTAGAATAAAACAGTTTTTTTTTTTTTGGATTCTAATGAATATTATATATAGAATTCAGATAAAGAGATCACTTAAACCCCTCTGTTTTCTAAGTAACATTATAACGATTAACGCCATAAGACCCTATGTATTTGGTTGATATCTCAACGAATTTTTATATGAAATACTAAATAGTCAATTTTTTTTTCTGAATAGTCAATAATATTGAAATTCCGCAGGTATTTGCAGTATGTATACACAGCATATGAATGCTTCCAAATACACTCGAATATTCCGAAGCAATTGTCACTATTTTTGGTGATCTCAAAAAAATCTCATTGAAGCTCATTAGAAACTTAGTTTCCCTAATTCCACAATATACAATTCACTAACAATGAAAAGCTTAATGACTTCGACATTATTCTGATCCTCGAAAATATAGAATTTTGCTTAAACCATTGAAATTTCTAAGATTTAACCAGCAAATTTCAACACAGTGTTGAGCAGCTGCATTGGCTTAAATTAACAGACAAACTTACAAACAGGAGAATGCGATGAGTAAACCGGTAATTCCTATACTATTATCTGTAATACTGATAGTGGAAACTCGGAAAATGTATTAAACAGAGAGAGAGAGAGGAGTGACTTGAGAATAACAGGGCATGGGATACTAGTTGGAAAATTAGCTCGTGAAGGCGACAACTCTTGATGTGTTAATCGAGGAGATGCGGCTTATGTAAAGGGGGCAAATACAAGGCCTTGGATACTTTGAAGCCAATGTGAGAGCTGCCAACTCTCTTGTCGTTCCAAAATTGCCATCGAATGCATACAGATTGCATGTTTAAGGATAGAAATTTCACTGAATTATTGATGATAAACACCAGTCAAAGAATTTCATTTTTGGCCTATAAATTTTACATTCTCAGGTGACAAAATTAGCAATTTATGAGAGAAACCAGCTTCAAATAGACACACTTCCTGATACTAGCAATTTTAATTCACAAAAAAATTCTTAAAGTCCATTGGATAAATTCTGCGAGATACACTCGGTTTTTCATGTGCTTTTACATCATTTCACTGGCTTTGTTCTGTGAATTACGAGCAATAAACAGTTTCCATTGGAGTACTTAGGGGAAGGGGGGGGGGGACACACAGGTACGTGATACCATGTATTATGTAATAGATGGAATATACAAAACCTGAAATTTTGTACTCCTATAAATTTCATGTCACTTATTATGTACATTAACGTAGGCATAATAGTCTCTGGCTAATTAGAAATTGATGCACACTGCAGAGGTAAAGTTTTGAAATGAAATTTCCGTTGGATCACTCCCAGGATAGTTTCTGAATCTGTTGAGGCTTTTTTTTTGTTTTGCAAATTATTTTAATTGAAGAATCTCTAAAACCGAGTAGTTTTTCCGTAATTTACACTATAATTTGCTAAGAGCTTTTCGAATATGTAAAAACAAGATATTTCCATCAATGTCAATCATTAATGGAGCTAAATAAACGAGCTACGCCATTCAAATTGTTTTCAATGAAATTGATTGGAATAGGATAATTAAAAATAAATTTGATGAAATGACAGGTGAATTGGAGTGGAATTATTTTGACACAGTGCTTTTTTTTTTAGCTTTTCTTGCTGTTTTTTTTTCTTCTTCTGAACAAGTGTATGTGTTTTAGTGGGACAGTTGGGTGTACCTGGTTGCCGTCGTAGGTCCAGGATCCGAACTTCATGTCACAGTGTTGGTCGTCAAAGGGGAACCAAGTGATGTCTATCTTGCATGTGCTCTTGAAGATGCCCGGTGGGACGTACAGGCAACTGCCGTTATGCGTGACCACCACGTTTGTTTGGTACGTCCCGTCAAAACCCTCATCCGCACTAGTGTATTCATCAATCAAGACCATTTCAAAAGAATAATTATTAAAATTCTCGTTCGACGAACGCGCCGTTATTTATATTCAATTTCATACTAATAATTTCTTAATAATTTACTTTAATTTTTCTCTCATGATTTTTTTTTTTTTTCAAGTATCATCAATATATATATATGTCTCTGGTGTTATTAATTAGAGTGCTTTTTTTTTAAATTTTTCATTTGCTCTTGGGGCTCGATAATCGTCGGGGGCTTGGAGAGGAAAATAAAAGATACGATAAAGCTGAGAAAAATCTAATTTCTGAGGGTAAGTGATGTTTTTTTCTCAATTTCCTGTGCTCAATCACTTTGAGCATACTTGATAGTTTAGATGCGAATTTTTCAGCTGATTCATTCAATTATCACGTTGAGTAGAGAATTAAAAGACTCGAAAGAAGCCAAACGTACTTGTTCAAACGCTTTTATTTATTTTTCTTTCTTTGCGAGCTTTTTTTTTTCTTGTGTAGGTAGAGAGAAAGTTTTTCCGGAGATGGTGATATATGAGAATGTTTCTGAGAATTTATTGCGAGACAGAGGAAAAGACGAGCAAATATCGCTCAATTCTAAAGCTCTCATTTTCTCTGTCTCTTAGATATCAAATATTTGAGTGTAAGTTGTGTGTATAGCATAATTGAATATACACAGAGAAAAATGTTTTCTTAATTTAAGAATGTGCAGTCACTTAATTTAAGAACGGCAGGTCACTTGAATTAAGTGACTTTTCTCACTTGAATCAAGTGACTTTTTCTTTCTTAATTTAAGAAAGTAAAAGTCACTTAAATTGAGTGACTTTTCTCACTTAAGTCAAGTGACTTTTCTCACTTAAATCAAGTGACTTTTTCTTTCTTAATTTAAGGAAGTAAAAGTCACTTAAATTAAGTGAGTTTTCTCACTTAAATCAAGTGATTTTTTCTTTCTTAATTTAAGAAAGTAAAATTCACTTAAATTAAGTGACTTTTCTCACTTAAATCAAGTGACTTTTTCTTTCTTAATTTAAGAAAGTAAAATTCACTTAAATTAAGTGACTTTTCTCACTTAAGTCAAGTGACTATTCTCACTTAAATCAAGTGACTTTTTCTTTCTTAATTTAAGGAAGTAAAAGTCACTTAAATTAAGTGACTTTTCTCACTTAAATCAAGTGATTTTTTCTTTCTTAATTTAAGAAAGTAAAAATCACTTAAATTAAGTGAGTTTTCTCACTTAAATAAAGTGACTATTCTCACTTAAATCAAGTGACTTTTTCTTTCTTAATTTAAGGAAGTAAAAGTCACTTAAATTAAGTGACTTTTCTCACTTAAATCAAGTGATTTTTTCTTTCTTAATTTAAGAAAGTAAAAGTCACTTAAATTAAGTGAGTTTTCTCACTTAAATCAAGTGATTTTTTCTTTCTTAATTTTAGAAAATAAAACTCACTTAAATCAGGTGAGTTTTCTCACTTAAATAAAGTGACTTTTCTTTCTTAATTTAAGTGACTGCACATTCTTAAATTAAGAAAACATTTTTATCTGTGTAGGATTGGTAAAAGAAATGGAAAATTGCTATTTTATTCAGTCGTTATAGAAGAGCTTCTTATTCTACAATTTAAACATAGAAATTGAGGCTTATGTTTGGTGAAATTCTTGATAAATAAAGATTCAGAAAATAATATCGAATCTTTTTGATTTTTCCATTACTGGCCCTGACGTCTTATCGAGCCACTGTTTAGTGCACAAACAAGCTCCAGAATTCCTGCTGAACATGTTTTCATTTAAATTTTATGAATAACATATCTCTTGACTTAATTGAAATTCACACAGTAGCTCGAAGTTGTACAATGCTAAATGTTATTTGTAACATAAATTCTCTTTCAGTCAGTAACTGTTGGAAAGTCCCTAATAGGCGGGAATTTATTGATTATTTAATGAAAATGGGAATTTTATTTGTTTTAATGTTTTTTTTATGTGATACTGTTTATTAAACTTCGTTTATTCAGTTCAGCCATTTTCATGGATACGGAAATAATTCAATATCTCTACTCAATGCTCTCCATTTCATTTTGCTAGATGATGACGCCCATACCGTGCAGGTATTGATTTTAACCAAACCAATATTTCAATGCATATCTTAATGCATGATTATTCCTCAAAATTAAACAGGAAGTTGTTCTTTCTGAATCATAAATCGTCATCTTAGTAACAAAGGCGTGTAAGCTTGCCGGAGTTTAATTTGAGAAATAATCAGAAAAAATTTCAGGAAAATTTTGTAAAAGTTTTATGAAAGTTTTATAAAAGTTTCAATAAAATTTCAGAAAAATTCTGAAAAATCTCAAATACATTAGCATAAAACTGATTTTTTTTTAAGTGCTATGCTTATACACAGTACTTACGCCCCTTTATTTCTAAGGCGACAAAATGATAGTTTCTATTAACCGGGAAAATGTAACATATTATGGACGATATTTCCATACGAAATATTCATTTTTATGATTTATTTATGTTTATCTGCATGTAGATAATCAAACCTCAAATGTGCCGTTTCGTTCTGATTTCACAGGCTAAAAAAAAAAGAATCCCAAATCGATGATTGAATGAAATCCAATTCAGGTTTTTGTGTGAAACTCAATTTGAGTATTTAATTGAGACTCAAATAATTACTCCATGGCATATCATTTGAATATTCCCATCATGACGAAAATTTACGATTTGGGGCTTCAAAGTTTATTAAATCTAGATTATCCCTCAAAGAATTTTACTATAAAAAGTTCAGGACAAGTAACTATTTATATAAGAAAAAAATAAAATTATTGAAAATTGACAGACAATATAGTGAAATCTCCATTATTTTCACCTCCAATATATTCCACCGCCCCTCAACAGAGGAGAAAGAGCGTCCCCCACTCTCAACCATTTTTCGTTGTCTTTCTTCCATCTATAGCTATCTCTGTTCTTCTGCGCATGCGGAGACATGTGCGGAATGACAAAGACACATATAGACTAAAGAGAGTCAACAATAATAATATTGCGGTTGAAGAAAGAGCTACGTATCGTCTTCTCTCACTCTCGCGCTAGCGGAGTGGGGGCCACAGAAACCGAGTCAGAACCTCTATTATTTTCCAAATTTGAGCCTCGCGCGTGGAAAATAATAGAGGTTTCACTGTGTATGGGCTCTTATGGAGGAAGAGAGGTTATGATCTCAAATTAATGAATATCCAATTTCCAAGTTGCCTTTAATACAAAGAACGAATATTCATAAGAAAAATGGATATTGTAGTAATTTGGTAATATTTGGAAAATACTGTGTATCCATTTATCCCGAAGAGAAAAATAGAATTGAAATTCAAATTAGTTCACTTCATCATTCATCGCTCGCCATGATTGGCCAGATTTACAGTACACGTCACGTGGCCATTCACTTCAAGTGGTTAAGTTGGCAAGCTCACTGACTTGTCATCTGGCGGTCCCGGGTTCGAAACCAACAGATACCCAGTATACATGACAAAAAATCCACATACTCCTTTTAAGCGGGTTTGTCGTCAGTACAGCGTACACAGAGAAAAATGTTTTCTTAATTTAAGAATGTGCAGTCACTCAATTTAAGAATGGCAAGTCACTTAAATTAAGTGACTTTTCTCACTTGAATCAAGTGACTTTTACTTTCTTCATTTAAGAAAGTAAAACTCACTTAAATTAAGTGACTTTTATCACCTAGATCAAATGACTTTTCTCACTTAAATCAAGTGACTTTTTCTTTCTTAATTTAAGAATGTAAAAGTCACTTAAATTAAGTGACTTTTCTCACTTAAATCAAGTAAATTTACTTTCTTAATTTAAGTGACCTGCACATTCTTAAATTAAGTGACTGCACATTCTTAAATTACACAGAGAAAAATGTTTTCTTAATCTAAGAATGTGCAGTCACTTAATTTAAGAATGTGCAGGTCACTTAAATTAAGAAAGAAAAGTCACTTGATTTAAGTGAGAAAACTCACTTGATTTAAGTGAGTTTTACTTTCTTAAATTAAGAAAGAAAAAGTCACTTGATTTAAGTGAGAAAAGTCACTTAATTTAAGAATGGCAGATCACTTAAATTAAGTGACTGCACATTCTTATATTAAGAAAACATTTTTCTCTGTGTAAGCTGGAAGCTAAAGTATGAGTGATCTACACAGTAGCAGTACATGAAATATGTACTGATTGTGCTTAATTTTTTTTTTCAAATCAACTTACCAGCTTCAGCTCATCCCGCAACCGTTCGAATCTATCCCCCACCCATCAATATTCACGGTTCCCCCCTCTCTCCACCATACATCCTCAACCAATGGAATTTGAGTGTGACAGGATTTCGATATCAGCTATCCAAAGTTCTACCAATCCTCGAAATGTGTTTTTCTTCTTAGAAAAACACTTATTCATTGACATATCAATTCTCTTTTCGTTCCTTCGTGCTATGCACGAGAAAAATTCGTAAAAACTGAAATTGCCTGCAGAGCAGATTCTGAGGAATTTTTAATTTAAAAAAAATCCCAAACTACACGTTTTGCGGATTTTCATCACATATTCTTCGAAACTATTCTTTGATCCAGTTTTACCGCATGATATAACATTTTTTTGAACATTTTATTAACCATTCCTCTATTTGCAAGCTCTTTGGATGTCTCAAATCCCCTATTTGTAAGTTTAACCTCACTTGTTTCACTCTCTAGGTACGAATTTTCATACAATGATTCCCCGGACATTGTCCAATGGACAATTAGGCAAAACGCACTATGAACGTGTTTATCCCTATTTGTACCGCCTTTCGTAAGCACTAATGGGGACAAGCAGGCTGTGCCAACTTAGCGAATTGGGAATTGACTGAACTACAAATAGAAAGTTTTGTAAATAGAATGACTATGATTTCCGCTAATTATGGCTCTACTAACTGTGATAATTGATAATTCTCGTAATTGGTTCTATTGATTATCAAATAGGATATTTGAATTCGAAGAAAAAGGCAATTTCTGTTATCAATTACATGAATCTTCCATGGTCTCCAGCAATTGCTTTCTGAGCATATTCAAACATCTGAACTTTGGGAACTCCAACAAATCATATGAGGAACACTGATATCAATGCTCAAGTATTCTCGCAGTGTATAATAACAGACGAATATTGAGCACTGTTAAAAAGTTCCAGTTGAATTTTCCGTGCAAAATCCTGGAAATTTCAAAGGAGTCACATTCCTACTGAAATTTTCAGATAATTATGTCATTGAAAAATAACGACATCATCGATTTTCAAATAATTTCCCGCCTGGATATCAACGAAATATCAAATTTCAGTTTAATTTTTTCTTGAAAATTAAATAAAAATAGGAAAAATTGAAGAAAATAATTTTAATTCTCAATATTCATGTTCAGTTGAGAATTCTACTTAAGACTCATGGATTCCCTTGAATTTCCTCTGAAACTCACAGATTTCATAACTACAGTGCACGTCCCGAATAAGGCGTCTTCGAATAAGGCGCAATGTTTATATTTGCGATGAGTTGGTTCCCCCACCATCGGGCTTCTCCTCCAGCGCTGTTCTTTAGGTCCCGATGTTTCGAATAAGGCGTTAGCGAGAAAAAGGAAAAATCAAATTATTTTTGGATAATTCATCCATTATTGAACTTTCTTTCAACTTTGGTTTAATTCTTAACTTTTAACAAAAATAAGAAAATGATAGTTAAAAATTTTTTTTCTTACATATCATACAAAATATTCAAAGAATCTGTTAAAAAATTGACTGACATCAATGGATCTTTTGTTCTACCATTATTGTTCATTTCATCAGGGATAATACCATTGTTCCAAGTTTCATCAGGGATACCTATTTTTTTTTCAACGAAATTTCTATCATTTATACTAATTAAAAAAGTACTTATTTTCTTCAATGCGTATTTGTCACTATCTTGATTTAAAAAAAGTTTAATTGTAATTTTAATTGTACAAAATGTTCAGTTTTTAATTCTTTCAACCGAACGCCTTATTGCGGACAGCCAGACCCAAAACACTGCGCGTTGATTTGGCAACAGGAGTGGGGGAACGACGATTCTAGGAATCGCCTTCCCCTACAGGACTCTTAGACGCCTTATTCGAGACGTGCACTGTATCTTCCCATTGAAATTTTTTATTTTTTTTTCTATGAAATTAAAAAGAAATCAATATCACGTTTATGAAAAGTCCCATCAAATTGTCTATGGAATTTCCATTTTTTTCTAACAATGAGGAAAAATATTGGACTATTTTTTTTCTTCTTGTTCCAGAACAAAAGGATATCATGACAGGAGAATCAGGGATATACTATCAACATTATCACTATCAGAAGGAATAAGATACACATCGATTTTGGGAAAGTGCCAATAGCCCTGATATCCTCACAATTGTCTAGAACAATCGGCATCCTACGAATTTTATTACTATTCTACTCGTATTCTCGTCATTTCACAATCTATATGATCATTGCGAGATAATCTTTGGGAAATTCCGGAAAGAGGACAAAAAAAAAATCAATTCGATTAGAATATAAGCCGTCGATCTCGTTAGTTTTAAAAATAAATCTACATTCTCTCCTATGAGTATGAAATCCGGATTACTCCATACACAGAGTTTCTAAAAAAATTGTGCTGTATGACACATGACATCAGCAGATTGACCTGAATTTTTAACAATCCCGATATACAATTGTCTCCATCGAGTTTTATAAAATATTAATTTAACATCCCAGTGAACTCGAGAACAGTTAATCTTTTATTCTTTTGATGCCGTAAAGAAGATATTTTTTTCTTTCATTTTTCTAAATTTTTTCATAAATTTTGCCCTTGCTATCTATGAATTATCAAAGTTACTGAAAATAGCGGTGGAGGGGATCAAATGCTCTGAATTGAACGGAAATAACGAAATTGCAAATAAAAAACCACACAGTTGACTCATTGTTTCAAGAATACCGGCGAAGAGAATGTGGAAACATCGAAAAATGACCCAAAAACGTGAATTTCGAGTTTCTCGAAATGATAAAACTGATTTTGCTGTTTTTTCTTTTTCTTAATGTCATTTTAGCTGGATAATAGAAGAGGAAAATATTTAATTCACTGTACACTGTTAGAAAAAAAATGGAAATTTCATAGACAATTTGATGGGAATTTTCATAAACGTGATATTGAATTCCTTTTAATGGAAGGATGCTTATGAAATCTGTGAGTTTTAGAGAAAATTCAAAGGAATCTATAACTCTCAAGTAGAATTGAGACGAAAATTCTACGACTTACTTGAATTTTCAACTGAACATGAATATTCAGAGTCAAAATAACTTGAATTTTCCATTTTTTTTCTCGATTTTTTCCTATTTTTACCAAACTTTCAAAAAACAATTGAACTGAAATTTACAAATTTCATTGATATCCAGGCGCGAAATTATCTGGAAATCGATGATGTATTCATTTTTCAATGACGTAGCTATCAGAAATTTCAGTAGAAATGTAACTTCATTAAAATTTCCGGGATTTCGCACGGAAAATTCGAACGGAAATTTTGAACAGTCATACAGTTGAGAAATTTCAATTAGAAGGTGGTCATAACTATCTGCCTCTCTCTATCTCATGCGTGTGATAGGAGATTAATAAATGTCAATTAATATAAGAAAAAATTCAAGGAAAAGAAAATACATTCACTAATATTTAATTTTTTTTTTGATTAATTAAAGCAGCTTTTCCGAATTAGCCTTAAAAAAAAATTGCTTCCCGTTCTTTACGAGTTCTTCGATTTGATCTAAAAAAAAACCGACTAGCCCATTTTAACCATCGTAAAAAAATCTCGAAAGACAGCTTTTTTTGACCCATCACACTGCGATGATCCCTCAATCATCGACTATTCCAAATTAGTAGTATCCCTCTGTCCGAACACAAACACGTGGGGATTAATGTTACTCAAACAATTCAAGGCAGACATTTTGAATGAACGCAAGTAGTGGGCGTACGCGCAGTAGTCAGCCGCATGTAGTAGTGGCTTAACGGGATGGCCCGTTAACATTCACACACGATCGATCTCTCCCTCGAGCCCTGAGCTCCTCGTGTTTACACATTGGATGTCGTCAATGGTTTATTGTACTCCGAAAAATAAAAAAAATTGAATAACTCCTTAGAATAACTGTTAACCCTTGAAATTCGCATTTTACTCTGAATTGTACTCTTTAAAATGTTGAGAATACTCTCAACTGATTATCTCCATTGGACAAAGAGTCACGCAGCAAGAGCACTTGATTTTACCTATCTAGTCTTTTTTTATCGCCTTGGCTGGTTAAATTCGCGAATCATCTACCCAGCAAGCAGGAGCAAGGGAAAAAAATGAGAGAGAAACGCGCAACAAGTATAAACCCTTTTGTTATTCGAGTAGCGATTGCCCCCTTTGTCGACCCAGCAGCATCGTACGGTCACTGTTGTTCATATAACCAAAGCCAGAACGAGAAGAGTAGTAACGAACAACCAAGCAAGGAAAATTTGATTCATTCACCGTAAAATGCTTACCACCCTTTTCATCTTTATTCTGTGCTCAGCACAGTTTACTGCACGATTTCAATTCATAATGCCTCATTTATTCATAATTCAATGAAATACATTGAGGGAGTTTGATCATTCAAAAGTCTCAATTGGTAGAGCATCAGACTGGTAATTTAAAGGATGTGAGTTCAAACCTCGCTTGTGCATTTCCTACACAGAGAAAAATGTTTTCTGAATTTAAGAATGTGCAGTCACTTAAATTGAGAAAGAAAAGTCACTTGACTTGAGTGAGAAAACTCACTTGATTTAAGTGAGTTTTACTTTCTTAAATTAAGAAAGAAAAAGTCAATTGATTTAAGAGAGAAAAGTCGCTTAATTTAAGTGATTTTTACTTTCTTAAATTAAGAAAAAATAGTTACTTGATTCAAGTGAGAAAAGTCACTTGATTTAAGTGAGAAAACTCACTTAATTTAAGTGATTTTTACTTTCTTAAATTAAGAAAAAATAGTTACCTGATTTAAGTGAGAAAAGTCACTTAATTTAAGAATGGCAGCTCACTTGATTTAAGTGAGAAAAGTCACTTAATTTAAGAATGGCAGGTCACTTGATTTAAGTAAGAAAAGTCACGTAATTTAAGAATGGCAGCTCACTTGATTTAAGTGAGAAAAGTCACTTAATTTAAGAATGGCAGCTCACTTGATTTAAGTGAGAAAAGTCACTTAATTTAAGAATGGCAGCTCACTTGATTTAAGTGAGAAAAGTCACTTAATTTAAGAATGGCAGGTCACTTGATTTAAGTGAGCAAAGTCCCTGAATTTAAGAATGACAGGTCACTTGATTTAAGTGAGAAAAGTTACTTAATTTGAGAATGGCAGGTCACTTAAATTAAGTGACTGCACATTCTTAAATTAAGAGAACATTTTTCTCTGTGTATTTTTTTTCCGGGATTTGATTCTGAGATCATCGAATTCCATGAAATAGGCCTGTGAAAATAAAATTAATTACATTTTTATTTTCAGTGAACGAATTTTTACTTTTTCTCTAAAAAATAATAAACGCATTGCGAAATTTTGTCGAGCTTCGATAGTTGATATCGAATACATCGAAATTAGGTAACAGCTATATTTCATTGGTTCACGAGTTGCGCGGGATATTTGAAAAAGAAAATTACTGGCAAGAACAATCTCGCGGCACATTTCAGATTCAATTACCTAGATGCAGATAAAAAATATAAGTTTCGATTGAAAATCGAATTGTGGATTTGAGAAATTAACTTGATCGTTAGTCGACCACAACTCAATTGGACAAGCCTCATTGCAATCGAGTTGTAGTTAACTGATGATCGAATTTGTGAAATAATCGATCAGGTTGATCGAACAATCCGTCAGGGCAATGCTAAATTTCGCTCTCTTAGATCAGGCGAAAGATTAAAATTTGAAAAATATCTTTTAAAAACGAGACAAGACAAAAATTTACGATCTAATATGAAAATTATGACTGTTTGATGATTTTGTAATAAATTATTGTTGTTGCCGCAGAGGGAAAAACGCGAATACTCTAGTCAAATGGAATATTATTGGTTGAGTAATGAATGACAAATCATTAATATAATTCATTAATTCATTAATATTTATAAGTTGGCTTTGAACGACTACTGTAGACTCTGCCACTTCGAGTGGGAAAGCATTGAGCACATCCTGATCCGCTGTCCTTATTATCAGAACCTCAGAGTAACGCATTTTAACGATGTATTGATAGCTTCTCCGGAGGAGGACCTCCTCGTAAACTTGGTTTTTGTCAAAAACCCTAAACAATTGAAAAAACTAGCCTACTTCTGGAAGGAGGCATTAGCAATACGTGAGCGGTACAACTAGCTGTTGAACAGCTGAGTTTATTCTTTATAGGAGTTTTATTTTATTTTATTATTTTCTTTTTGTTCTGTTTAAACATTGTCGATTTAAGCTGGCTGATCGAGCTCTGTACCAAATGGCTCTACTTAAATATGTTTGTACTTTTATTACCCCCCCCCCCCCCCCCCTCGTGCAACGTGAGTGTCTCTATTGATGTAAACTCACCTGGGCACGTGATTTAAATGAATAAATAATAAATAAAATAAAATTCATAAATTCTTCATTGAATTCAATTTTAATACCAGGTAATAATTTGTAATCATAAATATTAATTTTCGAGTATTTTGTTCAATTCGTTTCGTTTCTAGACTTTCGTTTCTACACTGATTCGAAGATTAAAATTTGAAATAAATTTGAACTGAAAGCTTATATAAATCTTAAGTATCTCGTGAAACTTCTGATTAATTGACCGTTTTGTTTGGTCAATAATAAATGAAAACGAAATAAAAATAGCACGTTGGCTTATGGACTAATGCAGTTTTTCGCACTTTTAGGTTAGATAAAACATTAATATCTGAAAAGTCTCTTAAAAAAAAGAAGAAAAATCGAAATTCACGATCCAATGTGAGAATTATTGACCGTCTCATAACTCTGTAATGAATTATTGCTTTTCAGCACAGGAAAATACGTGAATACGCGAGTCAAATCGTATACCAATGATTATGTAATAAAATTACAGATAATTAATATAATTCTTAAATTCTTCTACAAATCTGTTTTGAACATCAATAACTAGGCTTTTAGTCATAAATATCAATTTTTGGGTGATTCTTCTGTTTTTTTTCTTGCTTTACACTCAACGACTAGTGCGAAGAAGTATAGAACTACTTTAACCCCAATAATTTTAATGTCTGGAGAGCATTGAGTAATTGAATGACATTTATTTCAATGCCATTGAAAAGTAAAATATCATGTAAAAATTAAACATTCCATGTTAAACAGGAAATACTCGAGACTTGTTGCTGCATTAATTGAGCACTTAAAATTTAATTTTTAATTATTAGATTATTATATCTATATATATTTGTGTTTATTACTCTTGGCTTTATCGGCGGCCGTGCGAGCCGAGTTCGAATTTAATATTTGATATTCAATTAATATCGGTTTATTTCATGATTTTAGTTATTGCATTTTTTTTTTCATCTCTGTCGAGTTCTGTTATTTGGCGGTTAGGTTTTGCGTTGATCCGACTGTGGAATCCGCTCCATTGACAATTTCATGCCATATTCCGAACTGGCCATCAGCATAGCTTTTCATCACTCTCATTTTCACGAGGCTCAATAGCTCTCAAAGTGCATAATTATTCAGCTTATTACCAGAGAAATAGAGGAAATAAAAGAATAAATCAATTCGTGAATATTTCGCATGAATATTTAACAATTAAAAATTATGAGAATAAAAAAATGTAAAAAAAAAAAATTTTTTTACATTGGAGCGGATACCCGGATGGATCTGGAGGTGGCCCGCAGTACGGGGGCGGCCTGATTGTCTCAAGTCGATTAGTTATTTTATGTAAACAAGAATTAGATATCCAGACTCATTATTGAATCGCTTCACAAAAAATTAAGAATCATTTTTCCTTGATTAAAATTCAAATTTAATTTAATTGATAATTTTAATTGTTTCAATTTTACTATACACAAGGTCATCAAACTTCAATAATCAAATTGTGCATATACCTGTGCCAAACCTGTGTACCAGTGAGGAGGAATAATCACCCAGCTATTTCGATGCCATTAGTACGACTAATCCCTACCGGAAGCGGGCACGATTGCGAATTATCGCTGTCCGGTTCGGTTCAGAGAATACCATTTAAGGACAGATGAAGGCTCATATACTCAACCCCACCTTGTACTATAGGACACAATAGTACATGGAGTATATATATATATGAAAAATAGAGATAGTAGATAGTGCTTTTGGCAGGATCTCATTGCATTTATAGGGTTGAGCCAAGGTCGGATGAGACCGTGTAGGTACCAGAGTGAGGAAAGAAATAGTGTTCAGTGTAAATTAGATCGTGCGATGAAATTGCACTGCTTCCATGAACTCGTATGAATCGTTTCTCCATCTCTCTTTTTACCGCTCTAGATATGCATTGGAAAGAGAACAGAAGATATTACATTCTGAGCATTGCTACAATCCTGACAGAATCAGCAGATCAACTCCACATATGGCTGAGCATACAGCATCCCCACACTATTTAAAAATGTTTGTATTAATGTCAGAGAGCATCGAGATTATATCGAAGGATTTTCATATTTATTGGGTGATAAGATTTGTATGAATATTCTAACCGTAAATCCATTTTTCCATAACTTACGACACATGAATTTCGAGATTTTTCGAAAATCCCCCTCAAAAAACATTACAATTCAATCTCAAATTTTGGGATTCTAAGAAAATATTGCTTTTTTTCTATGCAATGTGTCGTATTAGTGAAATCTTCACTTCCCCATGGAAAACAAATATATGCGAAAATATATTTTCAATATATGTGAGCCATAAGAAATATATGTGCGGCCAAAAATGTAATAAGTCACATATATGCCACTTTCTGGATGGAAATATATGTTAAATGTACTTCCATGATATATGAAATAATCATGAAATATAATTTGAATATTTTTTATTACTTTAAAATTTATACTTCAAAATATATGCAATATATCTATTGAAAAACATGTACTATGTGTGAGTAATATATTTAGGATGATATATGTGGAGTAAAATGAATATTTTACAGAGCAAAAACATATTGTTATTGGCTCGAGAAATATATGTACATTATATGATGTGTCGACTATCTTACTCCGTAAAAATCCTGAGGAATGGAAATTTAATAGAATTAAAGAAAAAATAATAATAGAATTTATCATGAAATTTGAGAGAATTCAAAATTATGGTAATTAATAAATTTAGTTATCAATAAGAAGAAAAAAGAGATAACACAAATTTTACGGAGAAAGAGGTGAGAGAAAAAGAATAAAAGAACTCGGCGAAAAATTAATTGAGAAACGTAGTAAGAACGACACCGCTAGAGCGCGCATCGGCGTTCGCCCTGCTGCAAGTCAAGAGCTGTCTCAGAAGTGATAAAGACAATTTCGTGAGACAGCTCTGAGAAAAGTCTTCCGATCGCGCAAGGGCCAAATTCTTCAATAGCCTCCTACACGGGGGGCTCGGGGAACGAATTTTGGAAAGCGCTTTGAATGTTCATGTGTTAATCAATGACTAAATTATCATACACAGATTATGTGTCTAGTTTTGTTAATTAATTTCGAAATTTTTTTTGCAGTGTAGTGTATATCTAGTATATATGTTGCATGTCAGCTCTATACATGTAACATATAAAAGTTTTCTATGTGACACATAAAATTGCATATATTTTAAATATTTTTCCGCATATATATAAGTGGCCAAAAACATCCTTTTTGAATATTAAATAAATAGATTCTACAAATATAATAATTATAAGCGCATACATACCACTTATATTCGTTATATTTAATGAATATATTTGGACGTATATTTTTTTCCATACGAGCTGCACGAATGATTGAACAGCTATATGCCAAATGCGGATTATTTGAGGAAAATTTGGATCATGTTTTATGGCAATGCGAACAGTACACTGTTGAACGTTCAGTAATGACTGAGCAACTAAGGTGTTTGGGGTACAGTTCTCCTTTTCATGCGAGAGAGTTCCCTCTTGCCAAAGATATTAGAGCGTTAAGAATAATAGATAAATTTCTAGTTAACTGTCATTTACATGTATGACTTTAGAAGTTAAATCCACAAGTATTATATGGAAAATTTGTACAAATTTATCTATGTAAGAATACTTTTTTTTCTTTTTTATTGTATATGTATATATGTGTATATATATGTGTACATGATTATTGGCAGATAAACCTTAAAGGTTTCAGTGCCTTAAATAAAAAAAAAAAATGTTTGAACAGGAATACGTTTGATCAAAAAGTACCAGAGGACGTTTCGATTCAGAATTCATCCCTGAACCTAACGTATCACGAATGACCTCTAGTTCTGTTACACCCTGTATATAGGAGTTATAGTCCTGCCTTTTCCTCCATTCTAATTCAACCAGAAGTCCCAGAGGTCGGATAAATCATTGTATGACCACAGATTTGGTAGCAAGTTATACTAGTCGAGTCTCTAATTAATTGAAGCTATCCCGCGTAGTTTGCTGTACACTGCGACTATAACCTACCTCGAAAGACAGAGAGAGAGAGAGAAAGAGCAGAAGGAGGGAGAGAGAAAACAAAGCGGTAGGCGAATGGATATACTCTCTTGCATGTTTATAAAGTCAAGTTGGGCTTTTGCTCGTGCCAACTTGGCCAGCTTGTTGGACAAGAGAAGTGCAGGACAAGCGGTAGAGCCATAGTTGTACTGTGACTCAACGAACCTACTCTCTTGGACGATTACACTTGAAATTCAAACAACAATGTGCAAACGCTAATTTTCCAACGAAACTAGGCACAGAGTAGGTAGACAGTGAGTCATTTGTCACAATGTCAGATTTAATATTTAGATATAAAACGAGAGAATGAAAATATGTCACAAAATAAATTTACTGTGTAATTTTCAATTTTCTTAATGAGACAAGTTTTCAGATGATGGAGGTGAATTATAATTTCAATAGGGCTACTGAAAGAATAACATCACTGATTGGAAGCACGAAAGTGGAGATCAGACGAATATTATTTCTCATTATTTTCAACTTGATGGATAAAGTTTGGCACAAGAGTAGTTAAAGACTTGAAAATTTTGATATTTTTTAACAATAGAATAAATGATTCATTTAAATTTCATTTGTAAAGAGATACAATGTAGTACGAGTAAGGATTTTATAATTATGATATCAGCCAAGAAAGATCGGAGGAAGAGAAAAGTTTCTCTTCCTGCAATCTTTCATTGAGCTGATTTTTCGTATTAATGTATAATTTTTTTTTAGTAAATTTTTGTTTAATCTATGCTATTAATCAGTTAATAGATTTTACCTAAAATGAGAAAGATTACAGTAACAATGATCTCATTGAACTTTTTTTAACAAATTTATTTGTTCAAATTCATTTCAAATATAATTTTATTCTTCAATTTAAAAAAAAAAAAACCATGAGCCTCTTTCGACTCGAGAGTAAGGAGAAATTCATGGCTGTTACTTGCAAAAAGTAATTAGGCCATTGTTACTTGAATAAAAAAACTTTGGCATTACTTTATACAATGCGCTCTAGATTCAAGTCACGAGCTTTAGAATGTGAGGTAGTCTCTTGTCACGTCTCACTATTTTCAACCGCATGGACATCTACTGGATCTGTAGTGGCTTCACCATTCTTTTTCAGTGACCCAACCACTGTCTTAAAAGCTACTACCAACTTCGCACTCACTTTCATCAACTTTCGGGAATGTTGAAATGGGAAAAAGTAGTGAAAAAAAAAAAAAAAAAAATGAAATGGCCAATTTTGCACATGAGATTTTTCTGACAAGAGATTCTCGCACATTTTTCAAGTATAATAAATCTACGAAATTATCAAATTTTAATGCTATATTACTTTTTGGGTACTTAATTACATAAATAAAATATTAACGAGTAACTTCGTAATAAAATTATACGATTACAAGATACTATAATTCATGATTAATAGCGGGAAAAAAAAGAATGAAAAATTAATTACTTGTTAGTTAATAATTCTATTGAAGGGTATGGTTAATGAATTGACATGCACATCTGAATATACTCGAGTATTAATTTTAAAATAAGATGCGAAGCAACACTGGTAAATGATTTACGTACCGTTTTGTTCATTATTCTATTGAAAATTTTTATTTAATTACTTCTGTAAATATCTCAACTACTTTTCGTAAAAGCCAAAAAATAATTAGATAATGATTTATGTTGATTTAAAGAAAAAAGCGATTTAATCGATTTTTGTAAGAAGCTTATTTTTGTTTTCTTCAACTTTTTTTTTTTTTGCAATAAAATCATTTCTTTCTCGACGCGTTGGAACTACAGTGAAGATGGAGTTACTTTGCTGGATTCTGAAACATTCTAAATCTCCGATAAACTATTTTTGTTTTTATTGTTTCATTTTAATGCTCCCAAGTTTCTCAAGTTATGAAGGGATAATAACCAACAGAGCATTGACCGATTAAACTCATCTAATGGGATACCAGTTTTATTTAAATTAATCACGGATTTAATTATTATCAACGATGCCGTTGAGGATTACGAGAGAAGATTACTGCTGTTTTATCTTGCATTTTCACAATCTTTAAATTAAAATTTCATCGATTTAGTTTAATAATTGCATTTTTTTAAATTTATTTTACGATAAAGTTTCTGTTAAATTCATGAATTTTAGATACTAAAAAATAATTTTTTTTCGATTTCAATGAAATTTCATGGAGATCAATATTAAATTCTACGCGTATTAATGCATGCCTCAATAATATAAAACGGTCAACTTTATTTCCCGTTATTGATTCACAGTGTGCTAATTTTTATATATTTATATTTTAAAATAAAATAAACTCGATTTGTTTCAAAAAAAAAAAGTAAAAATGTAAAAAAAAAATTGAAAAATTAAACCAAACTTTTCGAGGGCGTAACAGAGGTTGTTAACTGGAAATTCGAGGGATGACAAAACCGAGTTTGCTGACCGCAGCATTAATTTGAGAGCGAGTTACCTGTTGTACATGAGAACGTCGGGCTTCCACAACTTATTCGGCGTTATCCTCAAGTCTTTTACTCCACCGTAATCACTCTCGTTCCATTGGAGATTGTAGTCCGTCCATTCCTGAAATTAAAAAAAAAAGGAAAAAATAGAATCACGAGTCAATTATTAACTTTCTAATGAGGATAGTTTATGTATTTGCTCCAAAAATGGAAAAACGCCAAAAAAAGAGAATATTTATCAAGACGGAACATTCATTTTTTTAAATAAAAATCTTCTGTTTTCGAAAAATTGTCATTTTTAATTTTATCTTCATTTGTCATGGAATTATTGAATGGGAAAAAAGAAATTTTCCCAAAGAATTGTTTCAGAAGATTTTTCTTTTGTCAAGCTTTATATTTATTCTATTTTACGTTTGTTACTTATTTTTCTTATATTTTTAATCCATTCGATGGATTGATTATTAGAAGGAGAAATTGAAAAAAATGGATTTTCACGGGATTTTTTCATTAATGTTGAAAAAAAATCATGAAGAGTCATTTAATGTAAAAATTGCGCAATGTTGAAGCATGAATCTAGTTCGATAATCATTTTGGATTTGTTGTGTGGATAAATGCGTTATGACTTCGATCTGAATTTCGCACAAATATAGGATTCTTGAAATTCCCGCATGGAAAAGATATATATTGTTAAAAATATAATTTTGAGTAACTGATGAATTATATAATATTGTAAATTCAATATAAGAATCCACAGGCATATTTTTGCCGGAATATTATATAATTCGATAATGAGAAAGATATAATGGTTCATTATAATTCTCCTCTATTGGACCATATAATTATAGCAACTATAAATTTGGAATATGTTCCAGCATATATTATACTATTTATAATAGTAATATTTAATCAGAATATAATGAAATATATAATATTGGCATATAATGAAATTAATACTCCAAAGATATAATAAAAAATATCAGTTAAAAATAGTTTGTAAGAATCATAAAATTCCAAGAATGAATGTAATTTTAAAATTTTGAGACAAAAAAAATATTTAATATATTCTATAGAGGAGGCTCTCTGAGTAACGTACTCTCCGCAATATCTAAATGGATCATGTGAACATTTGAAATTATTGAAGATGTACATCACACGAAATTCACATTAGGGTAACGATACAAACTATCTAATTATCATAAAGTGCAGCTGTATAAAATGGAATATAATATATTTTATTATCAATAAAATATATGATGAAATATAAAATAAAAATTATAATGTTTCCCATACAAAACAGGAAAACAGTGTAAAGTATACTGTCATTATTATATGATGAATTGAAAATGAAAGAATATATACAGTGCACGTCCCGAATAAGGCGTCTTCGAATAAGGCGCAATGTCTAGATTTGCGATGAGTTGGTTCCCCCACCATCGGGCTTCTCCTCCAGCGCTGTTCTTTAGGTCCCGATGTTTTGAATAAAACGTTAGCGAGAAAAAGGAAAAATCAAATTATTTTTGGATAATTCATCTATTATTGAACTTTCTTTCAATTTGGTTTAATTCTTAACTTTTAACAAAAATAAGAAAATGATAGTTAAAAATTTTTTTTCTTACATATCATACAAAATATTCAAAGAATCTGTTAAAAAATTGACTGACATTAATGGATCTTTCGTTCTACCATTATTGTTCATTTCATCAGGGATAATACCATTGTTCCAAGTTTCATCAGAGATACCTATTTTTTTTTCAACGAAATTTCTATCATTTATACTAATTAAAAAAGTACTTATTTTCTTCAATGCGTATTTGTCACTATCTTGATTTAAAAAAAGTTTAATTGTAATTTTAATTGTACAAAATGTTCAGTTTTTAATTCTTTCAACCGAACGCCTTATTGCGGACAGCCAGACCCAAAACACTGCGCGTTGATTTGGCAACAGGATTGGGGGAACGACGATTCCAGGAATCGCCTTCCCCTACAAGACTCTTAGACGCCTTGTTCGAGACGTGCACTGTATCCCAATATCAAATGTCTCAGATATAGAAAATTACATGATAAAATATCAAAATCTATATAATTGGAATAGTATAATTATGTATATATTGACATAGTATATTGAACACCTCACATATTTTTGCCAAATTATATCACCCGTTATTATTAAATATATCGGTAATTTGTCAGTTTCACTCTGCCAAATATTCCAAAATTTTCCAATAATTTTACCAAGTTTTTTATTTTAAATTGATGTGTCTTGATGTAGCAGAGGCCAGTGGCAAGATTTTAAGGCAGACGGACAAAATCCTAATTAAATTTTTTCCTAAAACAACTAACTTTTTTTGGAAGTCACGGCCAATATATCCATAGCAATATATTCCTCTTCCATGCGGGTTCATGCGCTTATATTGACATTTATCATTAGGCTATTTTTTTTCTCTTTACATTGAGTTCAGCTTCAGGAACAATCATTCAGAAGTACACTGTTGATGCATTGAAAGGAGGAAATGGTGAATAACGCATCTAAAATGAGAAACTATTTGTACATTTCCTGCTTCCCTCAGTAAGTAAATATGCCTATGTCATTTACATCATGAATGATGAATGATTCCATAGCAACACTTAGCGATATAATGCTAAACACGATGAAAATCATTATGGCCTGCATAAAAGCCTGAACCGGCAATATATCGGAGGTTTCAACCTATATGCTGACTAGAGTCTGCTACCCTTTTACCCATCATGATCGATAATGTCTCACTTTGGTGTAGGTGTTAATTTCATTTTCCTTCACCATTACCATATACCACCATGAACGAATATAGCTACTATCACAATTTCACTATTCACACAACTGACAGATACTGAAAATTTCCTCCTATCCAACAAGAATCCTCTCAAGCAATTCACATCTCAGTAGATTATCTGTTGGCAGACTTAGTCAAGAGAAATTGAATTGCGTGATAAACTTCACTCTCAAAGTATTCGTTTTATCTATGCAGTAGTGAATCTAATATTTAGAGGTTCTAATGGAATTAATATTATCATAGAGGAAGGTGAAATTATCGAAAAAAATTACATCTTGCTGTCGGATCGTTTCACCCTACATTAATGTAATATTGATGAAAATTGATTGGATCAGGAGGAAGAGTGAAAAGACAATCAGATTCTCGTACATAGAGTGTAGCTTATAATAGGATCTCAGTAATTATCGTGGTTATACATCACGTCAATGTGCTATGGACATCTATAACGTTCAATGACATCGATAAATGCCACATTGTAACCACAAAGAGTTGTGGTTGCACGTGGGTACTATTCAATGGCAAGAGGCCGAGTCTCTCATCGCTCAGTTATTTTACTTTTTACATCCATGAAACTTTACCCTTCGTTTACATTAAAGTTAGATAATCTAAATGAAAGCTTGCATTAAGAGCTTTCAAAGGGAATTTTTCTATACGAGTACTGAAAAAATGTTTTTTTTTTTTTAAATTGCGATTCTTCTCAATTTTTATCTGAGAACACTAGTATTTTTCATTTTATTGTTAGGAAGTATATAATTTCTCCCAAAAAATATGATCATTTTCATTCTGATATGGAAACGAGAAAATATGAAAATAATTTTTGAAACATACACAGAAAAAAATGTTTTCTTAATTTAAGAATGTGTAGGTCACTTAAATTAAGAAAGAAAAGTCACTTGATTTAAGTGAGAAAACTCACTTGATTTAAGTGACTTTTATTTTCTTAAATTAAGAAAAAAAAAGTCACTTGATTTAAGTGAAAAAAATCACTTAATTTAAGTGAGTTTTACTTTCTTAAATTAAGAAAGCAGAAGTCACTTGATTTAAGTGAGAAAAGACACTTAATTTAAGTGAGTTTTACTTTCTTAAATTAAGAAAGAAAAAGTCACTTGATTTAACTGAAAAAAATCACTTAATTTAAGTGAGTTTTACTTTCTTAAATTAAGAAAGCAGAAGTCACTTGATTTAAGTGAGAAAAGACACTTAATTTAAGTGAGTTTTACTTTCTTAAATTAAGAAAGCACAAGTCACTTGATTTAAGTGAGAAAAGTCACTTGATTTAAGTGAGAAAAGACACTTAATTTAAGTGAGTTTTACTTTCTTAAATTAAGAAAGAAAAAGTCACTTGATTTAAGTGAAAAAAATCACTTAATTTAAGTGACTTTTACTTTTTTAAACTAAGAAAGAAAAAGTTACTTGATTTAAGTGAGAAAAGTCACTTAATCTAAGTGAGTTTCACTTTCTTAAGTTAAGAAAGAAAAAATCACTTGATTTAAGTGAGAAAAGTCACTTAATTTAAGTGACTTTTACTTATTTAAACTAAGAAAGAAAATGTTACTTGATTTAAGTGAGAAAAGACACTTAATTTAAGTGAGTTTTACTTTCTTAAATTAAGAAAGAAAAAGTCACTTGATTTAAGTGAAAAAAATCACTTAATTTAAGTGAGTTTTACTTTCTTAAATTAAGAAAGCAGAAGTCACTTGATTTAAGTGAGAAAAGACACTTAATTTAACTGAGTTTTATTTTCTTAAATTAAGAAAAAAAAAGTCACTTGATTTAAGTGAGAAAAGACACTTAATTTAAGTGAGTTTTACTTTCTTAAATTAAGAAAGAAAAAATCACTTGATTTAAGTGAGAAAAGTCACTTAATTTAAGTGACCTGCCATTCTTAAATTAAGTGACTGCACATTCTTAAATTAAGAAAACATTTTTCTCTGTGTAAACTATAATTTTCATAGTTCGAAATTTTAGAGTAGAATCTTAGCTTCCATATAGTATTGAATTGTATGAAATAACATCATTTGAATGACAATTATTATTTTTAGATCTAGATTGACATTTCTATGCTAACATAAAATACTGAAAAATGCCAAATTTATTTACTGTGTAAAGAGTTAAAAATTCCATTCGGTAGATATTTGCCTAATTGTATTGCCAAAATATCAAATTTTCTTGATGATAATTTTGTTAATAGTACAGACATTTACAAGTTAATAACAAAAGTTTGAATTTACAAAGAATGCCCATGAACTGAAGCACCTGCTTGTTTATTAGACACTAGTAACTTCATTAGTGAACACTTGTTTTTTGTAAATACATCGTAATTTTAAGGATTCCGTACAAGCGCCTAACTTTTCACTGGATAAAACCACCTTGGTAACTCTCTCGTGCACTTAAGCTCCATTGGGTATACTTCTTGCAACGGGGGAAAAATCGCTGCCGAGCTCGTTAAAACAAAAGATTCTGAGAGTAAAAAGAAAAAACAAAAAGTAACAACTTTAAGAAGCGGAAAACTGAAACATAGAAGACGCATTACTTATTCTAGAATTTTCGAATGAATTACATTGATACTGAATCGATAAAAAATTTACTTCAAGAGTGAAACGATATTCGAAGTTTCCCTTTAGTGTGGTAGAAGCTGACCCTTCCGCTCTATTTTACTGCATCTACCAGCAACCGGTTGCGCCATTTTCTCCTATCCTCCATATACCGTTTCATGTTCTCTCCCTCATTCCACAGAGTATCGAACGGGTATATCACCTTCCATTTCCCCCTTTGCTTCATCCCTGAGGTCGTCCAGATTAATCTATCGTGTCTGGCAACCTTGCACAATTATTATCATAGAAATGGAAACAGGGTGTTGAAGAGATGAGGGCTGTGTGTTTTATTGAAGTTAAGGTTTTTATATTCCAATAGTAGTGTTCCGTGCCATTCACGGGATTTCACTTTTGTAAATATAAACTCGATAATTTAGAATTTAAATCAGTTAAACTTGTAACTTCATCAAAGATATTTGTACAGTTGAAATAAAGAATAGTTAAAGGACAACTATAGTACAATTTCTGCGAAGTCTTCAAGTCTCCAAAGTACCTTCTCCTCTATCACATTCCTCTCACACATACAAACAACTACACAACGATTAATTCAGCGTGTAGCAGTGATCGGCATCATCGATTTATTTCCTCAACGATTTCGATTATATTACTGATTTTTCAGAAAAATTAGTAATTAGCCAAGAAAAAATATTGATTTTCATAAAAAATTAATAATTAGTCGGTAAAAAATATTAATTTTCCTAAAGAATTAGTAATTAGCGAGGAAATATTATTAATTACTCTTAAAAATGAGTAATTAGTGAGAAAATATTACCAATTACTTTCGAAAATTAGTAATTAGTGAAAAAAATTACTTGTTGTTTTCAAAAATTCCTCAAAATTAGTAATTTAATAGATTAACAGACACAAATTTTGAACGAGGAGTTGTGATGAAATGTAATACTAGTGTTGCAAAAAGTAGCAATTAATAAATGGAATAATAAATGATATTTGGAATAATAATATTTGGAATATATTTTGAAAGGAACTCGTAATTCTTGGCGGCTAATTATTAATTATTTCGAAAAATTAGTAATTAGCCGATAAGCATTATTCATTTTTCTGAAAAATCAGTAGTTTTTGTCGGTTAACTACTCATTTTTCAGAAGCATTACTGATTTTCCGAAAAAATTAAGGACTTTTTCCGGCTCATTACTAATTTTTCAGAAAAATTAGAAATTTTCATCGACTCATTACTAATTTTTCCAAAAAAATTAATAATTTTTCCCGGTTAATTACTAATTTTTCAGAAAAATTAGGTAATGAAAATAGATAGATTTTTTTTTGCCGATCACTGGCGTGTAGTATCAATTGGAAATATTAATCTGTATAGGACAGACCTTTAGAACTCACAACTCTGAAGGACCAAAAAGATTGGATATTCACCCGATTGTTCGAATAGAATTTCTCTCCCTCTCTCTCTTTGTAACACGATCACGTTTTCAGAGCTGAATAGATCTATACAGCTCGTTATTCGTCTTCAGTTAACCACAAATGTCGACATTCAAGTGACAAGAGAGGTGTCCATTAATGCCACACGTACTCTAGCCTGAGGTCAAAGGTGTGGTGACGGACTTCCGAGTACTCCCATGAGACCATTACCATGAAAACCGAAGCAGTTTTCGGAAAGACATTAACTCTAGGAGCCATACTAAAGCACTCCACCTCTATCCACAGATGGCTCATGCAATATGATAACCCTTTCTCTGTGAAGAGAATATAGCTAACGCATATTGGATACTTCTTGTTGCATGGTACAGGATTTTAGCCAGGTGAGATAATGGAACTTTAAGCATCAGATGCCTCACTGTGTCACTCAATTTTACCGATTATAAATGCATTTAATGATGGAGTGAATACACTTTTTACAATCGTTTGAATATTGAATCATTTGGATCCTTTCGAATTGTAAATTTTAAGATCTGATCAATGCAGATTAATATCGTGGCAATCTGTGATCAATTTTTGATAATTATGTCTTTTTTTTATTTAATTTGAATCATTTTATTTTATTATGTGACTAAGATTTATCATTGATAATCGTCTACCAATCCTCTGAGTTTGAAAGATGATCAGGGTCGAAACGGAAGCCATGAACGCGTCAATCATGATCCCGGTTTTGAGGAGTACCACGGATATGCTAGATGGTAACGCTAATACTGCTAGGTATGGCTCTCTTGGCTTTTCAGGTATGTCCAACTGTTCCTACCTAAGTCAAATAACTCTCCCTTCCCCTTACATCCACAAGTACAGTTCATGTATGTATGTGGGCTAGATCGTGTGGTAGTATGCTTGCACTGAGGCTGTGAAATTATTGGCAGCCGCGAGGATAATTAGATTTATCGGGTTATGCGGTGACGGAGATTGGCCAGGTTTGCTATAACTCGGGTGGTTTGGCCCGCAACGGATCACATCGAGTGTCACGAATCGCTTAACTTTCCCCATGGCATCGTATGTCAAGTGTGGGAGTATCGTGCTACTGCAGTTTAGTGGCTTATTATAACCTCTTCAATGTGTGATTGTGAAAGAAAAAAACTGTGGGCGGAAATATTTACTTCACAACTGTAGATTAACGTAAACCATGAGTATCGATAGAAAAATTGGATAATTATATACCAGTACTCAGTTGTGAATGCACTAGAGTTGCGCTAGCTGTTCTGCTTATTCATGTGTACAGCACTAGTCAATTTACATTTGAATGCCCATGTTTACTTCATGTATTCCCCACCTCTACATAACTTCTACCTAAACCTCCCACACTGTTCAATCAAGTTTTATACAGTTTGAGTGATTATATTCATACGATGAACGAATACCATCTCTCTTCAATACCATCAAATTCAGTTGAATTTCCGTGAGTGTCATAAACATCGAGAACAAGAATATCCCAGGGTATGAGATTGAGCAAGTAATCAGAAATCACTGTTTTGATAGTCAGATCATAACTCAAGAATTGAACATGTATCTCATTTTTTTCTAACGATTCAAGGCCCAATATTTGAATAAAAATTCTGCTGGCAACAAAACATTCGATTCATAAACTTTCCTATTTTAAATTGTATTGTATTTCCTCGGGTGCATTCATCATAAATCAAAAAACGTGAGCAGAATTAATTCATGATATCTGGAACTTGATCTCATCGATTCAGGCAATGCGAGGGGATTTTTAAATTGAAGGCAGCGATGAGATACGGCAGATGAAATTCGATATTGGAATTGAGACAAGATTCCATTTGATAGAAGCAAAAGAAATTGACAATTAATCGAACATCGCTGAAATCGTATGAGCCTAAGTTTTTTTACAATTCATTTTGTGATATTCAGTAAGATCGGGAAATAGGATATTACGCATCAAGAGCAAAGCGAGGGGGCCCAACTATTGGCCGAGTTGACCTTCCTTTATCCATGGTGCGTACAATATTCTTCTGTTCGAAGGAAGGAAGAACTACGTCTCTAACCAAGCGCAGTGAAATGAGAAACGTAGTACTTTATGGAGATTCTACAATGGCCGCAACGCAATGAATTCCGTACGGAATCGTTGCGGCTGGCTTATGTTTGCGAAAAAGTGCCATATGGCAACGGACGCATTCCTTTATTCCACAATCTAGGATTTACTTTAACAAATCTGATGAGTTCTCTTTTCTGCATTTTCGAAAAATGCACAGGATTGTTGAAAAAATTAATTGCGATTACTAATATTTAGATTAATCGAGGTTATTGTTTGACAGGGAATGCGTCCGTTGCCGTCCGACACTTTTCCCCAAACATAGAGCAACCGCAACGATTCCGTACGGAATTCATTGCGTTGCGGCCATTGTAGAATACCCTTTACTCCCGGAGGGCAGAAATAGCACTTTTTTTTACCTAGGACGAAAAAACGTCAACTGCGAAAAAAATTTGCTTTTCGAGTGAAGCGAGGATAGCAAATGTTTTTTGCAGTTATGAAGCAGAAAATCTATCATTGATCGAGGCTTGAAATAGTTTGGAATATTGTATTGAGATATCTCCTCAATTCGCGTAATCTTCAATCAATCCATTGTACATTTTATTATTTTCAAATAAAATAAGTTATCAAAACTATGCATGGGGGCTGTAATTCATCCGGTTTCTATTGTTTCATATGAAACTGCATTGTATTATTGCATACAGCATGCTAGAATGATAAACGATTTCATTCCTCGGAAAATTCAATTTCAGAATTTCTCTGGATTGCATAACGATAGTTTCTAGAGTATTGGCCCCATGAATTGTGGATTGTTACTTTGGTACATTTAACAATGCAACTCATGTCATCATTGGAAATTGTGTTTAACGAGTTAACATTATTTTATCTGTCAAAAGCTATCAAACAGAGCAAGAAAGTCCGAGAAACACATAAAAGTACTCAGAAAACCAGAGCCACCTGAATAGCACAAGGTTTGTAAGAGCGATAGAGAACTAGTAAAAAATTGAGCTCAGGTGCAACATCGTGGAAGAAGAAGATGCACTACGATAGAATTAAATTCAGAATTGGAGGATGTGTCTTGTACACTAGCACTTATAAAATTCACACTCACGTTGAAAACCTAAATGATATCATTCCCCTTGCATTCCTGTTAGTCGTTGTATCGTCTGATACGAAGTCAGACATCCATAACCTGGCATTCCGAATGATGTTGACATCCCTTAACGTAGATGCTATTCGATTACCCATGGCCAATGTGCACATGCGTTCTCCTGTTTGTGGCCCCCATGGGAATCTCTTCTGAGAGGGATACTCAGTTCTAGTATACGACCATATAAATCAGATGTCAAGGAACGTACTAAAGGTGAAACAAGAATCCAATGCACGGAACATCTTGTAAAATATCAGTAACATTTGCAGTTAGAATCTAGTATCAACTATTGCTGAACACTGTTCACTTTGTAATAAGAACAGACGTGAAATTCTACGTGTAATAAAGTCTGGTAAAGTTACGAAACAACTAGAATATCTGAATACAGTGCACGTCCCGAATAAGGCGTCTTCGAATAAGGCGCAATGTTTATATTCGCGATGAGTTGGTTCCCCCACCATCGGGCTTCTCCTCCAACGCTGTTCTTTAGGTCCCGATGTTTTGAATAAGGCGTTAGCGAGAAAAAGGAAAAATCAAATTATTTTTGGATAATTCATCTATTATTGAACTTTCTTTCAACTTTGGTTTAATTCTTAATTTTTAACACAAATAAGAAAATGATAGTTAAATATTTTTTTTCTTACATATCATACAAAATATTCAAAGAATCTGTTAAAAAATTGACTGACATTAATGGATCTTTTGTTCTACCATTATTGTTCATTTCATCAGGGATAATACTATTGTTCCAAGTTTCATCAGGGATACCTATTTTTTGTTCAACGAAATTTCTATCATTTATACTAATTAAAAAAGTACTTACTTTCTTCAATGTGTATTTGTCACTATCTTGATTTAAAAAAAGTTTAATTGTAATTTTAATTGTACAAAATGTTCAGTTTTTAATTCTTTCAACCGAACGCCTTATTGCGGACAGCCAGACCCAAAACACTGCGCGCTGATTTGGCAACAGGAGTGGGGGCACGACGATTCCAGGAATCGCCTTCCCCTACAAGATTCTTAGACGCCTTATTCGAGACGTGCACTGTATTGTGAAATGAAATAGTTCATCATACAAACGTCAAACGAGCGTTCGACATCTGACATTTGTTCCATTGAATTTTCAATCATGTAAGAATTTAGTGGATGATCAATGCTTCAATTGCCGATATTCCGCTTCAAGGATGATTAGACAGAGCAAGATGCAATTCTGAAAAAAGGTAAGCCTGAAAATTTCTATTAAAACGGAGAGATATTGAAATGCACTTTTAGAGATATCTTAAGGTACGCTTCTGTGGAAAATCCATTTATATATTTATATAAAATCATTAATCCAATAATGTATGTATATTATTATGTGTATTATTTTCTCGTTTTACATATGTACTGATTTTCTTTTTATGTACCCTTACGTAAATTGAATAAATTGTTTAATTCTCTGTATAAATTTGTGTTCTGCCTTTTCATTTCTCATTTCCTCTCTCTCAAGTCCAAAAACTAGTTATAAGTAAGAATTTAAGAATTTTAATACGTTACAAGACTCTTCAAGATGCGGAACTTCACGTCTCTAGTGATGAGTTTAATCAGGAAGTTCATAAATACTTGATCCCTGATCATCTAAAGCGATCTGAATAGATAAACAGCAGTGATTTTTCACAAGTTCATGTTCATGTAAGAAGTATGAAGTAAAAATTGCTATAAACTAAATCTCGATAGCATGAACATCGTTTGTACGTTAATCTCACTACTATCGGTGGTTTTGATACAGAAGGCACTGAAAGTGTGGCAAGAGATAGGGTTTATCGCGTCGTCGCTCAGTCAACCCGGTGATGCATTCACCTTTTTCACCACGTTTCATCTATCTGTATATACTGTCACCGATATATTTCTCGTATGGCATCCAGTATGCCATGTACATATGCATCTGTCCATCAAACGATCAGATAACAATCAAGAGTTTTTTTTTTCCTGTCAAACTGTTATGAAAAAGAAGAGAGAAACGTGGAGTAAGTACGTGCTCTGTAATTGTTTGGAGAATGCAACACGTACGGAATTGCTCTCATCAAGAAGGAAGAATAATAGTAAAAATTCACCTCGCATTTTCCTGCGTCAATGTGCGCAGTTCACGAGAACCGAACGCGAATGAATGGGTATTGATTAGCGCGTCAACGGGTCATATGATCGATACTGCCACCAGTTACACTGAAGTGTTTCATTCTGATGGTCACACTCGAAATATGTTTTATTTAATTTACAATCTTTTTGAGATTTTAAGCATGATACGTTTCATCATTCTCCGATTTGACAACAACAAAATTATTTCAACAAATTTGAATTATCGACGATCAATGTAGGTTTCTGCTTACATGCTTTTAGTGCGTATATAGATGTATAGATATATGTTGGAGTAAAACGCTATAGGATGTGGCACTCACACCCAGGTAGGAATTATTCAGGGCTGAAACCATTTTCGAGCCTTATACAGGCCTGACTCAGTGAGGCTACAATCAAATGAGGCTCAAACCAGCCTACTCCCGTCAGACTAGGCTCAAAAATAGGCTGGTAGTAGACTATGTCACTGATACTGATCAGTCTCAACTGAATGAGGTTGTTCATAACGAGACTCGGAAGAGCCTGATACTAATCTGAGTAAAAATAGACTCGTCGGTATTGAGCTCAAAAGTCTCTCCTGCCAGACTCACTACAATCAGACTCAAGAGAAGCTCATTTGAGCCTCAATGAGACAAAATATACTTGATTTCGATTTCCAAGAAAAAGGGGTAGTAGTTTTTCACTCGTCTTCATTTTTTTAAAATTCTTTTTCAACATTTTATCTATAACTACATTCATACATTTGATTTAAAAGTTTATGAGCTTGTGGATTCAAATTCAAAGCTTATGCTATAACCTCACTTGAAGTGAATAAAAACTGTTGACGTTAATCAACATAAAAATATGTATTTAAATTTATTCTCAAAAACTAATGGGGCTGACCTGAGGTCCGACGAGATCTCACAAAAGGCTCAAACCAGGCTCTTCTTCGTAATCCTTAAATGATGGTAGTGAGCCTCAAACACAGACCTTAGACACCCTCCAAATAATGACCTGATTTGAACCCTGAAGAAACCTTGGGAAGAACCTGGAATTCAGGTCTTTTTGAGTCTTAAAACTATATTATTAAAGACTTGAAATGAGCCTGCAAACCAGGCCTTTGAAGGGTCTGTCATTCAGGGCTCAAACTGTGTTATCATTTTGAGGTTCCTCAGGGCCTTACCAAGGCTTGATTTCGAGGCTGATTTGAGGTTCAGCCAGCCTTGTGTAAAGGCTCGGTCAGCCTTGATAATGACCTGAATTCCTACCTGGGCAGCACTCGAAGCGCAAGACGAATGCAGTTCATTTTACCTTCAAAAAGTAAGTGAGGGAAAAGACGAATGAATGTAGCAACATCGTAATAATCGAACCCAAGTAAGTGTAGTAGGCTTACTGTGCACAAGCTCCAAGTTGCCACATTCCCGTTGCTTGCATTTTAGAAGTGAAATAACATGCAGAGGCTGATGTTAGTCTTCAATAATTCGAATTTGATCAAATAACCTTCTTTTCAAATTTTTCCTATGCTTCTTCCACTTTCTTCTATCACTGAGTGGAAGGAAATACCCTTTTTATGAAACACTCTGTATAAAAGGTGCAGATAAAGATCTGGGCATTGTTGGGTTTACGTTAATGAGCTCTGGATGAATGTTCTGCAGTTGATCGAAGCAGATTCTGTGTCTGAAATATAAACCTACGGAGCTATATGCTCTGCCTCTCCTTTTTCTTCGATTTTCTCATCTAGCTTCTGCTAACAATCCAAGGCTTCACTATACTTGTCCTCCCTTTGTTCTAACTAAGCACGAGATGCTCTGCCTAGCCAGTTTGGAGCCAATTTAGATACTTCGATGGCAACCTCGAAACGTCGGTTACCATCAGCCGAAAAACCTCATTCACGTCTTTGTCCCTGTCTTCGTTTACAACCATCCAAATCCCTATTCTTTTATAGTGAGAAAATGATCTTTTCAGTGTCACGAGCTTTTCCATTCTTACTTAGATTTTCTTTTGACTGCATCAATTCCACGGGATTTAGCTCCATTCTCATTTTCCTTTCTTAACTATTTTTATATATATATATCTCATGAGTATACACTTGATGAAACTTTATTCTTCTCATAAAACCTGATGTAATCAGCTCACAAAAATCTTTTAAGGGAGTAAGATTATTTGATTCTATTTGCACTTTTCTTCGAGAAAATTTCTTCGACAGTGAGATGTAAAATAATCCAAGGGCTTCAATGATAATAAGCATGAATTTCTCAACATGAATAAATTTTTCAATTTATGTCAACAATTTAATGGTGATTTAACTTCAATTTTTCAGTAAATACAGAGTTTAAACTATGTTCGCTTGAATTATCCAATTTCTGATTGAAAGTACAGTTATGGAGTTATCTGCATGCATTAATATTGAAATCGACAAAATCCATACGAAATTATAGCATTGAACGAAGTTAAAATAGTATACATTCATGATGAATCCACAAAAAAATTGTTAATATGTCTGATTAATTTTTCGAACATTTTTCTCTACTAAAGTGGATTTGAGTTTTTAGTTTATAACTGCCTTTCATGCAGACAATTTGACAGATGCAATTTTTCCAGAGGAATTTTTTTCTTTTTCCATTTCAATTTCGAACGAATGAGCATGCAAGGGAATTTACTAAGCCATGAATAACTCACCAGTTTCAGCCACGCGTTTGTAGTGAGGATCTGATTTTTTTCATCCTAGTAACAGAAAAAGAAAAAAACATGAAATTATATTAAGATTAAATTTTTTGTATTATTTTGAGGAATGTGTGTTGATTATTGTCATGTGTATCTCTACATCAAGACCTTAGAAAGTCCAGAAATTTTAGGAGTAATGATGGGGAAAAATTTCATTGAATAAAGTAAATGAGAAATAAAAAATGTATTCGAGAAAGTTAGGGAGTCATCCAAGAAACACTTTCTTGCCAAAAGCATTCGACCTTATTCCTTTATAGTAATAGAGATGAAGTATAGTAGTGTAATAAAAATGTGAAATTTCCATTTCAAAGAAGAACAGATGCAACGCATTTAATACGCCCTGCACTTGCAACCTTCCAAGTGTTTCTTTCAACAGCAAACACTTCTCTCACTCAATGATTTTAATTTTTTTGCATCGATTCGCCAGGAAACTTCCAACATTGATGATGATTTGAAAAATGCTCTCTTATGAGAAGTAATACTAATTGATTCTAATATTCCGTGAAAAACTTACAGGGAAAAGCGAATTGCGAAACACAGAGCACTTGAAATTCCTTGCAAGTTTCCAACAATTTTATGCGGTAAAGTTTGAGCACGGTATAAATTATAAGAGTTATTTTTATTTTAATGAGGAAATTGCTTCTGGCGGGCATAAAAAATAACTCAACAAATTACACAGAGAAATTTTTTTTCTTAATTTAAGAATGTGCAGTCACTTAAATTGAGTGACTTTTCTCACTTAAATCAAGCGATTTTTCCTTTCTTAATTTAAGCAAGTAAAACTCACTTAAATTAAGTGACTTTCCTCACTTAAATCAAGTAACTTTTTCTTTCTTAATTTAAGAAAGTAAAATTCACTTAAATTAGGTGACTTTTCTCACTTAAATCAAGTGACTTTCTTTCTTAATTTAAGAAAGTAAAACTCACTTAAATCAAGTGAGTTTTCTCACTTAAATCAAGTGACTTTTCTTTCTTAATTTAAGTGACCTGCACATTCTTAAATTAAGTGACTTTTCTCACTTAAATTAAGTGACTTTTGTCACTTAAATTAAGTGACTCTTCTCACTTAAATTAAGTGACTTTTCTCACTTAAATCAAGTAACTTTTTCTTTCTTAATTTAAGAAAGTAAAAGTCACTTAAATTAAGTGAGTTTTCTCACTTAAATCAAGTGACTTTTCTTTCTTAATTTAAGTGACCTGCACATTCTTAAATTAAGTGACTTTTCTCACTTAAATTAAGTGACTTTTGTCACTTAAATTAAGTGACTTTTGTGACTTAAATTAAGTGACTTTTCTCACTTAAATCAAGTAACTTCTTCTTTCTTAATTTAAGAAAGTAAAAGTCACTTAAATTAAGTGACTTTTCTCACTTAAATCAAGTAACTTTTCTTTCTTAATTTAAGTGATCTGCACATTCTTAAATCAAGTGACTGCACATTCTTAAATTAAGAAAGTATTTTTCTCTGTGTACAGCTTTTGCGATTTATCATAACTCATTCCTTTGCATAATTTCTATTAAATTCGTGCTAATTAGTATGCCTATATAGACCCTTTGAGGCTTCAGTGATACCTACCATCACTTCAATTTTGAACATCATCGAACTTTCAGTCTTTCAGAAGGCAAAACTACTTTCAAAGGGCATTTGCGAAATCACGATTTGTTGGGAGCCAATTGATTTCAATCCATATTCTGCGTCGAATTCACGAATTACGTGGGTACATAGAAGCCAGAGTATGATTTTAGGGGATGATTCAAGAGAGGGAGGGGGGGTGGAAAAAATTAAGTTGAGGGAAACTGTTGAAAGGTAACAGGTTCAAAAGATCATTCATAGCATGGATGAGCTAATTAATCTTTGTATAATCGGCTGATTGATTCGGAAATTAACCGAATGTGCATAGAATGTTTTGAGTGAATATTGCAGACCGAATTTTCGAGAGTAATTAACTATGCAGAAATATATAGATATGTATATATGTATATCTGTATAGGTTTATCTGTAGATGCATTCGAATTCTGTGTCATGAAGTGGAATAACTATTTGCAAATTAGTGGTGCAGTTATGATAAGTAAAGTCTGCAATAGCCATTATTTCAACAATTTAAACTTACCACATCAATAATTTGTTGCAAAGTTATACCAAACTTGACCTCTAAAGGCTCGCTCTCGTTGGCCACTGGACGTTCAAGAGTATTGTATTTGGCCAATAGATTATTCAGGAGTGCTCTCTCATGTGCTCCACAATTACTTCCTGCAAATAGAAAAATAAAGGAAAATTATTAGAATCAATGATCCATTTTCGTTAGATATTTAAAAACAAATTAAAGAAGCGTATTTGGTCGCTCGATCATTTTTTTAAATTTTTTATTTCAATTTTCTAGGCGGAAGTTCTTAAATGTCTATTTTTATTTTTCCTTTCTTTGTTCATTTTTTTTCTATTTTAAGATTTTTCATAATGCATTTTATCTTTTTTGATAATTTACAAACAAAAATCATTTTCCATCAATTTATGTGGTTTAAAATTTTTTCAAATCAATTCCCCAAATATTTACAGACCATTTTCTTAAAATCAGTCTTCGCCATATAAGTACTAAAAAAATTGATAATTTTTTTTTTCAATGACATTAATCGATGGGAAATGAGCTCAACTTTCATTACAAGATCAACCAATAGTATAAATTTTTTTTTTCAAAAGTTTTCGGAGGTGGTCCGTCGTGCCCCATCAAAAAAAAAAAAAAAAAAATTGGATTTTCGGCAAAATGTCGGTGGATTCGTTCGGAATGGAACAAAAGTAGACTACTTTGATGGTCGAAAGCCACAAGAAGTGATAACCGCCTTAGGTGGTCCGTTGTGCCCCGCCCTCCCCTATGCCTAAAATCATCTTTGAACAAATCCTTACATTTTGAGTCTGGAAGTCCATATTTCTTAAATCGCTTTCAATATGATAAGGAGTTACAAACGCGTCGTAATACCAATGCATTTCACTCCAAACACATATATACCCCTCTGCGTTGTTATCGCGGGCAAAAAATCAGCTCAACGATATGTACATGTGGAAATTCAACACTTTCCCTTCGCACAAGGTATAAATTTAGAAGAAATTTTGCTATCTCTCCATATTTTCCAACTGAAATAACTTGACATCCTATAATTTCATCGAATATATCGTAGACCAGCCACTTTAATGCACCGTCAAACCAAATTGTAGCTCAAGTACGTGCTGTGAAACCAACTTTGGTTTTCAAACACATGGTACTGAATGCAGAATGCAACAGGATTGTATTGGAGAACATAATAGTCACTATGGTTTCCATTTCCATTGAATTCTATCACCTATATGCTCAAACTTTTACGAACGTGTTAGCAAGCGTCGTATGAGAAAATTTCTTAGCCTGTGAGTAATTCACCTTAGTTATTACATATTTTCACCATTCCATGAATATCTCGCATACCAGCGTAACTGCTGTAATAATTGACGGGTGAATGTCCTCATGTTATTCGAATATCAACTGGCGTTATCGATTCACAAATGGGCAAAAATAGTCCGATGAATTTTTTTTTCACGATTGAATTCATCGGAATCAGATGAATAGCTGAGAAATAATGAAATAAAATAACAAGTACACGGAGAGAAAAATCCATGAAAATTTATGGTGAAAGTTCCAGAAAAATTACCGGACTGAGCAGTAACCATGGGACATAGTGACTTTACTATGAAAAAATGCGAAGCCAGTCCGGTAAAATTTGACACTGATGGGTTCCAGTAAAAATTTCAGTCTCAGTGAATAAGAATTCAGTTCTTCCGAATGAAACGATGAAATTCGCGTATACTACACCATTTTTATTATATTGATCATCCTAATTATTATTAGTTCTTCATTATTCTTATTCATTTTTTATCCTGAAAATAAATTTATTTTACATCCATTTTTAGCAATAAAGACTCTAGCAGAGATTATTGTTTTATGAGTTACAATGGTCGACAGAAATTCGGAGTCCTCCAAAAAATTCCCAAGAATAGTTATTCAAATCATAAATTTCATAATATCCTGTGTGCTGATCTAGTATAAGAGAATTAAATTTTTTGCAATAACAATTATTTCGCTGTTTGATACATTTAAAAACTTGATTTCATAGAACTGTGGTCCATGGCTATCACGATGACAGATCCAATATGGCGATTCTTCCAAATTTCCCATAAATCCTTGCGATACGCGATCAAATCCGAAAATACCCGAACTGAATCGATTGACGGACGAGTGCGATAGAAATTACTACTCAGTCCGGTAAAAAGTATTCCGAGGACGAGAAAATTAACGTCCTTGTCCGCAATTTATACGTTTTTCACAACAAATTTTGTGGAATACAAGAAGAAATTTCATGAATGTAGGCACAGATAGGGAAAAATTACCGACCAGTCCAGTAAAATGCACTCACTCATTTGGTACATATTATGAGACGTTTCTCACTTTTTCATTCCTGTAGGAGGACGTTTTCACTTACGAACCTCTATGTCCCACGATTACCGGACTGGTCCAGTAATTTTCCATGAATTTTTCTCTCCGTGTATTGATCGAATCATGATTTTCGTCTTTCCACAGTAATTGAAAGCGTGCCTGCATCAATATTTCTTCTTTTCAAAATCAGCAGCTTTCGATTTATCGATTTCAACTATTCGATTAATCGATGCGATATTTCGCTGTAAATTCGAGGAATTGCATTTCATTCAATAGTTCCGTTTCACCTACTTCAATTTGAAGACTAGCAATTGAAAGTGCACCTGCATTATTTGTTTCTTTCCGAAAAATGCAGCTTCCGATCAATTATCTTCAACCATCGAATAATCCATGCAATATCTCGCATTCAATCCGAGATATCGCATATCATTCGATAATTTCATTTTACTAGTTTCAGTTCAAAGAGATCAGCTTCTAATCGATCAATCCCAAAAATTCGACTAATTGATGCGAAAATTCGATCAATCGAAATTCCGCATCGATCGTTAATTCGTTTCATCTCGCATTCATTTCGAGATATCATTCGATAGTTTCGTTTCACCTGTCCTAATTTAAGTGGGTCAAGCTAGAAGAAAGAAAATACAGAAAAAATCTGCTAGATTTATGCAACAGAGTCAACTGCAAAATGAGACAGCCGAGGCGGTAGATAGAATGTACATTTAACAGCTGTAAATTCCATTTCTCAATGCCCAAACGAATTATTGAGGCTACACATATGGCAGATACATTGGGGAGCAATAAAGATCGACCACATCTCTAAATTTCAAATCCAACAGTCGATTTTTTCTCTTTACCCTGTTGGTGATAAAAACATTCATCTCTGATGTCCAAACTACCAACTATAACATCGTTCAACCTTCTGAGCATTAACCTCTCAAGTACAGGGCCCATATACGTATTAATAGAAGAATCTTCAATCAAAAAAATTACAATTGAATATTCTGATGATTACACTGTTAGAAAAACATGAAAATTTCATAGACAATTTAATGAAAATTTTCATAAACGTGATATTGAATGTTTTTTAATGGGAAGATTGTTATGAAATTTGTGAGCTTCAGAAGAAATTCAAAGGAATCTATGAGTTTTAAGTGGAATTGAGATGAAAATTCTACAATTTACTTGAATTTTCAATTGAACATGAATATTCAGAATCAAAATGACTTGAATTTTCATTTTTTGAAAATTTTTTAAAAATTTTTACAAAACTTTCCAGAAACAATTGACCTGAAATTCACGAATTTCACTGATATCCAGGCGTAAAATTATTTGAAAATCGATGATGTATTAATTTTTCAATAACGTGATAATCTGAAATTTCAATTCAATGTAACTTGTTAAAAATTTCCATGATTCGGCACGGAAAATTCAGATGGAAATTTTTAACAGTATACATAGCTCCCATTCGGAACAGAAACTTGAAAAAAAATGCGATAAATCAGCCACAAACAGGGGAGACCGGGGCAAAATGGGGAACTTTTAAGCACATGCCTCCGGACACCATTTTGCCCCTATCCATTCCACCTAAGTTTTCCTGTTCTCGAATGATTTTTATCAGTTATGCATTATTGAAGATCTGTGGCAGTTTGAATTTAATTTCTGTGTGGCTGAAGCCTTTCAACTTTAAACGCAAAATGAAGCAATTCACTCATGCATACACACATATCTCTGAAGACCAACCGCGCAATAATGAGAATTCACTCTCCTCGCTTTTCCTTCCACCCACCCCTCCCCCCCCTTTGTAACACAAAACTTTGTACATGTGTACCGAAATTGCATACTCGTATTCCTCCAGTCCATGAAAACACATATAGTAACCATCTATGAATGGTAGTGTGCTTCTGTCTGCCAACTCGGTGGGAAAAAATAGGAACGAGAGAGAGAAAAAAAATAACGTACGCCATCTCTAGTGCACGTGCGCGAACACAGCGGATGCAGATTCTAAAGATCCTTGTGCGCAACTCCTCAATAAATGAAAGGCTATTCCCAACAGTCAGATGTGAATGAAAAGGTGGCAGGCTACGAGGAAACGACCTGAATTCACTGGCGTATGGGGGACTGAGAAACGGAACAACACTGGAATAAATGAAGTGCGAAGATGAAAAAAAGGAAGGAATAAAAAAAAAGCAGATGAAAAAGAAAATCTTATAAAATGTCAAAACATGAGGAATAAAAAATGGAACATTTTTGTTCTTTCTTCGGGATTTTGAAGAGCACAGTAACACAATGGCTTTATTTAAATTTATCTCGTGTTGTTATTGATCCTGCTGATGATTCTATTCTTCATTTTTCGATAAAGTAGGTAAATATTTGATTGAAATTATGAAGCAAGTGGAAACATGGATGAAACTTCGAGCATCAGGATTTTTCAGTAAATTTAAAAAGTTCAGATTCTGGTATCTTTTGCAAGAGAGAATTGAATGCTCGGAGCAAGTCTCCTCCAAAGAAGTTAAATTATGTTTGCAAAACATAATTTTCAAGTTGAGAGAAACGGAATCAAAGGGAAACGATTTAAGAAACAGGTCGTAAAAGAGAGAGAAAGAGAATTCATGAATAAGTCTTTGAAAATTTTCATCATAGGATTTGTGATATTGGATATGAACTTTACTATCCCACATAGGATTATTACACACATTAAACAAATAAATTTATTAATAAATTAATAAATAAATTTTTTAAGAGAATCAAATTCCGGAAAAAATATGTAATGCGCAAGCAGGATTTGAACCCACGACCCTCTGATTACATGTCAGGTGCTCTACTTTTTTTTTTTTTTTTGATTTCAACAGTTTTTATTGGCACTTAAAAAAAATATTTACATATGTACAGTATAAAACAGTGAAAAAAAAACTATAATCATTAATTACATGTGTTATGATTATTGGAGTTCATGGATGTTTACATCTCTCGAACCTCGACATTTTATCCACATGGAAACATAGTCCATGAAAGAACATAGTTTATATAGTTATATTGTGCGTTGTGCTTAATTTTTGTATTATCATATATTGTTGGTTTTTAGCGACAGTAAAAAAATTGTGTTACAAAAAACTATCATCGCTTTCATTATGTCAGGTGCTCTACCGCTGAGCTATTGCGAGTTACTATATTTACCATCGAATTTTTGATTCTCACATCTTTTCTCCACCTCCCATCCACGAGGCAATGTCGCCATTAAACAAATAAATTTATTAATAAATTTATTGTTCATTTTTTTTTTGCTCTCCTTGGACTAAGGTAAGGGCACTAGTACCTGCTCACTATTCGATTCGGTTTCCCAAAATTCGACGGGAAAAATATTTCTATTGATTAAAAATGGCCATATCGTTTTCTAAATTATTATCATATATTTCTAAATATAGAATAATTAAAATTTTCAGTTATTTAATGAAATTGATTGATAATATTGAAGTTTGAAAATAATTTTGCGCTTACTCCAGTACCTGCTCACGAGAAAGTGAATGTATCTAGTAGTAGATCAGTACGTTACCCCAATACCTGGAGAATTAACTATTAAAAAATAGTAAAAACAATATGAGCACACATTAGTACCACTGAATAACGATCAAATATTAAATTCGCGCGGAGTGTCACTCTCGTTGATCGACGTAGCTCGATGCGATAACTGGTGAAAACTGCCGGAATGAACGAAGGCCGTTTGAAAATTATTTAATGCTCTTTTATGAAAAAGTATAGCATCTGGTAGTGTAATGAATTCAAATTCATGGATAATTCACTAATATTGTTGAAATTTTCCAATTTGTTTTTCTCCACAATATAATTATATAAATACGAAAAATACCGAAAGTGAGCAGGTACTAGTGCTCTTACCTTAGTTACAAATACTCGAGTTTCACTTTCAGCGAGACATTCTATCCATGAAATTGCTAGAGAAGAACCCTGCCGCAGGGGGTAGTGAAAAGAGTTAGATATATATTTCGTTGAGTGTTGGCAGCAATTTTCATTCTATTCAGTCCTAGACTTAGCCGGGAGGTTGTTTATGCAGGCGTCTACCAGAGAGATACTAGGTAGTTGAGCAACCGAGGTGATGTTCATCGTTCCATCTCACCTTTTTTTTTTTAGCCTTTTTCTGTCTTTTAACTTGCATTTGCCTTTTTTTTTTTCTCTACTTTATTTTCCTTTTGTCTTTCAGTTAGAGAAGCACGTTGACTCTGAACAGACAGATACGTACCACAGGCCATTAATTTTGCCACTTGTTTGATCAAGCCAAACACTGTCCACCATTGAAGTTCTCTACCATTTCAACAATAAATTAACATTAGATGAGAGAAAAGAGAGAATGAAAACAGCTCAGTGAAATATTTTTGCAGAGATGAAAGGTAGTGTTAGCATCAGTTTCACTTTCTCTAGTTACGAAAAATTCAATGTTGAAAATCAGTCAAGTGTAATACTTCAGGGCTTGCTATCTCTCAAAAAAAAGGGGGGGGGGAGCAAGAAAAAGAGGTAAGGAGGAGAAAAATACCCAAGTAGAAGTAAAAGAAAGAAAAGATTTGCCTTTGAGAGGCAATTGGGGTTCAAGTACCATCAATCTACTCGACATTCACGTCTTTGGGTTATAGAGCAGATTCACTCATAGTACAAGAGTGAAAGAGATATAGCTTCGAATCTTCCACACTTACACGCAATAAAATAAAATCAGATCAATCCATTTGATAAATTTCATTTCAGCATTGATTCTTAACTTTAACTTTAACAGATTTTTATTAACATAAATAAAAGTTTTTACATTGCAACAATATTATATCCAGATGAGTAATGTGTACACAGAGAAAAATGTTTTCTTAATTCAAGAATGTGCAGTCACTTAATTTAAGAATGTGCAGGTCACTTACATTAAGAAAGAAAAGTCATTCGATTTAAGTGAGAAAAGTCACTTAATTTAAAAATGTGCAGGTCACTTAAATTGAGGAAGAAAAGGCACTCGATTTAAGTGAGAAAAGTCACTTACTTTAAGAATGTGCAGGTCACTCAAATTAAGAAAGAAAAATCACTCGATTTAAGTGAGAAAAGGCACTTAATTTAAGAATGTGCAGGTCACTTAAATTAAGAAAGAAAAGTCACTTAATTTAAGTGAGAAAACTCACTTGATTTAAGTGAGTTTTACTTTCTTAAATTAAGAAAGAAAAAGTCACTTGATTTAAGTGAGAAAAGTCACTTAATGTAAGTGACTTTTACTTTCTTGAATTAAGAAAGAAAAAAATACTTGATTTAAGTGAGAAAAGTCACTTAATGTAAGTGACTTTTACTTTCTGAAATTAAGAAAGAAAAAAATAATTGATTTAAGTGAGGAAAGTCACTTGATTTAAGTGAGGAAAGTCACTTGATTTAAGTGAGAAAAGTCACTTGATTCAAGTGAGAAAAGTCACTTAATTTAAGTGACCTGCCATTCTTAAATTAAGTGACTGCACATTCTTAAATTAAGAAAACATTTTTCTCTGTGTATATATGGTTTTGGATTGTAGTCCCAGCCCGAAGGCTTTTACATATAAATCTTGAGTGTAGAGCGATGGTTGCGTGATGAGTGTTGGTGAAAACTTGTGATATGTAATAGGAAAAATTGGTTTAAAAAACCCTATTTCTTGAGGAGTATATGAGAAAAATTAGCGGCGGTTTGTGGACCACCTGGACAATATGTAGGGGTTTATGTAGTGGATGAGAGGATTTGGGTGTTTTTTTAAGGAATCGGAGGATTTATTTGTAATGTTCAGTAAATGGGAGATGAGAGGTTCAATATTTGACATCTCATGGAGAGTGGGGATAGGTGTTGAGCGATATGCTCCATTTATTACTCTTAAAAACTTATTCTGGGTAATTTGTAATTTACCTATTAGAGAGGGAGCTGTATTGTGCCAGACTGGGGCTGCGTAAGTCATTACGGATCTTACTATTGTTTTATATATTGATTCTTAAATGATGAGAATTTTCCACAATCTAAGAATTATAATTCAATTTTAAGGTAAAATCGGGAATAAATTTCACCTGAAAGCTTATATAAATCTTGAGTATCTCGTGAAACTTTTGATCAATTGACCATTTTCTTTGGTCAATAATAAATTAAAAAAAAAAAATAACGCAGATTTTCGCACTTTTAGATAAGGTAAAAAATTGAAATCTGAGAAGTGTCTTGAAAAAAAAGAAAAAAAAATTTGCCATCCAATATGAAAATTATTGACCTTCTCATAGCTTTGTAATAAATGATTGTTTTTCAGCACAGGGAAATACGTGAATACACTAGTCAAATGGCATACTAGTGATCATGTAATAAATTACAAATAATGATGACAATTCCTAAATTCTTCTTCAAATCTGCTTTAAACACCGAGAACGTGGTTTTTAATCATAAATATCAATTTTGAATAATTTTTCTGTTCATTTCATGCTTTCCACTCAACGACTAGCGCGAAGAAGTATAGAATTACTTTGAAGACTTGAAAACTGATGCCAATTCGATTAAAAACCATCAGTTTTACCTTCCAATAGCAATTTACGTTGAAATAGATGACGTAAGTATAAAGGATCCCCGGAAATAAAAGGGATCACAAAATCCCCATAAATTTTCCTTTCAACTCTAAGTAAATGTCATTGAAGTGAGCTTGAAACGGGAAGAAAAAGAAGCCAGTGCCTAAGTACCTGAATTCTTATGGATTGCGTAGTTACAGGGGTAGAATATCCATTGCAATACAGTTACTGAAAGAAAGTTGGATAAAAGAAACGGAAGGATGAAACATTAAAGTAAAGAGAAGAGGGAAATGTTCGAAGATTTTCTGCTTGGTGGCTTTTTGGTATTACCTTTCTTATATAGAGAGATTTAGAAGAACAAAAAAACAAAAAGGAAAGACGATGGGGCAGATTGCCATCGCTGAGTGCAGCCTGCCGTGAATACTCGGCGACTGGAATAAGCACTTCATACCGGAGAGGTATACTGTTGCATACTGTGGCAAGAGCGTCGACGGAAAACGCAAAGGGAACATACATAAGCCTTTGGACGAGCCGTGAAACCGGCAAGTATCTCACTTGAAAAAAAGGAGAAAAAGAAACAAAAATAGACGAAATATTGTTATCTGAAATGAAATTTACTCTCTTACATTATGTAAATTGTTTGAAATCAGTGAAAACAGATTGAAAATTCTCGATATCAAGAAAAAACTGAGGAAATTCTAGATGGAAATCATATGCTGGAATTTATTTTTCGGTAAAAGGGAGTGGGAGGCTGGGAGGGGGAGGCAAAGCCTTTCTATTTGCGAAAAAAATTTCTATCATTTCATAATTATTAATAATCACTTAAACTTCATTTTACCCTCCATGGTTGAGCAAAAATATTAAATTTAAAAAAAAATTTGAAAAATCAAAATTTAGGTATCTTTTTTGTCAGAAATTTCCTCAGATTACCGATAGAATCATCGAAAAGAATCTGTCCCACAAAATTCAATTGAAATATCCATTTTATCCTACTTTCCTTTATTTTTTTTTTTTTCAGTCAGGGAGATATTGTCAAGCGATTTTCCTTTGTGAATGAACATGATATGTTGACTTCAGCTCCTTTCTATTTATTTTCATTCCCTGACCCAATCTTTCTCTCTATCTGACATTTTTCTCCCTCTATTTGACTCGGTTACGCCTTTTTCCTGAATTCTGTACAACTATTCCAGAAGAAAATAAACGCAAATACGACATTGAATTATTCTAGAATTTCCTTCTACTAATTAACTTTAACTTAGAACAAAAGTCTTTTATTTTGAAAGGGCTGTTAGTTGAAAAGACCATTATAATTTGGATTTTATCCATGTATTGGTGTGAGTTTTCGATTGTGCTATTTAGACTATCGATTTCTGGACACTGGAAAGAGATGGAGGGGAAAAAAACAAAAGGCTGGAAAGGGGAAGGAAAGACTTGAGTGAACAAAAAGAGCCATTAAAAAAAAAAAAGAAGGAAACTTGTTGAGCTTCGGGTTAACACGGTTTCGTTGGTTCATTTCCGGAACTTTTCTATGATTAATAAACCTCATTCTTCCTGAACGACGTCGAACTACATATATCCTCATAAAAAAAGGAGCCATCTGTTTCATGCTGAGAATAATGAAATCAAAAAGGGAGGAAGATCAAATCTTCTCTATTTTTTTCCCCTTTTTTTTCTTTATTTTGGTGTCAAATAGGATGGGCGATATTTTTTAAGGAATCTGTCATATAAACGTCAGGTAGCATGTCTAAGTATTATAATAGGGAACTTGCATATTTTTTTTTTATTTTTCATTTTCATTTCTATACATTCTACAGTATTGTCTGATATAAGGGAAATTTTTTTTTGTTTTTAAATTGTTAATTATGGAGAAATTTACAATCAAAAATCTCAAAATTTCATACTGCTCTTATACGGATCTGACGTCATAATACCACATGCGTAATTCAAGCGGTGGCCAGTGATGGCGCGGCTGGAGGATATTTGAATTTTCGATGTGCGATACTCATAAGTAGGTTATGTGTAAATTTTTCTTACGAAGGAAACACGTTTTTAATTGAAATTCTCCAAACAATGTTTGAAGTACAGACGAGGAGAATGAAGAAATACGCATTTTATGACAATCAGCATAACCTTCATATGCCTGTCAGTGAGTAACGACAGGTGACTACAGATGGCGCACACTAAGATTTTGGTATTCTGACGTCATGTCCGATTTGGAGAAGTTCAAAAAAATGATTTTTTAATTAATGTTTATGGATTAATTAACGAGTAAAAAATTTTTTTTTGCTTTTTCTGTTAATCACTATCAATAAATATTGAGAAAAAAATTTTTTTTTTTTAAATATGCAAGTTCCCTATTTGTAATATTCACTGTTAGAAAAAAATTGAAATTTCATGGAAAATTCAATGAAAATCTTGACGAACGTGATACTAAATGTTTTTTAATGGAAAAATGCTTAGGAAATCTGTGAGTTTTCGAAGAAATTCAGAAGAATCTATGAGTTTTAAGTAGAATTGAGACGAAAATTCTACAACTCACTTGAATTTTCCACTGAACATGAATATTCAAAAATAAAATGACTTGAATTTTCATTTTTTTCCTAAATTTTTCCTATTTTTCCTAAATTTCCAAAAAACAATTGAACTAAAATTTACAAATTTCATTGATATTCAGGCATGAAATTATTTGAAAATCGATGATTTTTTCATTTATCAATGACGTAATCATCTGAAATTTCAGTAGAGATGTTTAAAATTTCTGTGATTTTGCACGGAAAATTCAGAGAGAAATTTTTAACAGTGTAGAAAAATCAAACTTCTTTTTTTTTCAATTTTCCTCCTTATTTCTCCCTGAAATATAATGGCCGACATTTTTCCACAAATCAGTCGTACAAACATCAGGTAAGGAGCAAAAGCAATGAGATGCAAAAGACAACCATCACAACTATATTGCAAAGCGTGAAGCTCGACTTCTCGTGGTACTCCAGACGAGATGCAATAACTATTGTTAGCGAGTTCTCGTTCGCAGCACCAGAAAAGAGGAAAGATCGTGAGAGGAACATGAAAAAAAATAAGAGGAAGTGGAGCGGTTGAGGAAAATGGAAATTGTGACTTTATTCAATGAACGAGTGAAGAAAAATTTCACATGTTCTTATTTATATATTGTCCTTCCTCTTCTTTCAATCAATATATTTACTCGTAATGATTTCCCTATGAATTCGGTGCTTTCCCCAGTGGGATCATGATCGTGTTAGTATTAGTGAGGAAAGAGATTTAGTCCATTGGTGAGTAGATCGGAATGGATTTTCTACATATAACGAGATATGGGTCATGCAAAAGAATTGAAAGGCTAACATTTCATCTATTTCCCATATTTTTTTTTTTAGTTTCTTCCTTTTCATTATTACCGTTTCTCATTAGATATTTCGATTCATTCACTATTTGTTTCTGATTTCAAGGGAAGAAGATAATAACAGATGGACTGAGGAAAAAAATAGTCTGTTTAGTTGAGAAATTAAAGCAAAGATGGAAAATGGGTCAACATGGAATTAAAAGTGGAAATTCAATCGATTCTCTCATTTACCTATGGAGCCTAGTGTTTTTCTATTATTTGCCAGTACCTACAGCAGTTGGAGATAATAAGTGCTTGTAACAACTAATAAAGGAGAATGTTTCGAAGCTTTTAAAGATAGAAAACGAAAATCTTTACAAATGTCATAAAAACAAGTTATTGAAAAACTACACGGAGAATAAAATATAAGAATTTTTTTGAATAATTCTTAAAAAAATTACCATGCCGCTTCACAAACGGGATGCAATTGCTTCTGAACGGAAAAATTGTCATGCTCCACATCATAATTTTTGCTTTCTATTTCTTAAAAAAAATAACCATTTTACACTTAGCTTTGGATTGAAATATCTCGAAAAGTACTGAAAAGTTATCGAGACATGCTGTGAATGAAATTTAGAGGGAAGATTAACGAATAAAATGAGCGAAATTCCGTTTTTCTAAAACTCCTAATTATTAAGATATTAATTTTTTAATGAAAAATTCAGAAGGGACGCTCGAGCCGCCATTTATTTACTATCGGGCCTCGTCCATTGTTTCTGACTTACTCATCAAAAAATTGATATCTCGGAAATTACTGGTCGTAGAAAAACGGCGTCTTGCTTATTCTCTTCGTTAATTTTCCCTCTAAGTTTCATTCACAGCATGTCTCGATAAATTTTGCATAGTTTCCGAGATATTTCAATCCAAAGCCAAGTGTGAAATAGCCAATGGCTCATGTACCGAAAACAGCCGAAGGTACCCGACTTGCATCTTCGTCTACCACATTATGAGGCTGGCATGGGAAAAATTCTAAAAAAATTTCATAAAAATTCTTAGTAGCGTATGAAAATTTCTAAGGGCCCAATGATTCATCATTTGTCGGATAGACAATTTTTTCTGAACTTACAAAGAAAAAATTATCGGCTAATATTTTTGTAATGCTACCTAACAGTTATTGTGATATTTTATCTTAGAAATTTTATTGGCCCTATCACTAATTACCGGCGCAAAGACATTTTTCCCATTGGTACACTCATGAAATACCCCCGGCCTGCATTTTGCATCCACATTGTGTCGCTGAGCATCGCAATTTTTCATAGAAATTTCTCTCTATGTAAGAAAAGACAAATTGAAAAGTTTAAGTAAACAAGAATCAGTCAAAATTGAAGAAGGGTATGAAAATAGTTGAAGAGTTAGCTGTTATATTTATGTATCTCCGGAGACAGATTCTTCGATCTATGGGCGTTTTGCCAAAAAAATTTTGCACATATATAACACAGTAGTCACATATTTCGGAAGTGGATCCATTTTCCCTCGAATATACGTATGAAATACATGGTACATGACGAGAAACTGAAGAGGAGACGAGGTCAGAGATTGAATGGAATTCTGGCCAAGTGGGAAAGGCAGAGAGTGAAACAACAGAGTGAGATAGATAGATAAATAAATGGATAGAGAGAGAAGAGATGAAACTAGTTTATGGAGATAGACAAGCTGTAGAGCCTGAATATTTCCCTAACCGGAATACTAACCAGTGGTCGTCTCGCAAACTCCAGAGCAGTTGACCTGAAAAAATGGGGATGAAAGTCATGGAAATATGGTGATATTAGTTCTCATAGCAAAGCAGAAATCGCATGTAAAGAGGCATTCAAATGGAGACTAGCTTGAGTATGATCGTTGCTTTAATAAGCTCTCATTGGTCGTGTACTCCAGCTCTGTGCCATATATCGTGTGCATTAGGTGCTAAATGGTCTCGGGCATTTGAGGCTTTCTTCGAGGTTCATGGACTCTGGATTTGAGATAAGTGAGATGTGCCAAAGGCTGTCATCATCCATACGTACATGCAAACGTGGTATATCAAAGGGAATACTGGATATTCATACTGCTCGATTATGTTCCTTTGATCAATAACGACAGATCTTATCTCGCCCAGAGATCGGCAAAAAAAAATTATCGTTTTCCATTTTCTAATTTTTTGACAAAATTAGCAATTAGTTACGAAATATTACTAATTTTTTGTAAAAATTAGTAATTAGGAAAAAATCGATTATCGGATCTTAATTTTGAGCGTAGGGTGGTTATCAAGTGCAACTCGAGTGTTACAAAAAACAATACTCAACTGATGGATTAAAATTTTCAATAAAAAAGATTTTACTTGATGTTAAAAATTGTATTTACCCAGTAATGAAGTATGTAAAATTTACCACGATCAATCAAACTTCTCTATCATGTTTAATCCAAAATATTTATTGAGATTATTTCTGTGCTCAATTTATTATCAATATAAACTTGTATCAAGTAATACTTTTTTCCTAATTACTAATTTTTCGGAAATAATTAGTGATATTTTTGAGAAAAAATTAGTAATATTTTCTAGCTAAATACTAATTTTTTGAAAAAAAATAGTAATATAATCAAAATCGTTACGAAAAAAAAACGATACCGCCAATCTCTGATCTCGCCATGTTCGGATAGATGAGAAAATTGAAAATAACCACCATGTATTTTAGTGCGAGGCCACTCAGTATACCATAATGAGGAAATACTAAATGAGTTGAAAATACGAAGAAAAACGTCGTTGACTAGAAAAGGCAACTGCCACAGGAATTCGTAGCACGTAGTCGTATTCTGGGTTTATATGGACCATTCAACTAGTGCCTCGGCAAAAGTTTGCTTTTATTCTCCACTTTCAGCAGAAACAGAAGAGAAAAATAGAAAGAAAAATCCTTTATAAATAAATACAGGGAAGCTTTTGGTATGAGGAAATTGTGCATGCTTGAAAGGATTTAATTGCGTTGTAAATGTCAGGCTTTCTTTTCTGCAGACCACAATTACTCACTTTTTTCTTCTCATCTTCCTTGAGATCCCTAGACAAAAATTTTCTCCATAGTGTTCAGTATTCAGAATGAGCAGCATATAGTTATGCTAGCTGAAAAGCTATAGGAGAGGGACTCATTGTATTCCACATATCGCAAAGTTGATACAGCAGAATCAACAGCAGTGAACTTTGAGTTCGCCGATGAACTACGAATCAATCACTAGATGTTATAATTGATAAGCTACGAAATCGACAATGGAGGTCACATGTCCAACTTATACTATCAACTAGACTCGAATAAGTCAAAGTATTCGCAAAAAAAAAATCCAATTACCCAGAATTAAATGATATTGGGCAAGATGAATCATCGATGTTAATCGCTAAATATGAATCGATTATTTACCTTATTTGATTATTGTCCCTCAATTTACCATATGGAACCGAGGAAAAGGTATGAAACTATTTGCAGCGATGATTGAAATTATCGGAACACGATCTAACGATAACGTGGTGTAGATGATCGTGGCCCGAATGAGAATCATCAGATTATCAATTGAAGGGTGGATGAGGAGAGAAATCTCGATCGAGGCCAATTTAATTTTAAAGCAACATAACCACACGTATAACCACAATCAAACGAATCCATAACCATGCAATTTCGTGTGCTCTGTTTAATCGAATACTATGCTAATATAACGTTGGATTACTCCAGGGTAAAGTTATCGATTCTGCGTTAAAACTGAGGTTTATTCAACACGAGTACACGGAGAGAAAAATCCATGAAAATTTATGGTGAAAGTTCCAGAAAAATTACCGGACTGAGCAGTAACCGTGGGACATAGTGGCCTTACTATGAAAAAATGTGAAGCCAGTCCGGTAAAATTTGACACTGATGGGTTCCAGTAAAAATTTCAGTCTCAGTGAATAAGAATTCAGTTCTTTCGAATGAAACGATGAAATTCGCGTATACTACACCATTTTTATTATATTGATCATCCTAATTATTATTAGTTCTTCATTATTCTTATTCATTTTTTATCCTGAAAATAAATTTATTTTACATCCATTTTTAGCAATAAAGACTCTAGCAGAGATTATTGTTTTATGAGTTACAATGGTCGACAGAAATTCGGAGTCCTCCAAAAAATTCCCAAGAATAGTCATTCAAATCATAAATTTCATAATATCCTGTGTGCTGATCTAGTATAAGAGAATTAAATTTTTTGCAATAACAATTATTTCGCTGTTTGATACATTTAAAAACTTGATTTCATAGAACTGTGGTCCATGGCTATCACGATGACAGATCCAATATGGCGATTCTTCCAAATTTCCCATAAGTCCTTGCGATACGCGATCAAATCCGAAAATACCCGAACTGAATCGATTGACGGACGAGTGCGATAGAAATTACTACTCAGTCCGGTAAAAAGTATTCCGAGGACGAGAAAATTAACGTCCTAGTCCGCAATTTATACGTTTTTCACAACAAATTTTGTGGGATACAAGAAGAAATTTCACGAATGTAGGCACAGTTAGGGAAAAATTACCGACCAGTCCAGTAAAATGCACTCACTCATTTGGTACATATTATGAGACGTTTCTCACTTTTTCATTCCTGTAGGAGGACGTTTTCACTTACGAACCTCTATGTCCCACGATTACCGGACTGGTCCAGTAATTTTTCATAAATTTTATTCTCCGTGTATATCCAAGACTCGCTCCTAAATCAGTGATTTCTCTAGTCATGTTTATTCCACTATCGACGCGAAAGATTCATTCACGTACACTTTTCATGCTTCATGTGCAGTTCTTTTTGGAAGAACTATTGACCAGGTAAATCTACTATTAAAGTAAAGCACTGCTGCTTTGAATCTCAAACTGAGTTAATACTATGCAGACAAGGAAAAGAACGAAGAGAGAATGAATGGGTTCAAAATAAATTCCATGGGGAAGCAAATAGTTAGTGTTTCAGCCAAGTATGTGCTGTCTCCGATCAATATATATGTTCAGACTACTTTTGTTTAGTATACACACGAGGGAAAAGAGATTGCTCTCAGATAAAATGAACGGATAAAATCTCGTATGCTTGGAGACGTGCTGGTTTTATGAGTGTACGCAAAGAGAACAATGAGAATTACACTCTCCAGATTGGAGGATCCATTGGAGTACTCTCTCAGATTCTCGTAGTGAACGGTACCAGTAGAAGAAAGCATCGAATTCAAGGTAGGAATAGAGATTAACTCGATTCAGCTTTTTTCTTTTCCTATTTAAGGAATTTGTCTCCACTTGCAAGAATTCTTCTACATAGACTACTCGACTTGATTGTTGAAATGCAAATAATTCGGAACAGGTAGGAAAAAATACTGATGTGTTCAGATAATTTTTCTGAACAACATATCAAAATGTATCCTCATGAAAATATGCCAAAATAATTTAAATTAATTAAAAACTATTCAAAATATCGATTTTTACGCCGAAAAATCTCGCCATTTGCATTAAACTCAACGCAACGAAAAAATAAAAATATCCTATTGTAGAGGAGAAAATACTCTACAAATAACAGGCGGTTTTTTTGCTCCAGGAGGTATGATATCCAATTGAAGTCGAACTTCTTGTATTAAACTGCATTACTTCTCTTAGGTACCTGATAAATTCATCAAGTTGAAATGTACAAATGAATTTGAGTTCAACATTCAGAATTTAGATTCGTAGATCAATATTCTTGTTGGCTTTCTCAAAATTAACTATGAAAAAAGTGCAAAATACGAAGATTGCTTGGAGGAATTGGATAACCGTGGAGTGCTACGAAATATTTGCCGACAAAGTTCAACCAGTTACACCAACATCTGCGCAGTGAAACTTTTAATTTTATAGCTTTGCGAGGAAGGAAGAAAAACAAGTAGTATTTTTCTCAGTTGAACTTTATCCTTCACCGTTTCATCTCTACTCGACGTTAGAGATTCGCGAGAGCCATACGTGACTGGCCTGCTGTAAATATCTTGATTCTATCTAGTCTGTTTTCTATTGACTTCCAAAGAAAGCCGAGTAATAGAATGACCAAGCGATAGAATGAACGAAAGAAGAATAGAGAGTGAAGAATGAATTGAAGGATCTTCACTGTGTCATGGGTCGAAAGAAGCTGATTTTCGCGATTTTTAATAATAAATTGAATATATTAATATCAAATTAAAGCACTGATGAATAAAAAAATAGGTTTCAGAAAGATTATTCTCATTTTTGATATTTTTGCTTCCGAATGAAAGCTTTATAATTGCAATTTTTTTCGAGTTTGAGATTTTATCATAATATGCAAATGACCCAAAACGTCAAGAACCGTCGGTTTTAAAAAATGTGTGTGTGTGTGTGTGTGTGTGATGATGCATTTTCCGCTTTACTCTGAAACGGGGCTAGCTAGCGATCCGAATTTGACCATGTTTGCCATGCGTGCCCCAAGCTCCCACAAAAATTTCAGCTGAATCGGCCGCATAGTTCTTGAGAAAAATGAAAATTTCGAAATATCGTTTTTCCGACTTTTCTCGATGAAAAATGAAATTACAGTATCCACTCTCAGTGAGGAGATGCGCGCTTATGAGCTGCATCTTTGATCCCTGGGGTGGTGGAAACTCAGTTTTCTAGTTTATCCAGTATAAAACTTTTGAGAAATTTTCCGTAAAATCTTAATACCTCTATAACTTGATGGATAATTGAGCTACAGACCTCGAATTTTGTGCGGTTATGTATCTGATTCAAAGTTTGCTATTGAAACTGAGCGGAATCAGTCCAATAGTTTCTTCGATATTAGAATAGAAACATCCGAAAAAGCAAGCTATATCTTCAAGACTATTCAATTGATTATATTTGGGATGTTAATGAAAGCGTAGTTTTTTTGATCCTTTTTTACTGTTCGCTGAGTATAGATAATATTAGTCATTAAAAAAACAAATTATATACCACATAAAAAGTTATATATATTGTTATTATGAATGATGTGAGAAAACAAATTACTTTTCTTACATCAACACTTCATATTACTAAAATATAGAAGTTCGAGAGATGTTTACATCCATGAACTTCATCTGTTATAATTTATAACAATAATGATTATAGCTTTTTTACACTGTTTTATATTGTACATATGTAAATAATTTTTTTTAATGCCAATAAAAACTGTTGTTATCAAAAAAAAAAAATTATATTTTGGATGAACTTAACTTTCTGAGGCCTATTTTGGTTTCCCCACTCCACGCACACATCGATGTGATGCACAGGTAGATTCAAAATTGAAAAATCCATTCGGAAGCTACCTGCCAATTGCATTGACAGAATATTAGAGGTACGATGTTCAAATTACACACAAGTAATGGAGCTCCTGTTTGTTTTAACATAGAAAGTGTCTCGAAAAGAGACATCTTTAACAGAATTGTGAAATAAAGATGTTTCTTGATGAGTATGAGATAATATGCATATAACACGATATATCGCATAGAAAAAATCAAGATTTCTCGAGAATTTCAAAATTTGAGATTAAATATTCATTTTTTTTCGTCTCTCTCTTCAATTCTCTCATGGAGAATTTTTTTTCTCATCACGAGAAATCACGCTGATCACTCTTCAATAAAATACCAAAGGAAAGTAGACGAATTTCGTTATTATCCTATCCACACAATCAACAACATGTACGAGTCTCAAGTGGATCTTATTCTTCTCCATGTTCGCTTTCAATAGAACGATTATGATATTAATTTTTTCATTTTGTCAAACTCCATTTATCTTATCCGCGCCTTCCACGGGGCTCCATTCAATTTCCAGACCTCACGCTGTGTTGACTCAATATGTTGGACATTTTCGCTGGAGTGGCAGCTCGCAATAATGAAAGCCATCAGCCGGATAAATATGCCGAGATAAATTGCTATATCTCAACAACTTACAGAACAAAGAAGCCTTACGCTCGTTTGATCATTGCCGCAATAGAGTAGAACCAGTATTCAGAGAAAATGACGAAAAGCATGACCGTATATTGGAATGAACGAAGTGTTTAATTCAATCTTGTTCAAAAAATTATCGCTGATGAAATCAAATTCATTCTTTTTCAATCACAGTAATGAACTTAATATTCACAATACGTATTTCAATGCTATCATCCAGAAAATTATAAAATAATCATGACATACTGATTACAAATGTAATAGAGAACGAGAGATTGAGGATCCACTCATCAAAAACGAATTAATTCATCCAACCAAGTAAATCTCTAACAAAAAATTGTAGATATAAAAAGACAAATTTGCTGACGAGTGAATTAATCCAACCACTGAATCCAAGAAACTGCAGTAGAATAAAGAATAGAAGAAAGAGAGAGAAGTATCACAGCTAAAAAGAATTAGACTGAAACGAGTAACAAGAAAAGAGACGTTTGCACCAGTGCATCTGGCCAACAGTAGAGGCATCTGAAGGAAGACAAGAAGGAACAGTTGAGATAGAGTCCTGCAATTGTCTCAGAAAAGCAGATATATCCTCTATACCTCTTATCATGTATTTCCCTATCTCTTTTTCTTCGAACTGTCTTTCCTGTGCCAGAGCAATCACATCTGGAGCGGAGAATATTTCTCCTGGACACAAAAAAATTCCCCGACCATGGATTTTTCCCGGTAAGTCCATGATTTTTTGGATACGTCTTCTATAGATCCATGTGATTATAAAACGATTCTCGAATATGTTTTGACTATACACTATTGAATCTGTAGAGTTGTTCTGAATATCAAAAAGAGAAATGAAAATTATTGACCATCCATAAGTGGGGTATGACAACGCAAAGTTGAACATTTTCTGAATAAATACACGTTCTGTCAAATTCCATATCAGATGTCCGATCAATAAGTTCAGCATGCTTGGATTTTTTTCTCAATAAAAAAAAACTAACAGTCAGAATAACAAGAGAAGAACTGTGCATTAGTGGATTTTTTTTGCGTATTCGGCAAGAAAGAAAATAATTCACCATCTCATTATTGAGATGTGACAACGCATCATTTGAGCAAATCTCATTATTTGACAGATTCTCCATTATCTCAGCACGAGTTATTAATTTTCTCATAGTTAGATATTATGAACTAGCTTGTTGAGAGGTAATCTCAGCTCAGAGTTGATGCCAGCTAGTAATTAGACTAGCTGTACTACTCCTTGCTAATTGTTTCGGATTTATTGTGACCCGAGATCTTGAAACAATCAAAATCTAACAATTTCACTGACACTAAGCCGTGCTGCAGTGCATATAAACGTACATTTTTTTTCGTAAAATTCAAGTTCCCACGATTGTATTATTACCTGGGGGCTGAATATAAAAGTTTTACATGTTATACGTGAAAAGGTTTTTGGCACTGAGTTGAGAGTAAGAATGCCGCGGGCAAAATCTTTTTGTGGGAACTCTGTTACTGCTGGCAACAAGCTCATAATTTCGTTGAGAAACTATGTCTCTATAGTCTGTATTTCAGTGCATCACGTTTATTGCATGCAATTCGAATTTTCCCACTGCGACAAAGAGTCTCAGATATTCGTGAAGTTTCCTGTCACTAGCTATAATTCATAAAACTTCGATTATCGATAGCTCAAGGAATAAATGATGCCTGATGCAAGATATTGTCGAAGATTAGCACAATCTTCAATGTTATTATTCAAATTATTGGGTGACACGACTCGTGGTCCGCGGACATTAAATCCGCGACTTGAAGTCCGCGCCATAAAATCCGAAGACTTTCAATCTTCTGCCCATTTATCCGGAGTCTATATTGCCGAAAGGCATTAAATCCGCGACATCGAGTCCGATTATTGATTATTGTGTTTCCATCGTCATTTGTCATATTTCTTCCCGTAAAATAACTTGCCGAAGGAAGGTCGGTGTGGGATATTTATATGATTTTCATCATATAAAAATACATATATATTATATATAATGAAGAAAAAATATTTTTTTTGTTACATTTTTGAGTTAATTATGAGACTGAAGAATTTGTTAAGGATTATCCTGACAGCAATAACTTGGAGTATTTGAAGAATATAGCTACTATTTTGTCCATTTAATTATGTGATATTGTATTTGAAGAATAAAGCTCCTACTCTGTCTATTTAATTATGTGATATTGTAATGTGATGGAGGCATTCCTCACTATCTTTCCATTGATGCTCATATTAAAATAAATTGAAATGGAATTATTTTGCAAAAATTAATGCATTCATTAATTTTTGCATTCTGGATTTTTTTGGTTTCGCATTTTAGGTTTGCGGATTTTAAGTCAAAGATTTTATGTAGTGGATTTTAAGTCGCGGATTTTTCGGTTGCCGGTTTTTGTTTTTAGAGATTTTAGTGTTGCGGATATTTTTGTTTCCGGATTTAAAGTCGCGGATTTTAAGTCGCGGATTTAATGTCCGCGGACCACGAGTGGTGGAACCAATTATTGATCGTGACAATAGAATATCGTCATAGAATAAACAGAGTTTTCTGTGATGACAAACTGAGTAACTGTATGAGCAATCATGAAGATCCATGCACAAAGCAATTTCAGAAATTTCTCCTGTCTTTCCCGCGGGTCTTCTTGGTCCAGAAATGCCCGGGATTATCGAGACCCAATAACCAGCCCAGTTGCCACTGGGATAGAGTATGCGCGCGCTTACATTTAAACTGTAGGGCTCTCAGTAAGAGGTACCATAGAGAGTAGAAAACAAAAGAGGAGTCGAGCAAGAAAAAGGCTAGGGTAGAAACTCGAGAGGATATGTAAAGTATCCGATGGACCATTTTGGTAATGAAAGTACTCGAATAGCAGAAATTTAACATGCTCGCATGACAGGTTTTCATGCATCTTCATTGGATACACGAACATTCTCTCTCCTCGGGGGTTCCGTAATACAGAATTACTTTTTGATCGAGCTATTGATTTGAGAGGATGTTGGATCCCAGCAGATGTAGTTCAGAATACTCAAACGATGATTGTTGATTCATGGCAGAATGACGCCAACATTTTTACTTAAGGAGGAACTGCAGCAAGTGATCCAAAACAAAGGAAATGTGTCAGAGTCTTGAAAATTTCTAAATAAGTTCACTGGGTGATTAAAAATATGGACTAATTTTTTGGAATTGAGTGACCGTAGAATAAGGGAGAAAATAAATATCAAAGTTAAACTTTTTACATAGGGTTATACAGACGGTCGGTCGATTTCATGAAAATTCTACATATCCGATCAGTCAGTAATAACGTAATTTTGCTACAATTACCCATCACCCATATAACCTCATGTGAAAAGTTCAACTTTGATATTTATTTTCTCCCTTATTCCACGGTCACTCAATTCCAAAAAATTAGTACATATTTTTAATCACCCAGTGAACTTATTTAGAAATTTTCAGGACTCTGACACATTTCCTTTGTTTTGGGTCACTTGCTGCAGTTCCTCCTCAAGGGGTCTGTCTACTTTGGATGCATGCTATCTTTATTAATTTTTGTCAAGAATGCTGTTATGTTTATTGATATAAAACTTGTTAAGCTCAATGAAAACATTTGTAAAGTACAAGAAATTTTTTTTTTTTTTGATGCATTTTAATCATTTTTTTACTGTCAAAATGCCAGGTAAACAGGAGCCCTCAAAAAGTGCGCTGTTGAAAAAATCTGAACAACGGCTCATCTGTTACGAAAAAATTGGGTGGTTTCAGGTTCAATATGACGGTGGCTATATCCCGAACCTCCAATATTAATTTATATACAAAAATAACGAAATGGTGGACGAAAAACAAAAAATTGAAAGACAGGTTTTTGGTTTTTTGATGTTTTTGGCCGGGGAAAAATAGTGAAAATAATAATTTTGGTTCGGGATATAGTCACTGTCATACTGAACCTGAAACCATCAATTTTTCTCGTATCAGATGGACCGTTGTTCAGATTTTTCCAACAGCGCACTTTTTGAGGACTCCTGTTTACCTGGCATTTTCACAGTAAAAAAATGATTAAAATTAATCAAAAAAAAATTTTTTCTCGTCCTTTACATATGTTTTTGTTGACGCCCAACAAGTTTTATATCAATAAACATAACCATATTATTGAAAAAAATTAATGAAGATAGCATGCTTCTAAAGTAGACAGACCTCTTAAAAATGCATCTACTTTACTTTGAACTAAAGAATCGGACTTTACTCTGAACGTTTCAATACTGTAGTTAATCCATCAGAATTTGAGCAGAGTAACATTCTAGATAGAAGACTAGTTATCGGAGATGTTAACTCGGACTGAGTAACATTGCTGACTGCGTACTTGCTATTGAGGATGAAGAGTCGTGCGCTGATATCACCTTCCATGATAAATTGCCTCGGGCGTCACCCACGTGGGGTTATCCACGTTTACTATTATCTTATGAATATAATTTTTTCGATTTATTTTCCTTTTACATTATTAATCTTCTGCAACATAAATGAGATAGAGAGATAGGGTCAAGTAGTTAATACTACTACATTCTAATTAGAATTTCTGAATAACTATGCTGAAAATTGAATATTTTCTCTTCCATTATTTATTTAAAATGTTGTTCTCTTCGCCATTAGTTGTCCAATAATGAGTCAGCTCGGTGGTTTTTTCCGTAATTTCTTTATTTTTTGTTCACTTCAGAGCGTTTTATCTCCACAATCGCTATTTTTAGTAACTTTGCTAATATTTCATAAACTACACGTACAAAAATTATGAAAAATTCAGAGAAACGAAAAAAAAAAGATCTTTAATATGGCATAAAAAAAAGTGATATAGTCAAATAAAAACAAAAAGGGTGTAATTATTCATCATTCAAGAGGAACCACAAAACGTTCCCCCCACTTGCGAGACAAGTGAAAAGGTGGGAAACGTCAGGTGACCAATTTTGGAGCACGAAGAAACTCGAGAACCGACAACTCGCTCTCTTGCTCTTCGACCTTCAAGCTGTTAACTTGAAAAATAATTTGTATTTTAACGAGCAAGTGCTATCACTTATATTCTGTTGTATATTTATATTAATGAAACGAGAGAAATTACTTTTTTTATAATATTATTCTTATAATTTTTGAGAAGACATTTGATGTACTTTCATTTTTTTTCTTTGACTAATTTCAATTTTATTATTACTATTGAAATTTTATGACTTGATTATTGAAATTACTAAATACTCCGGTTGGTATGTGTGTTTGTATGAGTGACTGGGTACGTACCACATCTATTATAATTTTTAATTTTGTAAAAAGTTAAACAACAAAAAAAAAGAAAAACAAAAAAGACTATCAATTTTAAATTTAATTGAATTAACGAATGGGTAAAAAATATACCAGAAGTTCCGAAAATACAAAATAAAATAAATTCTGGATTATATTTTGAATAATTTACGATTGGCTTTTTATTTATTTATTTTTTTTCATATTCACGGAATCCTTAATGTATAAAGTCGCATGTATAATTATATGTACCACCTTATATCTGATAGTTTTGATATTTTTCTATTCCTATTTCTTCTTTTTCATCCTACTTATTCAATTGAAATTAATTAATATTTTGAAATTCCTATAAATGAATAAATGTTATAAGGGACTACTTTATATTGGAACTTTAAAATAATTCAATATAAAGGCCAAGATAACGTCAAAGATTCATCGAAATTTCACATTACAAAGCCACTCACTCCCTTTGTCAGAGTATGCTTTGATCCTCCATATGCTGCTTTATTATCTGCAAGCAATGCAATCAACCCTGTTCTATATAAATTCATTTATCCATGAAATTTCCAATTTGAATGACCAATAAAAGTGGACTGGGAATTCTACCAATGAAAAAGATTCTTCTTTTCTACCCTTTTTTTTTCATCATCATTGGAATTAAATCCTTTTTCTAGAATAGTTTCATGCATATTTGAGGATACTTTGATTATTAGTTTCTAGTACCAATGGGAGGGGGGAGGGGGGAGGTGCCATTAAGCAGTATGAACCTCAGAGGTTAGCCTCAAAATTGTCGAGTGGTTTTTAATAAATTCTGAACGAGGCATCTATTTATCCTTCCAAATTTTCACTTGAATTTAAATTCACTAGAAGCACTTTGAGCATTGAATGACGATTTCATCAGACAGAAAAGCCTTTTCACGTTATATAGAAAGAGTATCTACAATCCTGGGTACTCTTTGATTCTTAATTCATGGAGGAGCTGATACTGACAGATGACATCTTCCACTATCGTTTCCATTACTTAAGTATACTTTCCACACTGTTAGAAAGGAAATGGCGTAGACAATTTAATGGGAATTTTCATAAACGTGATATTTATTTTTTTTATGGGAAAATGATTTTATGGAATCTGTGAGCTTCAGAGGAAATTCGAAGGAATCTATGAGTCTTAAGTAAAATTGAGACGGAAATTCGACAAATTACTTGAATTTTAAACTGAAAATGGATATTCAGAATCAAAATGACTTGAATTTTCAATTTTTTTTTTTTATTTTTCTTTTCTTTTAATAAATTTTTAAGAAACAATTGAGCTGAAATTTACTAATTCCATTGATATCCAGGCCTGAAATGACTCAAAAATCGATGATATGTTCACTTTCCAATGACGTAATTATCTGAAATTTCACGGGATGTTGCACGGAAAATTCATTGCTTAATATGAATTTTCGCATGAAAAAAAATTCCACTCATTCATTAGAATAATATTCAAATGTTGGAATAATACTCCAATATTCATTCAAAAATTACTTTGAGTAAAAACTTATTTTTGTGAAATATATATTCACAACTCTCTTTTTTTCTGGGTTTTATATCAGTACGCGAATCCTCAATCCCATTACAGTATCCGGCAATATGGTCCAAACGGCATTCCATAAATTTCGACGAAAAACACTTGTCTGAAAACGAGAGGGCTTGTACTTGTGACTGTGTGAGAGGAATAGAGTGAGAGAGAGAGAGAGGGGAATGACTATGACCCATGCCACCTGGCGATGCCACAAGTGTCGGTGATAATGCTCATGGTCCCGGTATATTTCGATTGGGCTACGAGTGTGTATATAGAAGTTGGAAACGAGCCATCAGAGGAAGGGAGACAATTTTATATTGAGTCCAACAATACACAGAGAAAAATGTTTTCTTAATTTAAGAATGTGCAGTCACTTGATTTAAGAATGTGCAGGTCACTTAAATTAAGAAAGTACAGTAATTTGATTTAAGTGAGAAAACTCACTTGATTTAAGTGAGTTTTACTTTCTTAAATTAAGAAAGAAAAAGTCACTTGATTTAAGTGAGAAAAGTCACTTAATTTAAGTGACTTTTACTTTCTTAAATTAAGAAAGAAAAAGTTACTTGATTTAAGTGAAAAAAGTCACTTGATCTAAGTGAGAAAACTCACTTGATTCAAGTGAGTTTTACTTTCTTAAGTTAAGAAAGGAAAAGTCACTTGATTTAAGTGAGAAAAGCCACTTCATCTAAGTGAGAAAAGTCACTTAATCTAAGTGAGTTTCACTTCCTTAAATTAAGAAAGAAAAAGGCACTTGATTTAAGTGAGAAAACTCACTTGATTTAAGTGACTTTTACTTTCTTAAATTAAGAAAGAAAAAGTCACTTGATTTAAGTGAGAAAAGTCACTTAATTTAAGTGACTTTTACTTTCTTATATTAAGAAAGAAAAAGTTACTTGATTTAAGTGAAAAAAGTCACTTGATCTAAGTGAGAAAACTCACTTGATTTAAGTGAGTTTTACTTTCTTAAATTAAGAAAGAAAAAGTCACTTGATTTAAGTGAGAAAAGTCACTTAATTTAAGTGACTTTTACTTTCTTAAATTAAGAAAGAAAAAGTTACTTGATTTAAGTGAAAAAAGTCACTTGATCTAAGTGAGAAAACTCACTTGATTCAAGTGAGTTTTACTTTCTTAAGTTAAGAAAGGAAAAGTCACTTGATTTAAGTGAGAAAAGCCACTTCATCTAAGTGAGAAAAGTCACTTAATCTAAGTGAGTTTCACTTCCTTAAATTAAGAAAGAAAAAGGCACTTGATTTAAGTGAGAAAACTCACTTGATTTAAGTGACTTTTACTTTCTTAAATTAAGAAAGAAAAAGTCACTTGATTTAAGTGAGAAAAGTCACTTAATTTAAGTGACTTTTACTTTCTTATATTAAGAAAGAAAAAGTTACTTGATTTAAGTGAAAAAAGTCACTTGATCTAAGTGAGAAAACTCACTTGATTTAAGTGAGTTTTACTTTCTTAAATTAAGAAAGAAAAAGTCACTTGATTTAAGTGAGAAAAGTCACTTAATTTAAGTGACTTTTACTTTCTTAAATTAAGAAAGAAAAAGTTACTTGATTTAAGTGAAAAAAGTCACTTGATCTAAGTGAGAAACTCACTTGATTCAAGTGAGTTTTACTTTCTTAAGTTAAGAAAGGAAAAGTCACTTGATTTAAGTGAGAAAAGCCACTTCATCTAAGTGAGAAAAGTCACTTAATCTAAGTGAGTTTCACTTCCTTAAATTAAGAAAGAAAAAGGCACTTGATTTAAGTGAGAAAACTCACTTGATTGAAGTGAGTTTTACTTTCTTAAATTAAGAAAGAAAAAGTCACTTGATTTAAGTGAGAAAAGTCACTTAATTTAAGTGACTTTTACTTTCTTAGATTAAGAAAGAAAAAGTTACTTGATTTAAGTGAAAAAAGTCACTTGATCTAAGTGAGAAAACTCACTTGATTCAAGTGAGTTTTACTTTCTTAAGTTAAGAAAGGAAAAGTCACTTGATTTAAGTGAGAAAAGCCACTTGATCTAAGTGAGAAAAGTCACTTAATCTAAGTGAGTTTCACTTTCTTAAATTAAGAAAGAAAGAGGCACTTAATTTAAGTGAGAAAAGTCACTTAATTTAAGTGACCTGCCATTCTTAAATTAAGTGACTGCCCATTCTTAAATTAAGAAACCATTTTTCTCTGTGTACATTCAATGCTTGTCTACATACATTTGTATATCTATATATCTGAAAATTTAGCAATATAAATAGTGAAGTAGCGGACATGAGTTAGACAGAATCGGATTTCCTTTCCGATATTTACATTCTTCTTATTGTACATTTTTGTCTCTCATTGTTTCCATAGTCTAGAAAGACACTCGATGCATTTCAAGCTTCGAGCCTCTCCATATGTTCGTGTATAAGCATTTAGTGTGACGGAAAATGTGCGAGAAGGAAGGTAAAAGAGAACGGGAGACAACGGTTACCCACACTCTCTGTCATGGAGAGCGTTTAGTCCCGGGTGGTCGCCATAGCAACAGGCATTTCCCCGAAAATTTCTCTTGACTCTCAACATGGGGCGAGTTCAAGTTATACCTATATAAAAAAAAAAAAAGGGAGAGTAAGAGAGCGAGAAAATTACAAGAGCCGTAGATTCTAGCCCTCCGATTTTTCACGTTAGAGTGGATTCACCCTATTTTCTTTTTCGCATATATATGTATACGGGAGACCGGAGGAATATGTACCTATTATACAAAATGATCTGGCATTTTTTTTTAATAATGAAGGTCTCTACAAAGAAATTCGAGAAAATAACACAATATTCGAGACATGTTGGGGTATGTTCTCAAATTTTTTCAGATTTTTTTAGCAAGTCCTTCACTTTAAAAAAAAATCCTAGACTACTTTACCACGGAGGTCCATTTTGGCCGGATTTTCAGTGCTTTGCTCTTCGCAGGGTCGCAGGGCAAGTGCTCTCAGTTTTCTTCCATTCTTCTCCTTTAATATTCTCTTCTTTACCTTGGTGCTGAAAAATCTGTAAGTGTCTATGTGAGGCCCTGAGCCCATTCAACCTCTCAACCCTTGATCGATCCTATAGCTCCCTTCATTGCTGAGCCTGGAACGACAATAAGCCCTGAGATATTCCTTCATTCACCAAAGTCATTCTATCTAGTTCCTCCTTTGTTTTTGATTCCAAATAGAAGCATTGTTCTCGCAATTTTTTTCTATGATTTATTTTGTATTTTTTTTTTTTTTATTATTACCTGACATGTAATCGGAGGGTCGTGGGTTCAAATCCTGCTTGCGCATTACATAATTTTTCCGGAATTTGATTCTCTTAAAAATTTATTAATAAAAAAATTAATTTATTAATAAATTTATTTGATTAATTGGCATTATTTAATAAATAATGTCGATTTTCATTGGAAACCACTCAAAATGATCCAAAACATCGAGAAATCATAATGAGAAAAAAAGTAGACATGTATGTGTGTGTGGCTGTGTGTACGACTTCACGACTCTCTATTACTCGAGAACGGTGAGAGATAAAAATCTGAAATTTTAGCAAGATATCAGTTTTGATGAAGTTTATGTTCCATACAAATTTCAGTAAAATCAGTCCAATGGTTTCTGAGGTATAGCAATTTTTTTAAAAATCGTAGCTTTCAAAATTTCTCTCAATATTTGCAACCATGATATCTAACTTTTGGCAAATTTTTATGGATTTAATCCCATTATTCTATTAGTAATTAATTTTTTTGTGGTTTTTTTCAAAAACTCAGTTTTAAGACGATAGCTCAATGAATAGTTGACTTAAAACTTCCAATTTTTTCTGTATATGTAGTTTCTGATGAAGATGGTCGGGGTTGAATCTGAGGCATATCGGCTGAACGGTTCTCGAGATATTTTGAATTGAAGTTTTTCCGAAAATCGGCTGTATTTTCCGAACTACTCATCCGATTTCATCGGGACGGAGCTCAAAAGATTCGTGTTCATGAGCTGAACAAACCCTCAATTTTTCGAATTTTTAGATGAAGTTCTCCGCTCATTACCTTGAAAAATGTATTTTTTTCTCAATATTAAAAAAAAAAGTGCAATTTTTCTCGATTTTTTTGAATGGACCCCTATTTTTTATTTGGTTTTCTGAACGAACCCATTTTTCTCTTTCCAATCAGTCCCTACTCACCTTCGTAGAACAATAAAAAACTGTACCCAAAAGAGAACATCCAAAGAGAAAAACTGAACTTTTATGTAAAATTCTGTTTAATTTGAAAATAATTGAATTTAATAAATCCCAATCATTTTATCTTATATTTTGATGCATTACCGTCAATGGCCTAATTAATGCCACTTTTCATACGTTTTCGTGATTATTGAACTTATTTGAATTCTCAACTCTAAGTAATTGATAACAGTGGCTAGAAAAAAATTCTGAGGACACCGGACAATCAAAATATCTGATATTTCTCTACTAGATATATTTCTAAAATTAATTCGTTAAATGCGACCAGTGTGCTTAGCAAGATGAAGCCCTAAAGCTCTTCATGTGGGGTGAGAGTGCCTCATCAGTTCAATGTGTGATATTGAGAAAATTTCAGTATTTAATAAATTGAAAATTGTATTGATTGTTAGCAAAATCATTGGATTTTCATATAAATTAACAAATAATTTAAAAATAACGACCAGTGATGGAAATTAATTGATGGCAATTATTGGGACCCTCTATGGCAGAAATCGGGCCATGATGGCATGAATCGGGCCATGGACAAAATATTTTCAAAAATATAAATTAAATAATTTTTATCATTAATTCTGGAAAATACTTGATGTAAATGATAGTCCAGACTCTAAATTCTTTCGAGGAAAAATCAAATTTGAATTCATGATAAGATATTATTTTTCTATGAAAGATATGTGGCAGAATAGGTCTCTTGGTGGCATTAATTGGGTCATTGACGGTATACCACAAAAATAAAAACAGATAATTGAAAAAATTCAGAGAGAACCATTCGGAAGTACTGCTAATTCATTAGCAGAAATTTAAAGGAAGAAATAGCGATTTAAAGAATAACGTCGAAGCAATACCGACTAACGCAGCGACGAACGCGTGCTTGTTTACATTTGCTCTCCTCCGTTTAGTTATTCTGTTCAACCTTCAACAGCCGGATGACCAAGTGGTCGCAGCCACAATAAAGAAGAAGAATATTCAACCTTCAGAGTAAAAGAACATCTTTGAGTGTAAAATATCGAGGGACATATATACAGTGCACGTCTCGAATAAGGCGTCTAAGAGTCTTGTAGGGGAAGGCGATTCCTGGAATCGTTGTTCCCCCACTCCTGTTGCCAAATCAACGCGCAGTGTTTTGGGTCTGGCTATCCGCAATAAGGCGTTCGATTGAAAGAATTAAAAACTGAACATTTTGTACAATTAAAATTACAATTAAACTGTTTTTAAATCAAGATAGTGACAAATACACATTGAAGAGAGTAAGTACATTTTTGATTAGTATAAATGATAAAAATTTCGTTGAAAAAAAAAATAGGTATCCCGGAGAAACTTGGAACAATAGTATTATCCCTGATGAAATGAACAATAATGGTAGAATAAAAGATCCATTAATGTCAGTCAATTTTTTAACAGATTCATTGAATATTTTGTATGATATGTAAGAAAAAAAATATTTAACTATCATTTTCTTATTTTTGTTAAAAATTAAGAATTAAACCAAAGTTGAAAAAAAGTTCAATAATAGATGAATTATCCAAAAATAATTTGATTTTTCCTTTTTTTCACTAACGCCTTATTCAAAACATCAGGACCTAAAGAACAGCGCTGGAGGAGAAGCCCAATGGTGGGGGAAGCAACTCATCGCGAATATAAACATTGCGCCTTATTCGAAGACGCCTTATTCGGGACGTGCACTGTATATATGCAGCATTAATTAACCCTCGTATTTCACACGTGACTAGCTCTAGTTATAATTTTTCGTTGGGATGCATGTTGAGTTTTTCTATTAGTTACCCTTGTACATTGAGGCTGTGGTGAACTGAGAAAATTGAGGCTAACCACTTCTCGCCCTGGAAAGCTCTAAAAACCACTATGATCTTCTCCATTCCAAGTTAAAATATTCAGAGAAGAAATAATCTTACTACTCTACCTTGAAGTAAGATTTTGCGAATCATTTGTATCTTCAAAGTGTCTTCAGAAATAAGTATTTTCATTATATTTTAAACTAGAAAAAGATCCTTCTCATATTTCGAAAGACTTTGAAACTCAATAATAGCACTACTTCAAAAATTCTCATCAAAGAAAAATTGAAAATTCTGTCAAATCCTCTTCTTTTTTTCTACCCAGTAAGAATTTATTGCGCAAAAGTTTTATAGCTTCCATCATCTCTCAAGTTGTTCTTCTTTCATTGATTTTTCTTTCCACTCTTCAAAAAAAAATTAAAGGTAAACATCTACCATGTAAGGTCATAATATAAGATATAAAAGTTAGGAAAGTGGAATTTTCTTGAAGCGTTTGAGGACAAATATTCAAAATCAGATAGGTCGAAAGTTGAATAGAATTATGAATCGATAGATCGATAGTTGCTCAAGGGTCATCACACGATTCACATCATCTGTGCAATATATATTCACGTATTTGACGCAGCACATCATAGAAGCATCGATTTGACATATCCTGGTAATATTATTCGCTTCACATGGCAGATGGGTTACAGTATCGAATGGCATATATCTCAACCTCTGATGGTGCACATCATGTTTTTTTTTTTCATCTCACTCTTCTTTGCTCTTTCGAATATTCGATGAATATTTTTTTATCAGATGAGAATGATTGCTGGCAATTTCAATTTTTTACCGAGAAGACATTATGATGAAAGTAGAATCAAAAAAACGCATTTGCCATCATAAAAATGAGAAAATTCCAATTAAAAGTGGAATAATTGCCCTAAATTTGTCATGAACTGACGTAATTTTCCGATAATACTGATAAAATTTTGAAGAAAAACAATAAACTTCAATGAAATTGAATATCTTTCATCAATAAATTAAAATGGAAAAAGAGATATAAAATAAATAAAAAAAAATGTACACGTCTCAGTGGCTCTTGTCTGATCGAGTACGGTCATACTCCACTTACTCAGGAAGAACAGCGCAGGGTTACCTTCATTTTCTCCACGTAATGCTCCATATAAATATAAAAGCCGTGCGCGCACGTGCACAGGCTGTTCAACGTTGATATAATGTATGTAGTATGTATTCTACACTCAATACATGCAGACATTTACCTATTCCACACGTAAATCCTCGCGCGTGTTAACGATTTTTCGACGTTACTGAGGGACCAAAAAAAGAATACAAATAGCTGAAAAGAAATGTACCAGAGATATATTCTCGAAAACTTAATTTTATAGCCTCAACTTCGAGAAGTATCCGCGAAAAGGAAACTTTAACGAAAATGATGCAAATGAATGTAATTACGTAAATTTACCTGGAACTAATGATTTTCATCTAATGGTAAATAGCTTCATTAAGTTTCGAGGTAAAAGAGAAAAAATTCAGTTGAACTTATTTTAATATGTTATTAACGAGTTTGTGAGTTATACTCGTTGAATAATCGGAATTTTCACTTAGCCAAATTTTCAATTAGCTCCACGTTATACAGCTGATATTATCACACCACTCACACAGACGAATCTCCTAATTTCACCTTTCTGCTTGCATGCCTCTCTGTTCACGGAAATGAAAAATTCGTTTGCACATGGTAGATACAGTTAGATTTATGAGAATCAACTCGTCCGAAAATAATTGGCTGAATTCTACTGGTAGATCAGAAATGAATTTTTTTTTTTTTTTTTTATCAGAAATTAAAGATGGAAATTTTCCACAGTATTTTTCATCTTTTTATTTTCAGGAAAGTAGGATAATGCAGTTAAATTAGATGTCCCAGGAGAATCACGAAAGAGCTCATTAGGCTCAGTGGAATTGATTTTTCTTCATTATGGGATCTTTTCTTATGGAAAACTCTGGAATATAGTGGGGATTTGGTGAAAACGTGTATTTCCTTCCGTCCAGTGGAGACGACTAAGAAAGCATGGAAAAATCAAGAAAAAAATCGTTATTGAAACGAATTTGAATTATTAACCCACTAAACGTCAAAATAATTCCCTATTCTGCCATAAATCGAATGTAGGCGTTCTAACGGGCGGCAAAGCAGAAGTGCACGGAAACTTAACCTTTTTAAATTTTTTTATTTTCGATCATAAAATCAAACTTATTTTTCTTCTAAATTTCACGGTATCAGGTAATAATGTATCAATGACAAAATAAAAAACGACGGAATACTGCCGGAAAATAATTAGCGTCAAAATATTTCTTTCAATAATTATTCATGATAAAATGTCACCAAAAATGATAATTCACGACAAAATATTCCTTAAAAAAATGACGAGCGACAGAATATTTCAAAATAAAAAAAAAATCAATTCTTTAATGATTCAGAAAATATCAATTCTTTTTTGCCAAAATAATTCACAATTAAATTGTAATTATGGATGTTATCCCTTCCAGATACTCTTCGATATTGATCTCATTGTTGTAAGTTTCTACAATGTTCTTCAATTGTTCATCATAATTACGATAGATTTTTCTTCGATTATTTGGCGGCAAATTCCAATGTCATTAAATATTTTTTCTTATTATTCTGTTGCTCTCTTTTTGGAGTTATTTTGTCGTTTGTTATTTTTCTCTATAAATTTTTTTCATGAATTATTTTTTTTTCGAACAGGAAATCCACTTTTTACTGAACAACCTGTGTATAAAAAGAAATTGGACCATATGAAGCATTGATTCGTCTCCCAGATTACGCGAAGACAAACACACTCGTGGATGGAAAAACATTTTTTTGAGATAGTTACAAGGGTAAAAACTTGAAACAAGAGAAAAGTGCATGAAAGGAAAAAAATTGAAGAGAAAGAGAGATTAAAGTATACCAGTGAACTACTATTGGAATTGTGGTTTTCTTCCCTCGGTGAGTTTCACTCCAGAGGCCTCGAAAAAAAAAAAAAAAATTCAGAACGATTTCACTGGGAATCCCGAAAGTGCGCAAAGAAATAAAAGAAAAACAGTTTCTCCCTTTCTTTTACCCCATTTACCTTACTCTCCACATTCATGTACATTCATAACCACATCCAACTGTACATCTTTCTGTGTTTCACGAAAGAAAAAGAAAGAGAAATAGGCAAAAAAAAAATGGTTGAAGCCATGAATTCTCAAGTTTGAATGGTTGAAATATTCACTGCAGTCTTTTTTTGCCTCCCTAAACTACAATCAAATAGATTTTCCTCAGGAATCCTTCGTTCGTAAAGAATAGCTCTCATGTACAGAGGAACATTGCAAATTTTATAAATAGAATAACTGGAAAAACGCTGGAGGGCAAAAAGGAATATAAAATAAACAGATGAAATGAAATTTTTTTTCGAACTGAAACTCATGACTATTTTCTTGTCAACAAAAATTCATACGAGCAGATGTTTTTTTCACTGGGTCTCTGGGTTCTCGTTGAAATCAATTAGATGCGGTAGAAGTTGAAGACGAGGGTCGAAAAAATTGTGGCGAGGGAAATGAAAAATGAATAAGAAAATTATCAAGAAAAATGATGAAAATTCAGATTTCATTACTTTATCAACTAATTTATTTACAATTCCCCCCCCCCCTCCTCCTCCCAATTTTCAAGCCAAATGCAATCACTGCTCTACCAATTGATCGATTAGTATTCATTCGCCAAGGGAAAACCATGACTGGTTGAAAATAAAATTCTCACGAAATTGTGACTGAAACATCCTAGCCCAGGACAGATGTACAATAGTAGTGATGGGTATGAAATAAAAATGGAAAAAAAAAGAACTGAAATGAATGGGAGAGAAGTTGGAAAAAAACACGCACACATTCCTGTTGGCTGAAAATTCAGCAGGATCATAGGGAATTTTCATGGAGAGATCACGTGGATGTCAGTTGTGTGCGATTGGTGTAACACATTCATGTACATGGTATATGAACAGGTTATGTATATCGAGAATATACATACCCGTTGGGATCAGTTGTAAAAACATGCCGGAAATGTGACACTGAAAGCTTCGAGTTTTGCTTTTTTTTTCTCCCTTTCTCTATGACTTGTGTGTCCGTAGTTCTATATTCGACTGGGGTGCACAGATAATTCTATACCAGTCCCTTGTTTCCTCTGACAAGAAGGAAATTTCATAAACTAATTATCTCGTGTGCCAAATCGAAAATTAGGTGAACAATCGTTTACACATAATTGGTGCAATGTGCTATATATTAGCTATTGGCTGAATGGAAATTTTTTTTTTCCAATTCCCGAGTAAAAAGTAATTGACCAAGATTTTTGTGGAGCCGCTTAAAATTTTTCATGAGGCTCCTATCTAAAACCTGAACTGGCTCAGTCACTAATTGCTGTTGCAAAGACATTTTTTTCATTTATGGACTCATAAAAAATCTTGGGCGTGTATTTTGCATTGGCTTTATGTAGATCAGCATCATAATTTTCTTGAGGTTATTCTAGTGGTTCAGGGAATCTATTTTTCGCCTTCAATTCTCGTCACGTTCGATAGAGTAGCATCAGGAGATTTTTTTCAAATTTAGTTTACTCCATGTTACCGGACGAATAAGACCAAAATTAATTTTTGAAAGAAATTAAATTAACACTAGAACTCCATAATGGAGGTTCAGTTTTCGTTTCATTTCGACAATTTATGGTAACAGACCTATTTTTTCCTTATATAACCATGTATATTCTCTTTCTTCAGAATGTCTATTAATTTTCAAAATCATGAAAAATGCATGTTACTGGACATATAGCGACAATTCAATTAATTGTATGAGAACATCAATAGCGGCCATATTGGTATTTGAAATCCGAGCATCCTCCAAACCCAGTCGTCGATGTTGGCACAGCGTGAGTCATTCAGAACAATTAGAATATTTATGATAACTTAGAAAAATAAAAAATGAAAGTAGATCATTTGGATCTGCCACTAGGATTAATTTGAGATTCTAGGGCTCAAGCGCAATGATCTAATCGTTCGGTTAGAAACTAACTATGACGTCATCAGTAGGAACATGAGACCGGACTGAACGGGGACCGTGGACTTGAACTGCGTTAATGGCGACTCTTCATCGTGGAATATAAGTGAAACATTGTGTGCAAAATGAAGCTAAATACTGTGAAATGATTGGGAATCATGAAAATTTGAAAATTGTGGAAAATTGTTTGTATGTACACAGAGAAAAATGTTTTCTTAATTTAAGAATGTGCAGTCACTTAATTTAAGTGACCTGCCATTCTTAAATTAAGTGACTTTTCTCACTTAAATCAAGTGACTTTTACTTTCTCAATTTAAGAAAGTAAAAGTCACTTAAATTAAGTGACTTTTCTCACTTAAATCAAGTGATTTTTCTCACTTAAATCAGGTGACTTTTACTTTCTTAATTTAAGAAAGTAAAAGTCACTTAAATTAAGTGACTTTTCTCACTTAAATTAAGTGACTTTTCTCACTTAAATCAAGTGACTTTTACTTTTTTAATTTAAGACAGTAAAACTCACTTAAATTAAGTGACTTTTCTCACTTAAATCAAGTGACTTTTTCTTTCTTAATTTAAGAAAGTAAAACTCACTTAAATTAAGTGACTTTTCTTACTTAAATTAAGTGACTTTTCTTACTTAAATCAAGTGACTTTTCTCACTTAAATTAAGTGACTTTTCTCACTCAAATCGAGTGACTTTTTGTTTCTTAATTTAAGAAAGTAAAACTCACTTAAATCAAGTGACTTTTCTTTCTTAATTTAAGTAACCTGCACATTCTTAAATTAAGTGACTGCACATTCTTAAATTAAGAAAACATTTTTCTCTGTGTATAAGGAATTGTTTCCTAATTCAAATTTCAACGGCTGACAGCAGAGGGCGCGAGCATCGATTTCATTTCCATTTCGTTCCTACATATGACGTCATAAGTAGTTTCTAACCGAACGATTAGGGGTGTGTTCCACTTGGGACCAGCTACTAGCCAGTAGCAGGTACTTTTACGTTTAGGAACCAGAAATTGGTAGTACTCCCTACCTACAATAATAGGAAGTACTACCAGCCTCTAGTTCCTAAACGTAAAAGTACCTACTCCCGACCAGTAGCTGGTCCCAAGTGGAACACACCCTAGATCATTGTGTTTGAGCCCTTACTCTCCGTGTACTAGGACATACTGGGTTGGGCAACCCAGTTGTCAACGAGCGTAGATCTTTGCCTGAATGTCACTCAAGTGAAATCGGAAGAATTTTCTGTTTAATTGATGCCAAAGGGAGCATGCTGAGAAATGATAAAGGGAAGCGCAAAGAAACACGCCTGAGGAACACCTACAACGCTGATAAGGCAAGCATCTTGAGGTTATTTCCAATGAGAATATTCTCGTCACGTTTAACGCCCACATATACATGTTTCATACGCTTCTGTGGCGCTTGGCTCATACCAGTTAACCTCACGCATGGCTGATCTAAGTGGGTGGACCCACATGGTCATCCGTGTGTCACCCTCGAGCTTTTATCTATAACACAGGCAAGCTGACGTCCTTGAGATTCACAATACACTGTTTATGTCTTCATATATGTAGATAAGAGAGAAAGGAAAATGAGAAGAGAGTGAACGTCAATGACTAAATTCATTTGAAACAATATCCAAGCAGTAACTTTTAATTGATTACGCCACCTAGACACATAAGGTCCATCGGTCGGGGATCAACTGATCCGCATGTTTTGGGGTTTGGAGATTTTAATAAACCACTGCTGCCAGGAACAATCTTGGAAAAATCCGATACTGCCGGTTCGATCGAGATACCGGAGGAGTGCTTCGTTACCGTCCCAACTCCATGAAAATGAGGCTGGGTCGGCATCCACGGGCTATCTCTGGGCGGTGACTCCTTTGCGTCCGCGGACGCACAGTCTCGTAAAGATGGATGTAAGTAAGGTAGGTTGGTGAAAAGAGAAAGGAGGAAGATTTTTAGAGACCTAATCCAAGCAGTAACTATGCGAAGATCATCTTGTTCATTTTTATCTATTGAATTATCTACTGAATGTTCATCATCAATCAGAACGACATTAAAAAAGGGCAGCCAAATACGGACAGGTATTAAGATTCATTTGGCTGTTAACGTATACTCAACAAATACATATCAAACCGTGTTTGTGTTCATTCAAGCATAGAAAATTTTTACGAGATTAGAATACAGTGAGTTTCATTGTTTGTTTATCTACCCCGAAGAGTCGTTCTACACTGTGTCAGCTCTTTGTCTTTACCAGTGTGATGAAAATAGGGTGGTATAAAATCAATGCTCAAGGGTTAGCTGAGTCTAGGGGGATTTAAAGTGGAAGTGAGAAAATGAGCTGTCTGGGTGTTATAAACCAATATATGAATCAAGACTGTCGTTGCTTAAAAACAACAACCACATAATTTTAGTTATCATTTGATGAAAATGCTATTGGATCATGGAGTATAGGTCATGAAATAATATACGAGTTTGAGGTTAGTATCCTAGAGAAATCGAGTACAGTTATCCCCTTATTTTTTTGATGCCATATCGAAGATGATATTTTTTCCAATTTTTTCTGAATTTTCCCATAATTTTTGTCTGTGTAGTTTGTGAGAGATGAATTTACAGAGTTTACTGGAAAATAGCGATGGAGGTGATGAACCGAACTAAATTGAATAAAAATAATGAAATTACAAACTAAAAACCACAAAGTTGACCCATTATTTAAAAACTATTAGCGAAAAGAACAACATTTTAACTTAATAATAGAAAAAAAAATATTCAATTCTCCGCATAGTTATTGAGGAAATTTTAATTAGAAGGCAGCTGTAACTATTTGCCTCTCTCTCCCTATCTTATGCATATGATAGAAGATTAGTAGAGTAATAAAAATTGTAAAACAAGAAAAATATATTCACAAGCTGAAGATATCGTCCTCCTAGAGAAAAAAGGGGCTAAATGATACACATTTCGTATGCCCTTTCCACTCTATTTTGACTATATGATCTTCGAATAGTTCAATCATTTTATCGGGTGAACTAGAACACGTTCTCCCGAATTACCACCAATTAATTGAAAACTCAACTGCAAATCCTCGTTTTTTTCCTATTTTATCGATCGTACTCTGGGATACTACCTTAAGGGGTAACGGAACCCCTAATATTCATTGAATTTTTGAACTCATGATGAGAGAATATTTATTAATATTTTTGCTATAAAAGAGTGACAACGACTGACGAAGGAAATCAAAGAGTCGATTTTTCTAATATTTCATGAAAAAAATAATAATTATTGTTAAACAATGGATTTGAAAATTTGACATTTACTGGGTCTTCCATTACCCCTTAAGCAAAGCATCTATCCTTCTCATTGTTCTGACGTCTTTGCTGATTGAGAGCTATCGAAGAACTAACTACACAATGAGAGAAGAAGAGTGACTCGTTCTCACAGAGACAAAGGACTCTCTGTGTCTCGTTCTCTAGTTTTCTTCTATCAATTGTATATTTTGCGCTTTGTATGTGTTCAATTATGTCAAATCAGCATCTATTATGATAATAGAACACTATTTTTTTGATTATCAAGTTCTGAGGAAAAGTAACTTTGGGAGGATTCTACATTGGAGACAGAAAGTCGATATACATAAATCATAGGATTTTATTCCAAATACATTATCAAATTATTAGTTTATTTTTGTCTAAATTCTAACAAGCGCAAAATCGAAGAATGTCGGAACTTGTGTAGCTTTCAGACCACAGCAAAATGGGTAAAATTGATGGTATTACCGACCAATCCATTGGATTTACGTTGTTATACATGATTATATATAGGTACATCGTATTATTTCGAATTATCCAAATTATATAGAATAGATAATACCAATAAATGCACTCCCCTAAATCTAAAGAGCATCTGTTGTTGAATCATATGGTAATTTCAGAATTGTCCTGGCAGAATAGTTCAATAGAGAAGTACAATTTGGGTTAATCAGAGCGGATCGGCATATCGAGATCATTGTATGGGGTTGAACTGGTACAATGACCGTCGTCCAGTATGAACATTACCCATGATTATCGTAACGCCAGCAGCGTTATTCCCAGGATACATAATATACATACAGCTCGAGGTCAGCCTTCACTTACAAGCTTGCATGCTTGTACCTTCGATTTTAAACAATTACAATGCCCACATGGATATACCAGTGAAATCACTGTTGTCACCACAGTGCAACAATGGTATTATGGTTAGTTGTTGAATTCCCTAGGTCTTGTAATGCTGCTTTTGTAACAATTTCCTTCGAGCTATGTATAGTTTGTGAAGTTTACTTAAGCTTAAAAGACCAGAGCCTTTATTGCATGTTGTAGCTAGACTGAAGCTGTTGTGGCATTCGTGGCTATCCTGTCAAAATATATTTGTGGATATATAACAGAGTTAATGGGAAATTCATCAAGCTTCAGAACGAGAAGATAAACTATCTATCCACTATCGGTCGTGTACATCAAACAAGTGAAATTTATTCTAGTGGCCTTGAACCAATAGTTCCTTCTGATGTGGCCATTCAAGTGGCCATTTCGATTAAACTACTGTCCAAGAATTTTCCATTTTCTTGATCGTATTCGTGAATCTTTCTTCATTTGATGGAAAAACCATTTCCTTTCCCTCATATTCACGAAGAACCAAGTATTCATCGTACTAATGGAAAAATTATGGGCTGCAGATGATGCAACTGATAATTTACCTCACAGAATCATCTTCACTCATGTCACGTGCTGGAGATTACCACCTAACGACAATACTTAAGTTGCCACTGCACAGTCCGTTACTACATCCTTCAAAGTTGTAACGAGAAGACGATACTGATAGGAGAGAATCAGGATTTTGATCTGAATATCAGATGAGGAAGTATGGGCTCACGTTTTGTGGGTAAATTTTGGTCAGGTTTCTCCGTCGTTCAGACTTCTTCAATCAAAGCCTCGATTTTTAACTGGCAAAATCGAATTTTCGAGAAGAAAAATGTTCAAAAATGAATATTTATTTATTTATTTATTGATGACTGCCACTTGGTACATGGTACCATTTGGGCAGGGGGATCCAAAGTACATATATATAGTATAAAATTTGGTTAAATTAAATTATTCATTCTTTATCTCTTACAAGCTTATATAAATTGCATGAACTTTTTTAATTCTTTCTTTTTTTTTTTTCTTTTTTCTTTTTTCTTTTAAAGATACATAAGTGTTAAATCAATTGAGGTACATCAAATTAAAGTTAACATTAAAGAATAAAGATAAAATTAGAGTTGGTATCAGGATAAAAAAATAAAAAATTAAAAAAATGAAAATAAAAATAATCACAAGGTTTCAAGTATTAGTCGTTGAGTTCCGACGAACGCAGTTGGAAACATTTCCTTATAAAACAGTAGAGGATCCTAGTATCATTTAGGGATTTGCTCAAAAATGAATATTTTACGTATAATTACCACCAGACAGTTCAGCTCAGTCTTCCAATCAAATCATAAGAAAGAATCAATCGCTATTATCTCCACTGATTTCAAGAGATTTCCATAATAAGAGCCATCAAAATGATCTTTTTGAAGAATAAAATGAGACCAGGTCAACTGATAGGCAACAAGGAGCTGTTTCTACAAACCCAGATGTGTTACAGCAGTAGCACTGACTCTCAGTCGATCTAATCATAAGGGCTTAGGGCTGTGCCTCGATAAACATTTGAGACATCGCGTTCTCCAGTAGCTATCGATTCCAATCACCACAGATATAGATTTAGCTATTCTCATATGTGTACTGCTGCATTCTCCTCAGTTCTCTGTACTCCCTCCAACCACAGTAAGCTCCGCCTATCCTCCTCCTTCTTGTACTCTCTTGAGCAAGTCTTGAGGTCAAAGAAATAGTACCAAAGTTCTCTCGAGAGGAAACCAACTCCCAGGTTGAGCCTCTGTTATTCCTCACACTCCTCACTCTCTCAGAACTCCATGGCTAAAGAGTTTATTCCTCCCACCTCTCCCCCCCCCCTCTTTCTCTTACCCAGTTAAATATATGAAAATCGATTAAGCATTGTACAATGTTGAAGACAAAGACTAAGTGATACACAAAGACACAGACACAATGAATCGATAATATGATGAGTAACTCTTGAGCAAGACAATGGCGTATTTTGCAAGTATTTGAAATTCAATTGTTGATCATTTGGTTTGTACATGCGGACAATATGACAAGATTCTATCAACGTCTCTCAAACATGGATCAACTTTTCTTTTGACAGAGACACTTGTAAATTAATCTGATTTATGGATTATACACATCGTAAAGAATACATAATGTTCTATATGAGCGACTTGATGCTTATTCTATTGGCCCATAAAGAGCAGATGGTCTCTCGTTCCTTGAATTAAGGCCAATCTTTCGAGAACGATATTTGAGAAACTGCATGACAGCTGCTATCTATCTGTAATATCATTGTAGAAGCAATTTTGCCTCTACCCAAATTGCATCCTCATTTTGTCAACAATGGCAAACTCATCCATCATTTTTATATCGATTTTGATGAGTTTAGAATGTCGTTTTGTATCAAGACATTGGCTTTACTGCTTATTTCATTTGGTTGACATAAGGGTTTGACGAAAAAATGAGTAGTCCTCCATCAGATGCGTTATTTATCATTTCTTGCTTTAATTTTTTTGCTGTTGCATTAGAAGTGTGCTTCCAAATGGTTGTTCCAAAATTTTATTACAATTCTTTTTGTATTGTTTTCAGTATGGGCTCATTTTCGAGAAGAGAGCATACTTTTTCCAATAACCAAATAAAAAATATAAGGGTTCATTCAGCAAAAATTTAAAAATACTCATTTTTTGAAAACATTTTAAAAACATACATTTTTTCATGCAATGAATGCTTTGACGATTAGATTAGCTTACAGAGACGAATTTTTTGAACTCTTAAAATGAAATTGGATGAATAGTTTGAAAGATATAGTTCATTTCTGAAAATGTTACATTTCAGAATTTTTCTAGACTCAATTCCAAGCGTCTTTATTAGAAACTACATATGTAATTCAATGAATTATCATCGACAAATCGAATTTTTTTGAAAAAAAAGCATTAAAAAAATAATATCTCATGGAATGATGGGATTGAATTATGTAGTGAAGTAGTAAACAAGGTTAAGTCATATCGGATTACCATATATACTTAAGCTTATTTACCACTTCACTGATGAATTCATAGAAATTAGCAAAAGTTAGTTACTATAGATGCAAATTTTGTGTTGAAATCCGGACGAGTTCTGTTTCAGGCAAATTAAGGGATCTGTCTACTTTGGATGCATGCTATGTTTATTAATCTTTATCAAGAATACTGTTGTGTTTATTGATATAAAACTTGTTAGGCTGAATGAAAACATCTGTAAAGTACAAGAGAGAATTTTTTTTGATTAATTTTAATCACTTTTTTACTGTGAAAATGTCAGGTAAACAGCAGTGATCGGCAAAAAAAAATCTATCTATTTTCATTACCTAATTTTTTTGAAAAATTAGTAATTAACCGGGAAAAATTCCTAATTTTTATGGAAAAATTAGTAATGAGTCGAGAAAAATTCCTAATTTTTCTGAAAAATTAGTAATTAGCCGGAAAAAGTCCTTAATTTTTTCGAAAAATCAGTAATGCTTCTGAAAAATGAGTAGTTAACCGACAAAAACTACTGATTTTTCAGAAAAATGAATGATGCTTATCGGCTAATTACTAATTTTTCGAAATAATTGATAATTAGCCGCCAAAAATTACGAGTTCCTTTCAAAACATATTCCAAATATTATTATTCCAAATATCATTTATTATTCCATTTATTAATTGCTACTTTTTGCAACACTAGTATTACATTTCATCACAACTCCTCGTTCAAAATTTGTGTCTGTTAATCTATTAAATTACTAATTTTGAGGGATTTTTGAAAACAACAAGTAATTTTTCTCACTAATTACTAATTTTCGAAAGTAATTGGTAATATTTTCTCACTAATTACTCATTTTTAGGAGTAATTAATAATATTTCCTCGCTAATTACTAATTCTTTAGGAAAATTAATATTTTTTACCGACTAATTATTAATTTTTTATGAAAATCAATATTTTTTCTTGGCTAATTACTAATTTTTCGGAAAAATCAGTAATATAATCGAAATCGTTGACGAAAAAAATCGATGATGCCGATCGCTGGTAAACAGGAGTCCTTAAAAAGTGCGCTATTGAAGAATCTTAACAACAGCTCATCTGATACGGAAAAATTGTGTGGTTTCAGGTTCAGTATGACAGTGGCTATATCCCGAACCTCCAATATTAATTTATATGCAAAAATAACAAAATGGCAGACGGAAAACAAAAAATTGAAAGACGGGTTTTTGATGTTTTTGGCCAGGGAAAAATAGTGAAAATAATAATTCTGGTTCGAGACATAGCCACTGTCATGCTGAACCTGAAACCATCAATTTTTCTCGTATCAGATGGACCGTTGTTCAGATTTTTTCAACAGCGCACTTTTTGAGGACTCCTGTTTACCTGGCATTTTCACAGTAAAAAAGTGATTGAAATTAATCAAAAAAAATTTTTTCTCGTACTTTACAAATGTTCTCGTTGAGCCCAACAAGTTTTATATCAATAAACATAACAGTATTCTCGAAAAAAATTAATAAAGATAGCATGCTTTCAAAGTAGACAGACCCCTTAAAGAATCTACAAATTCAATAGGAGGTGTGCTATATCTTGAATATATTGCTGTATCTCGAAAACCATTTGGCCAATCTGTTTGAAATTTCGATATTCACTTAATTGAATCTCATATCTTACCAAAATTTGACAAATCTCTAATTCATTCTATTCTGTAGTGAATTATCTGACTAATATTTATCGCTATTCCCATTAATTCTACCTAATTTCCGAATAAAACTGCGATTTTGAGAGAAAAAAAATCACAAAAGCTTCTATTCAGAAAATTGTCTAAGATCCCAATTTGGATGTAACTAAATAAGCGCAGAGTAACAACGGGGCCTTGTCTGTTGGAATGGCGAGCCACTTATTCATTCACTCAGGTAGATTGTTGGACGGGTAATTAGAGGAGCAACGCGTCGCCCTCGGGTCTAATTATATAAAGTTTCTTTACCACTGATTCTACATTTCTCCTTTGTTCCTCTTCACTTCTATGTAGACTTCAAAAATAATAATAACAATAATGATAATAATAATAAGAGTTCTTTGGATATGGAGAAGATGAAGGAGGGATGTATGGAGTGAAAAAAAAATTCAAGTAGACAGAGTCTGGAGTTGACAGATTCCAGCTGTGTACCGCGTGTTTGAGGGTCCACTGACGGATTATGATGTATTGATATTAGAAGCAGAAGCATCCGAGTGGAATAAACTACAATCTAAATTGAGTGGCTATTTTATTTTATGAAACTTTCGAGATACTATTTCCTATCCTAAACCAGTTCAAATATTGATATTTGTTGAAGGTAAACAAAAGTGGTCAAATTGTCAGCAAAATTAACGCTAGTCCAACAAGATTCAGGTTTTCCTATTGAAATATCCTAAATCAAATTATTTCGATGAAATATCCATAGAGAAATCGTAGAATTCCATTGCGATCTTCGTGATTTCAATAAAAAAAAAAACCGTTAAAAATTTCCGTTTGAATTTTCTGTGAAAAATCCTGGAAATTTCAAATGACTCACATTTCTACTGAAATTTCATATAATAGAGAACTTGCATATTTTTTTCTCAATATTTATTGATAGTGATTAACAGAAAAGTCGAGAAAAATTTTTTTACTCTTTAATTAATTCATAGCATTAATTAAAAAATCATTTTTTCGAACGTCTCCAAATCGGACATGATGTCAGAATATCAAAATCTTTGTGTGCGCCATCTGTAGTCACCTGTCGTTACTCATTGACAGGCGTATGAAGGTTATGCTGATTGTCAAAAAATGCGTATTTCTTTATTTTCCTCTTATTTACTTCGAACATTGTTTAAAGAATTTCAATTAAAAATAGGTTTCCTTCGAAAGAAATTTATACACATAACCTCTTTATCAGTATCACGCATCGAAAATTCGAATATCCTTCAGCCGCGCCATCACTGGCCACAGCGTGAATTATGCATGTGGTATTATGACGTCAGATCCGTATTAGAGCAGTATGAAAATTGGAGATTTTTAATTGTAAATCTCAGACAATACTGGAGAATGCGTAGAAATGAAAAAAAAATATGCAAGTTTCCTATTATTTCATTGAAAAATGAACACATCATCGATTTTCAAATAATTTCACGCCTGGATATCGATGAAATGTGAAATTTCAGTTCAATTGTTTCTTGAAAATTTACTAAAAATAGAAAAAATGTTTTTAAAAAATTGAAACTTCAAGTCATTTTGATTCTGAATATTCATGTTCATAGATTCCTTTGGATTTCCTCTGACACTCAAAGATTTTTCATAATCATCTTCCCATCAAAAAAAGTTCAACATCACGTTTATAAAAATTTCCATCAAATTGTCAATGAAATTACCATTTTTTTCTAATATTTTTGATGAAAAAAATAATCAATAAAAAATATTGCAAATTTTTTTTCTAAATAATTCAATGATTTGAAATGATATTTTGCAAAGAATATTTCAAATTTTATTTTCTATGTACACTCTGGGACATTATTCCAGTTGAACAATTTCGAATTAAATGAACCGAAATATTCATCACGTTGCATTGATGCATATTATCCCAATTCCATTGGGTAAAACGCATTCGAATAGGTTTCATTATTATATTGAGTCACAATGCATTTTTTAAAATAATTTTTCAATATGACATAATCATATTCTACATTCTAGCCGTAATGAAATCCAAAAGCCGTAAAAAAAAAACAAGGACCATTGACTCAGTCTATTATTTTTCTTATTGGTTTCCATTAATATTATTCTGGCAGGTTAGTTGAGCATCATCGAGTTTCAAACAATCGGCAAGTGTGTACTCACAAATACTAAAACGTATTTCAAGTGGAAAGAAATTGAAACAGCAAAACCATCTACACGTACAACAAATGTGAACCTGAATGTTCATTGATACAGGGTAAAAAAAAAAAATTCAACTGTAAATTTTGCACATTGGCACTGATCACGTAGGGCTTGAACCAATCGGCATGACCTAGATTCAGGCTTATAGTCAACCATGGCTGAGTGTGTTCCATACTTCATTCGTTATTCCCTTCCTCCAATTTGCACCCCTGCAACTCTCTGTCTCTCTCTCTCCCTCTCCATTCGGTTTCGCAAATCAAATACAACGTTATTTAACCAATTCTGTTGAAATCCAAAGCTACTGCGCTGCTTCCCAAATGCAAACATCAGCTGTTTCACATTGTGGATTCTCATTCTGTATCAAAGTATCTGATACATATTATTAACGTTCTAAGAAATAGTTGGATGAACTAAATGAATTACTCAACCGCAAATTTAGTATTTTGAATGGCACTCCTTTGCATTATTACTAGGACCAAGACGTTGGTGTTCGGTTTGATCTAGACGGAAGCTGCCTATAGCACATTTTAAATGGCTATTAATGTCGAACTGACATTTACGAATGTTGAAGAATTTATTTTCTACAATAATTTCAAGAATTGGTTAATATTCAGATATTTTAATTCATCTTGAGTTATGATCGTGACGAGTTCCTCTACGAGTTCCCCTACGCAGTAGCAGTACATGAAATATGTACTAATTGTACTTGATTTAGTTGCCAAAGGAAGGTTGGCGACACTGAAGAGGCTTATATAGCACTTCATTGTGTGTAGTTTATAACAACACGGATGGTTAAGTTGGTTAAGGCACTGACTATGAAAGCTATGAAAGTTTTTTTTTTGGAACACATTTTTTTATCTCGCTAAATATAAATATTACTTTATGATACAAAAATTATTACAACACACATAAAGTTATATAAATTGTTTTTTATGGATGATGTTTGAAAGAGTACATGTATTCCCCTTCTCCTACATCCACACTCAATACTGATAAAATGTAGAAGTTCGAGAGATAATCAACATCCACTAACTTCATTAATCATAAGTATGATATTAATGATCATAGCGTTTTTTAAACTGTTTTCTACTGTACATATTTAAATATTATGTTTTTTAAGTGTTAATAAAAACTGTTGATATCAAAAAAAACAAAAAGTTAAGGCACTGACTTGTCATCTGACGGTCCCGGGTTCGAGACTAACAGATACCCAGTATACATGACTAAAAAATCCACATACTCCCTTCAAGCGGGTTTGTCGTCAGTACAGCGTAAGCTGGAAGCTAAAGTATGAGTGGTCTACACAGTAGCAGTACATGAAATATGTACTAATTGTACTTAATTTTTTCCAGGAAATTCCCTGGAGAACTTCTCAAAGAACCCTCTTAAGAGTTTTGCTGAAATTCCTCTAAGACTTCCTCTAAAAGTTCCCCTAAAAGTTCCTTCAGAGGAATCCTTAGGAGTTTTTAACATTATAAAGTCAGTTTAACGTTTATAAATGTCAGTGCAACATTCATAACCATTTAGAATGTGTTTGATTTGAAGGCAACTTCAGCATAGATCAAACCGTACACTAACGTCATGGCCCTAATTATTACTATCTAACAAAGTATATAAACGTGAATCTTCAAGGAAAATTCAACTGTTTCTCATTTTCTCATTCTCTTGAATAAAACTATTCTGCATAAACCAGTTATATTAATACAGCATGCAGAATAAATATTAATTCAACACATTCCTGCATAAAAAAGGAAAAACACACACACACACACAGTTTTATTCCTTGAATAACCTCCAGGAAACTTGTTAATGTTTCCTTCTGCAAGTCAAAATGAAAAGCAAACAATCAAGAGTGAAAATTCTTGGCAAAAAAAAAAAATTTGACAAACATCAAGAAAGTATCGTGTGCCAGAACCCAGTTTTCCTTGAGTTCATCTGCTGTCTCCATGTTTCGTAAGAAGTAGATGAGAAAAAGGAAAAAGACAGAATGAGAAGGAAAAAAAATATGAAAACTGAGAGGAAGGATAAAACAGGAGCACTTGGAGTTTAACAAGTTGAGAAAGAACTCAACTGCAATGTGCGGCAAATGCGGAGCTAGCATATCGCTCATAAACGCGTTTCACAGTTATATCTCATTTTCTGAGTAAAAAAAAAAAAAAAAGAGTTTTAGGATTACCTAGTAACACAAGCTAGTTGTGAAAATGTATAAGAACGAAATGAAAATGAGAATAATAAAAGAAAAAAAAAAAAGAAAAGGTAAAAAAGAATTAGATAGTGATGCAAGGCTCTCGGCAATCTCTACTTTTGCCACTTGTAATATGAAACTCCTGCAAATGTTCTGAAGTTTCGTGAACAATATTTATTTTTAGTGGGTTTAGTACATTTTAGTGGATTCATCTGAAATCTTCAGTTGGATTTCACGTGACGTGGAAAGTCGACAACGGGGGGCTGTGGCCATATTTACATGGTACACTTAGTGGTTTGTAAATAAGCCAGAAACTGCTTAAGGGAATGCTTTCTGCCAAGCTCGGCTTGAGAGCAGTGAAAAGAGGTGGGGGGAGGAGGGCAAGTGGAGTGGAATGGTTAAGGTCGCACAAAACTATTTCAAATGTAGAAATGAGGATGAGGATATAACTACAGTAATAGAGCAACTGAAATTTTATAGATAGTGGGGAGGTGTTATAAAAACGATAGAATTGGTGCAACAATGTTGGCTGCAAGATCTGTGATTTTGGTTAAGTGAAAACTCTCGGTAAGTGATCAGACCAAGTAGGTCACTTCCAAAAAGAGTTGATCATGAATTTTCATAATGTGTCACAGATTTTTTACTCTCTTGACAAACAACTGTTTTATAAGCAATATATTGAAATTTTGCTTATGAAGGGAAACTCTGATTTCGAGATATTTTCCGAATTTTCAAGTTTTATTAGAAATGACTTGAAATGATCTAGACCACTATAAATGTTGTCATGTATGTTTGTGGGTCTATCTGTGTGTCTTGACGACCCTCCCATCCCCACCACAACCATTCGAATGCACACTTTTAAGTAGTGATGTGAAACTAAAAACTGACCGGTAACTTTACCGTCATTTTACCGGTAACTTACAAGTAACTGACCGAGGCTGAATTACTGACAGTTTTCGTCAGTGATCAGTTTTCCGCCAGTTTCTGATCACATAAAAATCTATAAAAAGAAGCAAAAACAGTCTACAGACAACAAACAAACAAAACACAACTATTGAATAATTCAAAAAACAAATACAGAAAATGTATAAAAATTGATCCACTACGAAGCTCAATGAGTATGTATGTGCCTTAAAAACTATTAGGTTAAGAAAAAATACTGTTTTCCATGTTTCCCAGCATCTAAGTAATCAAAAATGAAAAATGTATCCATATGTACAAATGCTGGCTCAAATAAACATGTTAAAAAAAAAAAAAAAAAAAAAAAAAACGGTTTTCATCAGGAATAAACTGACCAAATCTTGCATCAGGAGAATAACCCATTATTTAAATTACAGTCAGTTTACATCTATATAGCTGAATTTAATTTTCTTCTCTGTTACCTCCTTTTGGAGAGCAAAATTCACACGAAATATCGGCATTCACTCCATAATACAAATTTCCTTGAAATGCAATGCTCGATATTATTCTTTCCTTTTGAAGCGTCATGCGTCTCAAAAAAAAAAATAAAATTAGACAAAAATGTCCGAAAAAGTGACTGAAATAAAAAATTACCGTCAGTTTCCATCCATATAGATGATCTTCCATCGTAAAACATAATTACTGACGATAAAAAAAAATTACCGTCAGTTTCCAACAGCAATTACAGGTCAGGTCCGAAATGGTCAGGAAACTGTCATTTTACGACTGACCTGACACATCCAAAAAATGACGGTAATTTTACATCTCTAGCGGGCCGAGTTGAAGTGAATGACCACGTGACGTGTACTGTGAATCTGGCCAATCACGGCGAGATACGAATGATGAAGTCAAGTAATTAGAATTCCAATTCTATTGTTCTCTTTAGGATAATGAATGCATATTATTTTTTAAATATTGCCGAATTACTACAATCTCCATTTTTCTCATGAATATTCGTTCTTTGCATTAAGGAAGCTTGAAAATGGGATATTTATTGATTTACGATCATAACCTCCATTCCTCTATGAGAACCCATGTATTCTCTGTCAATTTTCAATAATTTTTTTCTTCCTTATATGGATGATTACCTACCCCGGACTTTTCATAGTAAAATTCTTTGAAGGATAATCTAACTCTAAAAAAAATTTTGAAGCCCCAAATCGAAAATCATTGTCACGAGCATACATCCTTAACGCATAGCAGCAATTGAGAGGAAGAAATGGTAAATAACGCGTCTAATGGGAAAATACTTGTTTTCAACTGAAAAGCTTTTCAAATAGTTCAATGAATAGTCAAGCACTGTTGAACTAATTAAAATATTCAAAGTTCAAGGGATATGAGAATTTTCGAGTTAAGACAATGAGAAAGTTGTTCTATGGTTTAGTGGAATTTTACACGAGAATTCTCATTATTATGAATGATCCCACATGAAGGATCCGATTATTCTATAGAAATTTCTGAAGATAAAGGGATTTGGTGGATTCACCATGTTGCTTTGTAATGAAAGTAATAAATAGTCATTCTTTTTTTTTTTATTCAATGAATAGATATGGCAATTCAGCTAGGATTAACTATTGTGATGTAGCAACGACTATGATGACCTTTTAATAAACAGAAAGCCACTTTATCTCGTTTTATCAACGTTTTACATTGAATAAATCTCATCGGCGCGATGAGCACTCGAAACGTGAATCGCGCCAGACTGTCGGTTTTTTTTTCCTTCAAATTATGAATTTCTTCTAATTAATTGTAATATCATGCTCATGTATATTCAGGATAAATATTCTCCATGTTTTTCATAACAGAAGAATAATTTTCGGATCATTACATAGATTATTCATTGGCTTATTGTGGAAAACTGTTGACGCAACATATTGTAGAGGAAATTATTTATTGCGGTGTAGTGATTTATGATATATTATTCACCAGAAGATATCGCATTGGACGAGCGAAATAATGTAATGAATTGATAGCACTAAAATTATTTGAATGAGAAAAGAGAATAATGTGGAAATACATCGTTGTCCTGGAAACAAAGTGGCGTAAGTGCCAAAAATGCTCAATTCTTGATAGGCGTATCTTTCAAAAATACATCAAAAAAGTTTTTTATGATGTTCTTGCATCATTTGAGTAACAGGAAATTGGAAATTCGGAGTAATTGATCATGTTAAAGTGAGAGGAATCTATCTCCATACTTATGTGATTTGTTTTTTTTTTATATCAAGAAATCCTAATTCCGCACTTGTGCCTTTTTTCAAATAATTTTTCTACTAAAATTTCTTTTTTTGGGCAAACGCCCACTTGCTTCTGAAATTTTATAGTAAAAATCAAAAAACCGCACTTACGCCACTTTGCTTCTGAGGCAACGACATACATTTAAGAATTCCGGACAATAAATTAAATGAGGATTATTTTGATCCACTGAGAGACAATCTAATAAAAGTATTTGGATCTTTAAAAAAAACCGCAAAGAAGGGATGAAAGAAAATGAAAAAAGTTTCTTTATCTGGATAAACAGAAATAATTCCATGATCTTAATGAAATAATTCAAACGACTTCATTCAGCTCCTCTAACTGTTCTCATTGAAATTAGACTAATGAATAAATTATTTCTGTCATTGATTCAAAGACTTCTCAGGATGAAAAAATCATATGAACCAAAAAAAGAATATACCTCAAATAATCTAGATGGAGTATAAAAAAAATGAAGCGATCATATTTTTTTTTGCCCAATGTCCAATGCACCTGTTGCAGATAAAGTCAATGCCAGTGGTGAATTACGTTATGTAGGCCTTGCGGCATTATTTAATCAGCAGCTGGCATATCTCTCATTCCGATTCCTCCGAATTTACCACTTATTCGCATACCTGAAAATTTCTCAATGCAGATAATGAAGCATGGAAAATTGAACAATTGATGAACCTCCTAGAGCATACCACTAGCCAATTTCACAGTTTAACAAAGTACCTACCACTTCTACTTCACTCTCTTGTGGGATTTTAGTACCAACAACTACTAAGATTAAGTACTGCACCTGATGCCAACAATTTCTCACCTGCGGTTAGGCCATCTAAAAACGTCATTCCTTTTTTTCTTTCACTTACTTTGATAGATCATGTCAGAACATGCAGTATACGGGCTGTTTCGTAAAAAGTGAAGTTCCCTACAGTCAGCGGTAAAGAATAAAACGTTGATGTGGCATAGAAAAATGTTTTAAAAAAATGATTCGGACAAGTTCAAATCATTAAAAGTGTAGGATCTTTCCAAAGGATGGGTATGGTGGGTAGTTCAGAAATTACTGAAGACCTTTATTAAAATAGCGAAAATGTATTTAATGTTCTTCTACGTTTAAAGATACAAAATTAACTGACTCTTAAAAATTTTTCACCTCAATTTATCTAGAATTTTGGTTGCGGTCCCGAGTGACAGTAGGGCTGTGATTGGTTCGTTAACAGGGAGTGGGGGAAACTTTGGAGTTTCGGGACCGGGCTACGTGCGTGAGTCGCTCAGGTATGGGGTTTTTCCACCAGGCAGGAAGGGAAATACCCAGGACTACTTTTATTGTTTTATTGCGGGCTAAACAAAATTTTTCGGGAAGGATTAATTTTATTGCACGGCAGATGGTTGAAACTCTGAGGGAAAACCCGGTTGTAAAATACACACAAAAGAAAAATTGAAATTTTTTCCCCAGTTCTCGCGATTTTACAAAAGTTAGATTAACGTCGACCTATGAACGCATGCTCTATTAAGGATGTATGATCATGACAAAAATGATTGATTTGGGGCTTCGAAATTTTTTTATAGTCAGATTATTCCTCAAAGAATTTTACTACGAAAAATTCGGGATAGATAGCCATTCATTTGAGTAAGAAAAAAATTATTGAAAATTTACAGAAAATACATGGGCTCTTATCGAGTTAATAAATTAAAATTAAATAAAATTAATAAATATACAAATTTCAATATCCCGTAGTACAAAGAACAAATATTCATAAGAAAAATAGATACTTTAGTAATTCGGCAATACCTTAAAAATACTAAAAAAAAATAATTTTATTTTCTAATAGATTTGAGATTTTTCAGAATTTTTCGGAATTTTTCTAAAATTTTCATGAAACTTTTATAAAATATTTCTGAAATTTTTTCTGATAAGTATGCATCCATTCATCCTGAAGAGAAAAATAGAATTGAAATTCGGATGACTCCACTTCATCATTCATTTCTCGCCGTGATTGGCCAGATTCACAGTACACGTCACGTGGTCATTGACTTCAGCTCCCCCTGCATCCATTCGAGCCTATCCCCACCCCAAAATCCAGCATTTCTCCACTCTCTCGATCATAAATTCTTAACAATTCAAATTTGTTCAGATAATTTTTTTTTTCATGTTTTCCCATGAACTTTTATCCCATTTTCATCACTAGGTAAAAGCAAATACACCTCATATCAAATACCCTGTAAGTAAAACCTGTGAAGTTCTTATTTCCATCGAATGACGGTTATGAATTAAGATTAATTCCTATGAAGAAAATTCATACTCTAATTAACCTAAATACTTTTTTCAGATGTCTTTAATCTAACGACACACACACTTGCTAGATATATTTTATTCCAACTCATTTTCGCTTTCCCATCACGGTTGAGCAGTGTCCCCAGGCCGAATTAAACAAAATGGGAGCACGAGGTCACCTTCAATATGAATACGACATGGAACGTACTTCACTTTGGTTTACGCTTGTTAAACTTACCAGAGCAAATTTCGTTACAGCTCTCTCTCTGCTATGACTAACTCCGTCACACTCAATGAGAAGAAACAAGACAGAGAAAGAGAGAAGAAAAAAAGGGAGGCTGGTATCGTAGATTCGAAAAGGAAAAAAAAGTCAATCTACAGAGGAGCTGAAAAAAAAGGGAAAAAAAGAGAAAAGAGGAGAAGCTAACAGAGTACTCGAGTCTCTCGAGCTCGATGCTTTAGAATGAAAATCCGTTTGTGGATATCTTGCGCCATGTAAGGATAGCAGTAATTGAAAAGTAGCCCTGGGCCACCATAAAGAAGGACTATCGAACTACCAAGCTCTTTCTCTGGCTCTGGCTGTGATGGCTTCATAGACTGGCTTTACTTGCCTAAGACACAGAAATATCTAACGACTAGTAACTACAAAGTACACAGTTCTGTGAAACAGACTATCGCTTCAGTATCCATTCGTTCAAAATAAGTTCATTCTATTCTTATTCCATAGAATTCACAAAAACTATCAATTAAGGTAGTATCCCAGGGGAAATTGAGTACTGTTCATGAGTCAATTTGAAAAGAATAATAATGATAATTATAGGAACTGAAAATGAACGGATGATGGTGCTCTTGGCAATATGGCGAAAGGCTTTGTAACGTGCAAAAATAATTAAAGTAAATATAAATTGATTTGGTGACAAAAAATTGCTTTTGGATTATTTAAAACTATATCATCAATAACGAGTACAGTTAACCAGTGATCGGCAAAAAAAAATCTATCTATTTTCATTACCTAATTTTTCTGAAAAATTAGTAATTAACCAGGAAAAATTCTTAATTTTTTTGGAAAAATTAGTAATTAGTCGAGAAAAATTCCTAATTTTTCTGAAAAATTAGTAATTAGCCGGAAAAAGTCCTTAATTTTTTCGGAAAATCAGTAATGCTTCTGAAAAATGAGTAGTTAACCGACAAAAACTGCTGATTTTTCAGAAAAATGAATGATGCTTATCGGCTAATTACTAATTTTCCGAAATAATTAATAATTAGGCGCCAAAAATTACGAGTTCTTTTCAAAATATATTCCAAATATTATTATTCCAAATATCATTTATTATTCCATTTATTAATTGCTACTTTTTGCAACACTAGTATTACATTTCATCACAATTCCTCGTTCAAAATTTGTGTCTGTTAATCTATTAAATTACCAATTTTCAGGAATTTTTGAAAATAACAAGTAATTTTTCTTACTAATTACTAATTTTCGAAAGTAATTGGTAATATTTTCTCACTAATTACTCATTTTTAAGAGTAATTAATAATATTTCCTCGCTAATTACTAATTCTTTAGGAAAATTAATATTTTTTACCGGCTAATTATTAATTTTTTATGAAAATCAATATTTTTTCTTGGCTAATTACTAATTTTTCTGAAAATTCAGCAATATAATCGAAATCGTTGACGAAAAAAATCGATGATGCCGATCACTGCAGTTAACTCATTATCTTAATGCCATATTGGAAATGATATTTTTTTATATAGTTTTCTGAATTTTTTTCATAATTTTTGTTCGTTTAGTTTATGAGATATGAATTATCAGAGTCTATAAAGACTATAACGAAACATTAGCGATGAATAATAGACTATCGGTCAATAGTTCGACATTGATCTTCAGTTTTCCATTTATTGACCAATCATGAGTCTTGAATTGATAGCCGAATAGTAGGGGCCATTGATATTTGGCCAAGTGTGATTGGTTATGCAAGTTCTCGAAGTTTCATAGCGGTTGACGGAGTGGAAAGCAAAATTTCGAAAATTCCATTCTCCGTGAATTATCGAATAACCAAAGTTTGGGATTTAGAAACATGGACAATAATTGATGACCCAAAGTAACCACTCGACACTTGTCGGACAATTTCACCGAGTGCGATTAGTCATTGGTAGTTGAAACTAAGAATAAAATCGGTATTATGTAAGAACAGTTGAAAATTTACGTAAATTATGAATTCGGGTGAAGAATCCTGCGAGTATCATTGGATAAAGAAGAACAGTGCTTTATTCATCTGCACAATCACTAATAAGCCAATTATGAAATGCATATTCTACTCTGAATTTCATGAAATTCAGCATATGTCATGAACGAAAAAAAATATCAATTTTCTCATTAGTTTTAAGGTAATCCTAGTGGCAGGTCCAAATGATCCACTTTTGTTTTTGCTTCCGAATGGAAGCATTGTAATCGTGATTTTTTTCGAACTCGAGATTTCATCGGAATATGACTCCAAATGATGAGAAACGTCGAAAAAAAATATTTTTTTGGGGTCGTCTGTATGTATGTCCGTATGTGTGTGTGTGTGTGTGTGTGTGTGTGTGATGACACATTCCATCGCTTTTCTTAATAACGGCTGTATGTATCGACTTGAAAATTTCACGGTATATTTACCACGTGTGCACCATGTGCTCCCAGAAATTTCAGCTCAATCGACCGAATGGTTCCCGAGAAAAAGCCAATTATTGAAAAATCGTTTTTTCGAGTTTTCTCTGCGAAAAATTATTTCACAGCATCCATCCTCAGCGAGGAGATGTGCATTGATGAGGCGCACATTAAACCCTGGAGGTGGCGAGCGCTCAAATTTTTGGTTTATCCGGTTTTTTAGCAAACACGTATTTTTTTGAAAATCATGGGCAACACGATAACTAAAAAAATATTTGAGTTAGAAACTTCAAATTTCGTGGGTTTGTATATCTTATGAGTGAGACCTTTGGGATTGAATCTGGGCGAAATCGGTCCAGTAGTTCCTGAGATATTCTTGATGAACCATTAAATGAATAGACACTCTATCTCTGGAACTCCTGGACCGATTTCGCCCAAGTTTGGCTTAAAATATTCGCTTAGACGAGCTTAACAAATGCTGATAATTTCAGATTTTTCCTTCGAATTCTCTGATATGAGTGCTCAAATAAATAGTTCTACAAATAGTTCCACAAATTTCAATGTTTCTCAATTTTTTCCCTAGAAACGCTAGTATTTTTTATTTAATAATTGAAAAGTAGACAATTTTTCCTAAAAAATGACCCCATTATCATTTTACTATGACAACGAGAAAGACTAATTAAAACCTGAAATTCATTTTTCTTAATTTTCAAATTTTATTGTATGATCTAAATTTTTGTATAATATTGATTTTTTTAAATGAAATGTCATTATTTAAGGGGGACAGATTATATTGAGAGTCTATTTTGATTTAGAAGTAGAACTCAAATAAAAACAATGTTCTAACAGTACATCACACACCTAGGGAGGCAAGAATACTTCTGGTTTTAAAGAGACAATATATTGAATGTGTCTCACAGAAAAGGATATTTTATTCTTACTATCTTTATGCTAAATAACGCAAATTAACGTAATTCAGATGCATCACGGTAGTTATTGGCAGCTTATAAAATTGAAAACTACATTCGGAAGCTGTCTGCCAATTGCATTGGCAGAATATGAAATTTAAGCATAGTGCTGAAACTTACAAGTAACGCTCAGGGGCCGGCCGCCTGCTTGTTTTATTTTTCTGAGTTATCACGAATATTCTAATTATTTCGATTTCATAACACTTCACCGTTATAAAAATGATATTCACAATGATAAATGGTTTTTGAATAATATTATAAGTATTCAATATAGTTCCGAATTCGTTGACGTTTTCATGTAATTAATTGAATTAATCGTCGCTTTATGTCCGGTAACATGCATTTTTTATGATTTTGAATATGAATAGACATTCTGACGAACAAGAATACAAATAGTTATATAAGGAACAAATAGGTATATGGCTATGAATTGTGGCAATGAAACTGAAACTGAACCTCGTTTATGGAGTTCTAATGTTAATTTAATTTTTTTTTCAAAATTAATTTTTGCCTTATTTGTCAGGTAACATGGGGTAAACTAAAGCTCATGAAAATCTCTTCATGCTACAGTATCGAGCATGACCGAAATTGAAAAGAAAAAATAGATTGCCGGAACCACTAGGATTACCTTAAACCTCAGAATTTTTGATTCTCTAATTTTTTTTAGACAGAAGCTCAGAAGATCATAAAACTTATTCAATTCTTCCATCAAATTATCTGCATAATATTGTTTGAACACAGTTCCTCTAATGCCACGATTGTCTAATAAATTTACTAGCTCTGTGAACTCACGTCCCCTCCCAACTACTGAATGCACTTCCGGTTGGTGTGGCCAACCGCATAGTTGGCACATTTCATGGACACAGGTACTCCAGAATTCAATGAATGGATAAACAAAATAATTTACAGTGTATCATCTAGTTTATGACATAATCATGCCAGAACGTAATCCACAATGTCCACTGAATACATGTGCTTGATTAGTATTTAACGAAGCCAATAAATGTTTCAAAAAGAGCTTTTTTCGAAGGTGATATTGATGCAATAGAACCAATCAAAGGATAAACCATTCAATTACTTGAGAGAAAAAGTATATTTTTTTCATTCAATATTTTTCTCCCTCTAAATGTACAGATGGAATGATTTTTCAAAGCTGAACGAGGCCATTATATATCAGGCGATGAGGATAAACCGCAGTACACGATCTATCAAAAGCTTTTATCGGCTTTTTTTATTCGTTCTAATTCCTTCTCGATGCTTCCTGTATTCTCATTCGAAATGCGTTTCAGAATTTTTTTTTTTTCATCCACCAAGAGGATGAATGGACTCTATACTTTTGAAAAGCTCAGAAAAAAGAGAGGAGTCATTCTGTTTCATTTTTTATAGTCTGTGATTCCGACCACATGCTGATTCTATCTATATCTACATCTTCCTTTGTCTTCTCAAGGACTTGTCTTTTTGAGGGCTGCAAGTTCAAATCTCGCTTGTGCATTCCCTATTTTTTTTCTGAAATTTGATTTCTTGGCTACCGTCAATGGCCCAATTAATGCCATCGGCCCAATTAATGCCACTTTTCATACATTTTCGTGATTATTGAACTTATTCGAATTCTCAACTCTAAGTAATTGATAACAGTGGCTAGAAAAAAATTCTAAGGACACCGGACAATCAAAATATTCGATATTTCTCTACTAGATATATTTCTAAAATTAATCCGTTAAATTCGATCAGCGTGCTCAGCAAAATTAAGCCCTAAAGCTCTTCATGTAGAGTTAGACTACCTCATCAGTTCAATGTGTGATATTGAAAAAATTTAAGTATTTAATAAATCGAAAATTGTATTGATTGTTAGCAAAATCATTGGACTTTCATACAAATTGACGAATAATTTACAAATAACGATCAGTGATGGAAATTAATTGATGGCAATTATTGGGACCCTCTATGGCAGAAATCGGGCCATGGTGGCATGAATCGGGCCATGGACAAAATATTTTCAAAAATATAAATTAAATAATTTTTATCATTAATTCAGGAAAATAATTAATGTAAATGATAGTCCGGACCCTGAATTCTTTCGCGGAAAAATCAAATTTGAATTTATGATAAGATATAATTTTTCTATGAAAGATATGCAGCAGAATAGGTCTCTTGGTGGCATTAATTGGGTCATTGACGGTATTTCTCAGTTTGTAAGTCTGATTATTGTCAAATGTTCTGAGTGGTCTGTCTATATCGTTGCCTTGGAAACAAAAGAAGCGTAAATACTGTGAATAAACATAAAACTTACACCTTTTTGTTTCTAAGGTGACAATATGATCTATTTTTTCTGTCTTTTTAAAGCCCCTTTTTATTTCTATAATCAAGGAATTGAACTGAATTCAATCATAATTTACAATTTACATATCAATCGAGGAATTCCATCATTGCCATTGTATATCAATCTAATGATGTAATACAGTCCGAGCACTATATAACTGGTTGAACACCAAACAATTACGTTGCGCTCTAATTCCTCGATATGCAAGTAATTATGATCATTCAATTGGTGCATTAACATCCTCATACCACCAAAATCTTTGTATAAATTCAAACATACAGGGTGTATGGTGAAAAGTGTAGAATTTATTTTCACCGTTAGAAAAAAGTTGAAAAAGCATGGGAAAAAATTTGAGAAAAAACATTGTCTCAACTAATTTTAATGATTGATGACTAATATCGGCTCATGAATGAGCGTTATTTTACCTTCAAAAAGTGAATGGACAAAGACGAATAAATGTGGCAGCGTTGCAATGATAGAACATTAGTAAAATGTAAAAAATGCTTTAAAGTTGACGAAAATTTTAAAAAACGTACACTTTTCGGATACCAATTTTTCGGAGATTCCCCCTTGGTGTTCAATAATTCGAATTCGTTCGAAAAATTTAGATTTTTAACTTTTTCTATGCTTCTTAAGTTCTCTTCTGCCATCAGGTAGAAGAAAATAGGGTGAGTGGTCCAGTGGTCGAACGGATAAGACTCGTCAGACACCAGTGATCGAACATAAGAAATTGGATAATAACTCATATGTTTAACAGTTCTATACGTTTTTATTTGAATTGATAGACATTATATAGTGTTTCGAGGATAAAAAAAATGATATTTCGCTGAATTACAAATTTTTTCTAATATAAATGCTTCAAATAGTTCGGTCACTGGTCGAGTTCGAACACTGCTCAACTCACCCTATACACTTCTTATCAAACATTTCTTATCTGGTAATTCAATGAGATTTGAAGTTTCTGCAATTAATTGGCGAAAAAAACTTGATGATAGAACGAATTAATGGAATAGTGCTATAAAGGAAACAAAGTACACTTCTATTGTCAAGATTGTGAACGTGGCTTTTAATGGGGCTGTAATGTCCATTCTCCAATCTAGTGTAGAACAAGATTGGACCATTAAAGAAATAAAGCTCACAGCATGGAACTGTCAATGGCATGATTATGTCTGGATAGAATGACTAGTTTGAGTTTGTCATTTGAAGTTACAGTTGATCAGAGATTAACAGTTAACTTCAGGAATATCTCATTAAAATACATTAATTCACTTCAGAAATCTGTTTGAGTCATTTTAAAATTATATCATCAATTGATTGTAACAATTTCACGTCAAACATAGAACTTTATTCCATGAATATCGCAGAATACGAGAAGAGACGCTCAACAATCTCGAGAATTAGAGTTAACAATGACCACAGTAACTAGTCGAAATTTAGTATCAGTACTATCCTGACAATGAGGAGATTTTGGTTTCACAGTTGCCATTCATTCAAGTGAATCTACATGCGAATGAATCTCATCATGAATCTGTATCTGTTGATTTGAATGATCATTAATAGTCAAAACATTCAAGAACAGTGTTAAGTTTGATATGCTAACGACTATTTCTATGGAAATCCTCGGCATCAACACATTTCAGATCATTAGCAAAATTGTAGCAGGATTGGTATTACCCTGAACTGAAGTATTGCATCAACTAATTACTTGTCACTTAATTTGAAGATCTAGAATATTCTGTGGCTCGAGAAAAGGAGAAAAAGCAGTAATGCCACTATTTTAATGTACTCTCATTAATTGAAGGATAACTAAATTAGTGATATGCATCAAAGAGAGATCAATATCTGAATTCTTCAGAATTTCGCAGAATTCAAAATCTCTATCTTCCCAACGTATCTTATTCATTCTTCTCAGTGTACACACACGGATGCACAGAAACATGAATCTCACTCATGTCACCATGGTAAAAACAAAGAATGCGCTTGAAATCCACCCTTTGGAGTATAGTACAACGGATTTCTATCAGTTACGATAAGGCATACTGATAACAAATGCCTCCAACATCTCAACACAAAGCTCTCAGTACACTCACAGCTAGAAAAATGCCTTCAACAATATAGAGAGCAAAATAGAAGCTGTTGCACCGTATGAAATGGAGAAATAGATGAAAAAAAAAAACGTAAAAAATAATACACTTACCTTGCGGCAGAGTAGCGAGTAGGAGCATGATGAAGCTGAGGCTAAACATCCAGTGTTGTAACCCCAGGCAAACCAGTGTATTTCTCGCCCTTATCTCTTCACTTTTCATCCTCGAAATTTTCCTTCCTTCCTCGAGTCTCCACATCATTTTATTCCTCTATATATATAGAAAACCACAAGATGGATAAACTCAAAAAGAAAATGGAATTTTCAATACTTTCTGGTTCTTCTACTTTGTGACTCTTCTGGTATCTTTGAGAAATCCCCTGTCACACCCTCTCAACACATCTCAGTGTTGATTACTACACTCTGAGTAAAAGAGGGGAGAGAGGGGCTTTCTACGTTCCCAACTGCTATTGGCTAATAATCCACATGCTTCTTTTTACTCGGTTCTTTCGGAAGAATCCTCAATGGAATGACGATAGTTTTTCAGAAAAATTCTAGTGTGTATAGTTTTTTTTTGGTTTTTTTCTTGTGGACCCTTGTCAATTCTTCCAATAATGTAACATCGATATTGGACCACTTGCTATACACTGGATGCCTTGAAAGACGCCTGCCGGCCTCCCGACTTGGCCGTCATACCCAAAATTTGAATACTTTGGGTATTTCGTTGGCTCTCGAATCACAAATCTTTCAGTACATTCAGTTTCAAATATTAACAACACTTTATAAATCTCTGAGGTAATAGCTGGCTTCCAAATGTCTCGCATTAGTGTCTCATATTTTCTTCACACGGATAAAATATTCATTCCAATTTTTGGTTTTCATCTATCTTCTACGTCCAGCTGAAGAAGATCCTGAAACAAAAAAAATGAATAGTTTTTAAGGATATTATTCTCAAAGGACATATTCTTTTTTCCATAGTAATTTTTTCATTCTTCCAATTTATTTCATCATGTATTTCATTTTCCAACATATTTACTAATTATATATAGGGGAGAGTGGGGCAAAATGGACCCTCATAGCAGCATGATTAGGGAATTTATTTCGGGATGAAGGACTCGACGAAAAAATCGGAAAAAATTTGAGAAAATCCTCGAACATATCGATACTGTTTGCAAATTTTTTCAGATTTTTTGGAGCAACCGCTGCTTTTTAAAAAAATCTCGAGTCATCTCATCGTCTAGGTCCATTTTGCCCCACTCTCCCCTATATATATATTATACTGACATATAAACTGATTAATTGAAATTTTGGATCCTCTAAGACTAGACTAAATGATCCCTATATCCTCTCAATCTGAAACAGGTGAAATGAAGTCGAATTATTGATCGATTCGACATTCGATTAATCGAAATTTTGAAATTCATGGGTTGGGAATTTATGTGATACCCTCAAACTGAGACTGATGGAACGATGCTACCGAATGATATTATGTGATATCTCGAATTTCATGCGAGATATCACATCGATTAATCGATGTTTGTAAATGATCGATTGGAAGTCGACGCTTTTGAAAGGAACGAAAAATGGTACAAGCGGCTTTAGCGAGCTTTCAATTTTTCCGTATTCCCTCAAACTAAAACCAATGAAACGGAACAATCGAATGGAATTCGATACCTCGAATCCATCGATTGATCGAAATTTCACAATTGATCGTCTGGAAATGATCGTGATACTATTTTTTTTTCTGCCATCAAATCTCGAATAAAATACGAGATATTGCGCCAATTAATCGATGTTTGGAAATAATCGATCGAAAGTCGAAATGCGAGCTATCGCATCGATCAATCGATATTTGAAACTCTTTTTAAAAAAAAAAATCTATATAGACACGCGTATACTCCTAATTGCTAGTGAAATTCGAAAAATTAAACTCAATCATTCGATTTTATCAGAATAATCAATGTTGGAATATATTTCGGATTAATTCGGATTCGGTACACACTTTCCCTAGGGATAAGTGATTAAGCATGGTTGGGGGCGAAACAGAAAGGGGATGGAAATGACAGAAAACCGTGTTACTAGAAGCTACACCATGCGCTTGTATATGTGGATGTTCATGTAATTTCTTCATCCCTTTTTTTTTCATTTCCTCTTATTTTTATTATTATTATTATTCATTTAAGCCATGCCCGATGGGAATTTATCCGGGGAACTATATCTCATCGTTCCGCTTTTGCGCACGTTTATTAATGATGGTGATTTTCGAACCGGAAGCATGATAACGTTTCTGTCTCCCCCCTTTTTCTTTTCTACTGGAAAATTACATACTGCATAGATGCACAGAATTGAATAGCAATACACGTCATGACTGATGTTGTTAAAAGGTTTTTTGTTAACGAAGAATATTCAACGGTATGCAATCATCAATATTTTCCGATTCTTCAATTAAGGTAATCCCAGTGGTTCTGGCGATCCATTTTTCCTTTTCAATTTTGGTCACTTTTGATGGAGTACCATGACGAGATTTTTTAAAAATTTAGTTCACCCCATGTTACCGGACAAATAAGGCCACAATTAATTTTTGAAGAAAATATATTTTATTGAGAAATTGAAAGATTGGAAGTTATTGCAGATAGAAGAGCTCCCCGAATAGGGGGAAGTGAAGGCTGTTACCTTTTTTTTACTCATTTAGAGTTCAAGATAAAGAAACCAAGAGTTTAAAAGTGCAAAAATGAACAAATTATAAAAATAGCTTTTTTTCCTTGTCTCTAGATAGTTTACTTTACTTTTTTTCTAGTGAAAAAAACAATAAAATCAAATTACGAGCAACCAATGTATAGTAACTTTAAGAAAAATACTGTATAGGAAATGAAGGCGAGGTGAGGATGTAAAACAAATATTGTAACATCAATGAATAAATTCTATTCTATTCTATTCTATTCTAGAAAGATTGGAAATTTCCAATATCACGTGAACTTTAAATTAAATATAAATATCATTACACTTAGGAAAAAATGCTTTCTCCCAACGATTGAATTTCTTGAAACTGAGAAGAGTCAATAATTATTAATTTTTAGAAATTAGTAGATTGAAATTAATTCATTTTTATTAGTTATTCAGAACGAATTGAAGATTTTTCAGATTGATCATTTTATTGCTTGTTTCAATAATAAATATACTCTTTTCGAAGAAAATTTTTTACGTCAATCAATTAATTGATCGAAAAAGTGTTTTTTTTTTCTTCCATTCAAAGACAAATTTTCTCAATAAAATCTTTTTTTCTCTCAGTGCACCATTGATTTTTTCATGAAAATTTCAGAAAAATTTCAAAAAATTCTGAAAAATTCGAAAAAAAAATTGAAAAATCTCAAATACATTAGAATAACACTGATTTTTGGAATGTATATGGGCAAAGGAAGGTTGCCGCAGTTTAATTTGAGAAATAATCGGAAAAAATTAAAGAAAAATTTTATAAAAGTTTCATGAAAATTTCAGAAAAATTCCAAAAAATTCCGAAAAATTAAAAAAAAAAACCGAAAATTCTGAAAAATCTCAAATACATTAGAATAAAACTGAATTTTTTTTTCATTTTTTACATTGGTATTTAAAATCTGAGTATCCTCCAATCCCAGTCCTCGATGCTGGGACAACGTGACTCAAATTCGGAAGAATATGAAATATTTATAATATTATTCAATAGTAATTTACCATTGTGGATATCGTTTTAATAACAGTGATATATTATGAAATCGAAATAATTAGAATATTCATGATAACTTAAAAAAAATAAAAAACAAAAATAGATAATTTGGAGCCACTAGCATTACCTTAATTGATATGATTTACCAAAATTCGTAATTTAATACCAGTCAGATAGAATGAGCTATTAACTTGAACATTTTGGAAACTATTTGATGTAAAGCTTCTCAATTTACTTGTTTGATGAATGTTTACATATCATTTGCCCTTAGTATTTATGTTACGGAACTAAATATACATAAGTAAAGAGGAAGGATGTAACGATTGCGAAGATAACTTAAGTGAGAGTATCCCACGCTCTTTGAAACGGTTTGAGAAAAAGTTTTTTTTTCGCCGATTCCATTAAAAAGCTGCAGAAATTTCCGGTGGAAAACTGGTTCTACAATTTATTTTTAGGATTCTTTTTTCAAGAGCCGTCTTCTTTGATCCAGAATTTCAACTCTATCCCTTTTCATATTTGTAAAAAAATCAGTATTTTGAAGATTTTTTTTTTTTTGAAAAATGAGGAGATAAACCAGGACTCAACTTTTGATTAAAAAAAGCAGAATTTAGAAGAAAAAAATAGGAAAAATCACTTTTTGACACAACTCCAACTGAAATTTTCTCAGATTTCCAATGAAATTATCAGAAACATCCTATCTCAAATATTTTCACCGATTCCAAGTGATTTAAATCATAAAAAACACGAGAGTTCCACAAAAATGTGTCTGTTTCATCCATTATGTCCTTTCAATCTCTCCGTCCCCTATATTTATGCAAATTACAAAAAAAAAAATCATCGACACATTTCTGAGTGAAGGAGGGGCGGAGAAAGCATCAGCAAATGCTGCAATTGATTGATTCAATGGGGGTATTGACAAATGTATCATTCGAACGTGAAAAAAAAAATGAAACTTTTTTTTTTAACCAGTGCTCTCGTTTCGAAACAAACGGATAAATCTAAAGCTCGTAAAAACATTTAAACGAAAATTTCCGCAGATTGAAAAAAAAATACAAAAAAAAATGTAGATAATCGTAGTGTGAACGGATAAAAAGATAATGAGGAAAGGGGAAATGGAGAAGAATTAAAGAACGGAAAAACCTACTACTACTCATTGTTTTATCCCAGTAAGTAGAACAAGATAGCGCATATTTTCTCGTGCAAAAAAGTGGGACGCATCGCGCCAGATGAGACAAGACTCATTCCCGTTGAACTGAGTATTTACACTGACACTCGTAAATGCATAGCTGATGTATTCTCATTAATGGTACAACTGTAAGAAGTAAAGAAAAAAAATTAAGAAAACGAGAATTAGAATCATACAACTGAATGATTAAAAATCATTAAAAATTCTCATCACAGTTGGAAATTAATTTTTAAAAATATTTTAGTATTTTTGTATTGTGCACAAAGGTAATCGTGTTATTCAAATTTTCAGAAATTTAGTGCGATAGAGAGAAAAAAAAAACATAGCTTTGAATAATAATACAGAATTATCTGTTGTGTACAGGAATTTTTTTTTTAAAGGAAATAATCGAAATGCAACTCGCACAGCCACCCAGCAACAGGGTTTCAATGCCGGCGACGTGCCAAACGTGTGTCTCTATCACTTAGTTATCCCGAGGAATCAGTTATTTTTAGTGATAAAAATTTTTACACGATTATTGAATAAAATGAGTAACTAGAAGAATCAAATCCAATGAATATAAATCATCACTAGAAATGACAAAAATAAAATAAGCAGTAGAAGAATAAAAACAAGTGGATAATAGTATTGTTTTCCAACTGATATAGCTTTTTCTGCTGATACTTCAGCAATGTGCTTCGGAATGAAAATCATACAATTTTTTTGAAATCATCATTAAAATATCAACATGCTTTTCAAAAAATGGACATATCTCAAAAAGTACCGATCGGATTCTCTTCAAATGGAGCTTAAAAAATAGATTTCGTCGAGAGAAAGTTTTCTACAAAATAGAAAATTCTTCTATAAAACCGTTTTGCTGTAATTGAGACTTTTATGCACATACAGACATACACATACTGAGAGACATGTGATAAAAATAACATTTTCTCTCTGTTTTCATCATTTTAAGTATCTTCTATTAAAAAAATTACAATCAAAAATTCTGATGATTACATATCTTCCATTCAGATGCAAAAAAGAATAATTCAATACTGATGGATTTCAATCTACTCATATTAAGCAATTCATTATTCAATGAGTTATTTTCTTTTTTTTTAAGCTGTCAACTACATGAATAAAAGTCTTACCGATCAATTCCTGATTATCCTTGTATTTGATAGATGTTCTATCATCACTATCATTCCTTCTCATCTCGCCCATCCAAAAAGTGTCTTCTCACCATCATTACAATGGACATTATCAACAATAGGATAAAAGAAAAATTGAATAAAAATATCAAATGAAAGAGTAACCTAAGAGACTCGCAACTCTACCGATCTCAGTAAAAAAAAAGGAAAAATTGCAGTTTAAACGTGCCACCAGCTTTTTTTAAATCCAATCTTCTCTCTGCTCCTACTCCAGTGTTGCTCGTGTGTTTAATCCCCCACCCCCTTTTCTTCTAGCTTACAGGTGTCCAAAACTATGTATATGACATGACTAGAGGCTCACTCAAACGATTCTCTCGTCTGGTACCTCAGAGCCACACCAGTATCGCCACCCACTCCTCTTTGAAGTAGAGACAACCCGTTTTTTTTTTTTAGCTTTAAAACCACCCCAAAAAAAGGAAAAGTGAATGACTCAGTGTGAAAACACAACGATTTCAAATATCAGAATGTCTCAATCGAAAAAATTACAATTTTCCCATAATTCATGTCTCATTTTACCACTAAATTCACAGTTTAATCCACTAATTACGATGTTTAATTAGATATACGTTCAAATTCTTGTATCCTCGCAGCCTCTCAACCACCTGTATTTACATTCTCTCCTAAATCCACAAAAAATTCATAGTAAACTCCAATTATTCTCTCAAACACATATAATTTTCTTAAACGTAACTACAACGCTATTCACACATTAAACTCAGTGAAAAACCTGTTAATGTTTACAATTCGACTGATGAAGAGTATTGAATTCACTATTCAATTATATTTTCACAAGCACTGATTTTTTCCCCACTTTCTCATCGTGAGAAAAAAAATAAGCATACACTCTTCAAAATACATAACATAAGGAACTCATAATAATAATAATAATAATAATAATACTTGTTATTATTAAATCAGTTTTTTTTTTGGAAGAACCGAGTAAAAGTACACAATTTACACTGAAATAAATTTATTAAATAGAGTGTGAGCTTTTTTTTTACTAATAAATTTTCCAGCAATTTCAAAATTTTTGAAGCCCCCCCCGTCACGCAGGAAAAACGCGAGACGTGAAAAAAAGCCACTCTCTTCGTACGAAGGGCTGCAACGTAACTGAGGATGCTGCGAGGGAGCCAGCCGTATCAGAAAACAGGGTAGCATATAGAGCTGTATATATGAGATAGAAGAGGGAGGAAAAGAGGGGGATGGATGCTAGTTTTTGGTACACGTAGATGACTACTAGGAGCAGCACCTGCGTGTATTACCCAGTGATGCCCCCCCTCCTCTCATACCCGAGCGTCGCGACGCTTTTGCAGTGAGAAGGGGTCGTTCTCTCTCCCCTTCTACCAGTAGAACAGTTCTCTCTCTCTCTCCGCTTTTTCGTGTGAAGCTGCGGACTGGACCACCACGCAAGGATTCTCCCCACCATTCAAACATTTTCACCTCCCTCAACCTGACACAGTGAGTGGAGAATGAGCGAGAGAAAGAGAGAGAGGGAGGAAAGGAGAGAGAGAGGGGGGGGGAGCAATTCCTCCCCTGACAGGTCTCTCTTCCCCTTTTCGTTCGAACTTTAACTACCCCACCCTACAGATCAATATTATACCCACCGTGTGCCACAGAACGGCTTCAACACTCTCTGTCCCTCTCTCTCTCTCTTATTTTTCACTCTGTCACATGGATTTCTCTGTCTCAGTTCCACTTTCACATTCAGAGTCAGCCTTCTGTGTAAAACACCCCCCGGTACCACACACTGTGTCTCATCGTGTGAATGAGTGAGAAAAAATATATATAGATGTATATATATATAGTTACCAACTCATTCCACATCCTCATACTGTTACACTGTGTCTCCTCCTCTCTGTGTTCTTAGTTTCAATTTCTAACTGTTAAAAAAGATATTTTTCATTCGTTGAACAGAGAAAATGAGGGAGGCTGTGAAGATACTGTGAAAACCACCTGCGGATACAATCCATAAACATTTCAGTGCTCCTTTTTTCTTTCTTTACTGCTTGAGAATAAATAAATTTTACAAATATTTTTCATTATTTTATTTCTTCAGATTTTCATCAAACAATGACCCCTTCCTATGAAGAAATTTGTAGCCCAATGACCCCTTCTGTATCGTTATATATATATATATATGTTTATATGGATATAGTAATACGGCAGAAATGGACCTTCGTGGCAACATGATGCAGGATTTTTTTTTCGAAGTAAAAGACTTTATGAAAAAATCATAAAAAAATTGAGAAAATACTGCGATATGTGGAAATTGTTGGGGAATTTTTTTATCTTTTTTTGTAGACTCCTTCATTCTCAAAAAAAAAAAAATCCCGAGTCATTCTGAATCGCGGGTACATTTTGCCCGGTCTCCCCCTTTACATATATATAATATCAAAAAGCAATCTATGGATCTTTGTGCAACTCAGCGCTGATGAGATTCCAATTGCTATCGATTCCCATAATTTTTACGAAATTTAGGAATAAGTCGCAAATATTAACGAATGAATTATCACAAAGTCCTGAGAATCGAAAAGTACTTGTTTAAATTGTAAAGAAAATTCTTTAAAGGCTTATATCCTCTTTAACTCACCAGAAGCAATGTATACGCACTGAGGCACTCCAACGGCTCTAACATACACTTAGAAAAAAATGGAAATTCCATAGACAATTTGATGGAAATTGTCATAAACGTGATATTGAATTTTTTTTCAATGGGAAGATGATTATGGAAACTGCGTGTTTCAGAGGAAATTCAAAGAAATCTATGAGTCTTAAGTAGGATTGAGACGAAAATTCTACAATTTGCTTGAATTTTCAATTTTTTTCGAATTTTTCCTATTTTCTCTAAATTTTCAAAAAACGATTAAGCTGAAATTTACGAATTTCATTGCTATCCAGGCGTGAAATTATTTGAAAATCAATGATGTGTTCGTTTTTCAATGACGTAATTATCTGAAATTTCCGAAATTTTGCACGAAACAAGAATACTAATCTTCTTCATGTAGCCTGTAATGTTCCAATTTCAAATAATTTATCCTCATTTTTTTTTTTCTCTCAAAATGCACGAATCGCGCAAATTCCGTGTCTGTCCAATTTGGACTACACCAATTATAAAACGAACATATCCAACAGTCCAGATAGGAAATTGAGTCAACAAGTTTTTACCTCATTTGTTGTTTTATATTCAAGCATTACTGTGTTTTCTACAAACTGGACTTTTGGAAAAGTTAAACGATATGAGCTCGGTCTATACTTTTTAAACTCATACGAATTTATAATTGTTGGATGATTACACTGCAGGGGTCCGTTAAAATGTTTGATAAAACTTTGTTTCACTGGAATTTTTTCAAGTACAAGAATAGGTGCACTTGTTAAATTTCAAGTATTTACCTAGCACTCATTAAAATTTTCGTGTGAAGCTTAATGCACTTTTTTTTTCTCCTCTTTTATTTGAAAAAAAATCACATCTAATGATGCTTATATGCGCGGAGAATAAATGAGGAACAAGTGGATAATAGTATTGCTTTCCAACTGATATAGCTTTTTCTGCTAATACTTTAACAGTATGCTCTGGAATTGAAGTGGTCCAACTATTTTCAAACCATCATGAAAATATAAAATTGTGAAAAATTCATTAAAACGTCAATAACTCGAGAACTAATCATGCAAATAAGCTCAAAATTGAGAGGCATTTAACTGACACAACTTTCGAGATAATATAGGAGTATAAACAACATCAGTTGAATAGTTTCCAGAAATTCTATTAAAAACTGATTTTTGAAAAATGAACATATCTCAAAAAGTACAGATCGGATTCTCTTCAAATAAAGCTTAAAAAATAGAGTTCGTCGAGAGGAACTTTTCCACAAAATATGTAATTTTTCTATAAAACCGTTTTGCTGTGAGACTTTTATGCACACACAGATATTCGCTAAAAATATCATTTTTTTATGATCAGATCATTTTAAGTATCTTCTATTAAAGGCATTACATTCGAAAATTCTGATGATTACATAGTTTCCATTCGCAAGCAAAGGAGAGAGAACGAGAGAGAGAGATAGAGATGTGTAACAGATCTGTGTATATTAAACATTCGTTATAAATTCCACTTGGTTGCATTTGGACTGTATTACCCCATGAAATTACCATGGTTAAAATTTATGAAGCATTAACGTGTCGTATGACTGCATTAAATGTAATACCTCAGTTCTTTGCAGTTCTTTTTTCTCTCCATTTCCCCTTTTTTTTCTGCATCTTTCCTTCTATTTATTTTTCCACCCCATTCCACTGAATTTTTCATGTATCCCACAGGATATCATATTTCATGAAAAATGAAATCATTTTTCAATCATGGGCTTTTATGAGAATACAATTGCCACATGATAGTGGGAAATATCGGCGCTTAAACTTTAATTTTATGGGATGATGGAAATGAGAGTATTCAAAAATTCATGATCCACTGGGTATTCATTGATAGGAATAGCCCACGTGGATACTTTAAATTTTCATATGATATCAATATTATCGATAAATACCAATTGTAGATTAGGAAGATTTCTACTGCAGGTATATTTGTTACGATAACTACCAACGAAATTTAAATTAGGAGAGAATGGGGTAAAATGGACCTCTGCAACAACATAATTCAGGATTTTTTTTTCATGTCAAGGACTCGACGAAAAAATCTGAAAAAAATTGAGAAGATGCTCCAATATGTCTGCATTTTTGTAGAATTTTTTCAAATTTTTCCATAAAGCTGCATATTCTCTAAAAAATCCCAAATCATTTTAACTAACGGGTCCATTTTGCCCCACTTTCCCCTACATGAATAACACCTGATAACCATATAAACGTCAATTACTGAACACAAATTTTCAGATATTCGATATCGGTAAATTAATGGCCTGTGCAATTCAGGTGTTGATTAAAATTACTGACTATTTATTCAACTGTCAGCGTTGATTAACGCAACTCTCCAGAATTTTATTTATAGTTTTCGAAGGGAAAAAATGAAATAAACTATTTTCAATGGAAAAAGAATAATCGGAAATTGATAAATTAAATGAAAAAGAAATTTTAAAATTACCTTATTATTATTATTATTCTTAGTTTCGTTTGAGTATCTCAAAACAATGTATTTCTTCACACATTCTTAGATTCTGCAGGATTCAATAGGAAAAAGGGTTGCGTACTACTTTCTCTATGGGAATTTGATTGCGTATTTTTTTTTCGTAATTCGATAATCAAGTGCCTAATACCGGGTATCCACGTGTTGCACAGGGAAGCATGATCCATCATTAACGAAACATGGAGTTTATCAGCTGTATCAGTATCTTTATTCATCAATGCTGGAAAAAAAATGAATAATAGTACCATGACTTTTTCCATTCAGTAGTTTCCAGTGTTTGCAGACGTATAATAATTTCATGACTCGTTCAATCCACATATCTATATTTTATTTTGATTTTTGGATTGAATTTTCCGTCATTTATAAACCAAATGATATGATATCAGCTTCGAATATCATTTTTCCAAGTATTTTTGTAAAGAAAATTATCAACTGATTTCAGATTTCATTGCGTGATTATTATTTTTGTGATTATTTATATGGAATTTTGGAGTTTTTCCAAAATTTCATTTTTTGCGCAAGATTCAAAGGTGAAAAGCCTTCTGTTTTGGAAAAATTTCAGTTTCTGGGGAATATGTCTGGTTCTATTGATCGTAGCGATCTGGAGTTGATCTTAAATTAAAGGTGAGCTCATTTCCCATCGATCTATTGGGTTCAAAAAGAAAAATAGCAATTTTTTGAAGTATTTATAGGAGCAAAAACTGATTTTCAGAAAATTACCTATAAATATTTGAAAAATTGATTTTTTAAAAATTTGAACATAAATCAATGACAAATGAGCTCACCTTCCATTTGAGATCAATCCCAGATCGTTACGACTAACATCACCAAGAGCAGAGATATCGCCGAAAAAGTGAAATGGTTCGATCCCCAAAAGGAAAACCCAATCCAAAAAAATCCAAAAAAGGAAATGTTTCCAAAAAATGAAAAAAAAAAAAATTGACACATGTTCTCCACCTAAAATTTCTTCAGCTTTTCAATGGAATCATCAGAAAATTTCTATGTCTAACCGTTTAATGGAGGTGTCCATTTTACCCCACCTTCTCCTAACATTTATACTGTATTCTCGGAAAATAAGATGATGAGATGGATATTAAGAACAATTTTCAAATGTAAAATAGTTCTAGGATTTTGGTACAATAAAAAAGTTTGCATACGTCTGCCAACACTCCAGATTCCAAAAGAATTTTTCCTATTAAACTTACCAGTCGAGATACTAAATACTTGTTTCTGAATTATCTCATTTAATTTGTCATCATTCCACATGCCTTTCATGACTTCTAATCTTTTTTTCACATCCTCCACATTACTAGATTCAAGTTCATGATTCATTAAATTTTCAAAATTTTCCAATGTCCTATGAAGTGTCTCTGTTTTATCGAAAAAATTACCAGAATCATTTTCCATATTTTTTTCCATTCCCGATGGTGCTAAACGTGGTGCATGTGGTGCTGTTGTTAAATTTCCTGATAGCACTGGTGGTGGTGGTAAATTACTTGGTGGTAATTGGCCCATTACAATTGAAGAATTAGATTGTGATGGATTTGAAGACAATGGAAATGCAACTCTTTTATTTAACAATCTTTTGGCCGGTGTACCACTGGTATTTCCAGTGGATAATGCCCATTTTGGAGGATCATTCCAGCCAGGATCGTGGCCTGATTGAAGGCTCTTTTGAGTTGATGCAATTTCCTCAGCTAATTCAAATAAACAAAAAAAATCATGAAATTAGTCTTGAGAGAAGGAAATAATTTTAAAAACAATCAAATATTAATGCCATTTTAACGAAATTTTTTTTTTTTTAATTAAAAATAACTGTTGAATCTACGGAATTTAGGCGATTTAATTATTTAATCGATTTGAATTAACTAAATTCAGAAAATTCAACAATTTTTTGAATTGATTCAAAAAAATATATTTTTTTTGCGACATTTATTTCAATATTTGATTGTTTTTACCAGTATTTTTTTGCTCAGTGTAGTGACAAAGTGGCGTAAGTGCTATATATAAGCATAGCACTTACGCCCTTTTGAATCTAAGAAAAAAAATTAACAATAAACAAAAAAATGGTGAATAACTTGCAAAACTTACAAGAATTGTCAGCCATTACAGATGAATATTTTAGTCAATTTTTGTTATTTCTTCTTTTTATTTCAACTCAATAAATGAGTATTTGTTTATGTCCACACTTGGCTCCAATACATCAATCAAGAAAGGAGACAAAAAAAATTAGTGCTGGTATGTGCTTCTGACCGGTCTGAAGCTAGTGTCGATTCGTAAGGCGGGAAATTCTGTTCGTAAAAGGGCGCAAAAGTGGATAGCGTTCCTAAACTCATCGTTATTTACCCCCCGCCACCGACAGTCAACCGACAGTCAACCGCTCTGCATATTTCAGTGCCACTGAAGAACATTGAAAATATTCTCCAACAATCTTTATTTATTTAAAATAAAAATGCGCAATTTATTTGTCTAACATTCATGAAATGGAATTCTTCAGAAAACGATCAATGATTCCATTGGTTGCTCCATAATTTCTTTTATCATTGAAAAATAATTATTTCTTTCATTACTATTGAATGTCGCGCTTTTTGAACCAATCGGCAGAGGCATCAATTACTCAAAAATAAGTTGCAGAAAAAAATAATATATTTCTTATTAATTTAAAAAAAAATCTTATTTATCTCGAATTTTTAATTTTTCAATATCAAATTCCTTATGAGAATTTCCCTTTTTCAATGTTTAAAATGCAGCAAGAGAACAGCACTTTCATTTAACTAATTCAATTTTAATTGTCCATCGATAATTATTCGGAGACTTAATGAGAAATTAGTGAGGAATATTATGTGAACTCCGCCGTTTTTATCAATTATTTAAAGTGATAAAAGTGGACAGATAAGAGACAAATGCCAATTAAATACCTTAAAATTGAAATTATGATACTTATTACTACTACTTATTATTACTTAGCGATTTTTTTTGTAGGAAAATTTAGCTAAGGTAATTTAACACTTTTATTGCTAAATAAATCCAACGCTATTGTGGAATTGAGATTATATGGTCGCCCTAGAGTGAAAAGGGGGTAACAAGATAGGAAACGTCTAACATTTGTGCCCTTTTCACTCTAGGACGACGATATTATCATTAGCACCCGATTTTTAATTTTTTACGTCTATTCGTGAATGATGAATAGAATTAAATTTTATATTATTGACATTTCGTTGAAAGAGCTTTGCAAAAGCCAATGAAGTATTTCTTAATCGTTATGATCATGAATGACTCGCCTTTTCAGTACTTTTATCAATAATTAAAGTTATAGTAACATTGGTATTTTCAGGTAACATCACAAGTATGTAAAAAACCGCAATTTCATGTCCAAAAGAATAATTGTCACTTGCATTGAAATTTCTGTTCGTAACAATACATAGGGGAGAGTGGGGCGAAATGGACCTAAAAGATGAGATGACTTGAGATTTTTTTAAAAAACAGCGATTGCTCCAAAAAATCTGAAAAAATTTACAAACAATGGAGATATGTTGGAGGATTTTCTCAAATTTTTTCAGATTTTTCTGTCAAGTCCTTCATTCTGAAAAAAAAATCCTCAATCATATTACTATGACGCAACACTCTCCCCTATAGAAAATTGGAAAAATTGTTAGATTAAAATACTGAAGACATATCAGATGTTTTTTTTAAACGTTAACGAAGTCTCAATTTTATGATACTGAAAATAGCAGATATTTGATCATTTTTCGTCTTTTTTCTTCTTAACAAATAAATTATTTAAAAGAAAACGAAAAAGATGCACATATAGAAAATTCAATGAACCATAAGTGCAAATTTTCTGGATTTTTGTTCTTGTAATAATTTACTTGTTTGAAAAATCCAAGAAGTTGTCAGATGTCTGCTATCTTCAGTATCATTTATTTTATAAAATTGAACATTTTAAAGATTATTTACGTCACGAGGTACTGCGACGAAATTTGATGCCATCTTATAATCGCATCATCACTTGTCAACAAATCGTGGATAAGCCATAGAACTGAGCTCCATGTCAATTAGATCAATCAATAGCTTCAAAGACTCTACGTTGATACACGGTTTTTCAACCTGTGGATAAATAAAGTCCATTATTTGACAATAATTCTCTTTGTACGGGATCATTTTCATGGGTTCTCTGGTTTCTTCAAGACTCGGGCATTTAGCTTTTTTCATTTCATTGTGCAGCTCTTCCAGAATCCTCGGTGACAAATTCTGGTCCTGTGAAAATACGAAAAATACCATTTTTACATTTCAAAAAATACGCTTTCAAAGCATTTGTCTAATAACAGGAAATTTTCTATTCAGAAACGAAAGAAACGGATATTCTGATTACTCCGAAAAGAATTTTAAAACTCAAATTTTTTAAAATTTTGTACCGACATTTCGTCTGCACGTGTTAAACATCATCAATTAATAAAATCATGAAATTATAATAAGCAAATAATTTTTGTTGATGAATTTACCTATTTTTTTCGATAAAATTATGATAAGCAAATAATTATTGTTAATGAATTTACTTGTTTTTTTTTTTTCATAATTAAAATTTTTTTTTTTTATTAAGCTTTAGAAACCCATTATCAGGGCTAATTAGCTGTTTTTTTTATAAAATTACAATGAATCTTCTAATTTCTAGTCTTCAATCTCTCATATTTCTCGCTATAAAGAGATCTCTCCATATAAAAAACGAAACCTAAATGCAAAATTTTCAAAAATTCAAATTTTAAATTCCCCTTGAAGTTGATAAAAGAATCACCAATTCCCTTGTTTTCAAAATATGAATAAATGTTCAGATAAAAAAATCTTAAGGATGCATTATACTATCTTACAATCCACTCAGTAGAGGTTGATGCTGTCCATTTGTCCTTGCATGCTAAACAATCACAATCAAATTGCCACCGATTCTTCAAGTATTTTCTCCTTGAATCTCTCGGAACATTTTGATAATCCCCGCCATAATGTATGAAAACCTGAATAAAATGAATTTGGTAGTAACGAGATTCAATAAAGATGAGTTTACTTTTGCTAATGATAATTTTCACTGAAAAATCGCAGAAACTCTTCGAGATAATGTTGTTGCCTCAGAAACGAAAGGGCGTAAGTGCTATGTATAAGAATAGCACTTACGTCTCTTTTCTGAGGCAACAATATAATAATTTTGTCCCTATATTCCTTCGTAGTGAATTTTGAGTACTAAAATGAAGGTTTCTCTGAGAATAGCACTATCTCGCTGAATTCCTGAAATACCGTGGTGGACCCGATTACCGAACGGGGCCCAGTTTCCGGACGTAGCAGCAAAACATACTAATAATTGATATTCAAGTGAATAAAACTAATTTTTCAATACTTGCAAAATTTTAAAATGAAAATCAAGTAAATTTTTTATCATTTTAATAATTTAATTCTAATTTGTCCGGGAACCGGTACCATTACCTTAACCGTCCGATAACTGGTGCCAAAAAAAAAAATTGCCAAAAAAGAAGATCCTGCTTCAACATTGTGATAAAAATAATTTTTTTTTTTTATGTATATACAAACATAATTCATCCAACTCACTTGTTCGCCTTTAATGATCGGTACGTGTGTTACGAGAATCATGTTCTCATTGGAGGGCAATAACTTTGCAGCATCATAACACTTGCTATTGAGAAAACTGGATACTGGTATCAGCGTAAGAATTTGATGGTCTTCTGGACTTGCAATGCCTTCTACACTGCACTGTAACCGAATAAGTGTATTTTTACATATCTACTGCTTTAGAGTCAAAGGGGCGTAAGTGCTGTCTTTATACAGAGCACTTATACCTATTTGTTCTCGAAGCAACGATATAGAAATATCAATTTTCAACAATAGGTACAAACAAAGGCACTTTCGATTGTGTGAATAGCAAAAATAATTTCAGTAGTAAAGAGGCAAAGCAAAATAGAGCGATTTTTTTAAATTATCTACAAAGAAAATGATCAGAGTTAAATCCTACACTGTTAAAAATTTCTGTTTGAATTTTTAGATAATTAGATCATTGAAGAATGAATACATCATCGATGAAATTTGTGAATTTTAGTTTAATTGTTTCTTGATAATTTAGTAAAAATGGGAAAAATTCAAAAAAAAAATTGAAAATTCAAGTCATTTTGATTCTGAATATTCATGTTCAGTTGAAAACTCAAGTAACTTGGAGAATTTCTGTCTCAATGCTACTTAAGACTCATAGATTCCTTTGAATTTCCTCTGAAACTCACAGATTTCATAACCATCTTCCCATTAATAAAAAAAAATTCAATATCACGTTTATGAAAATGTCCATGAAATTGTCTATGAAATTTCCTTTTTTTTTTTTAATAGTGTAGTCATTTCTAATATAGGGGAGAGTGGGGCAAAATGGACACTATAATGAAATGGTTAGAGATTGATTTTTTTTGATCATTCTATTGAAAAGCTGAGGAAATTTTAGCCGGAAAACAAGTGTCATTTGTATGTTCTTCGATTTTTTTTGAAAATCTATATTTTTTTGGCATTTTTGAGGGGTAGAAGCCTTTCATTTTTTTCAAATGTTCAGTTTTTTCCAAATATCTGTGGTTCTATTGGTCGTAGCCATTCGGGGTTGGTCTCAAATGAAAGGTGAGCTCATTTCCCATCGAATTATGGGGTTTTGAATTCAAAAAAGTCAATTTTTGGAATAGTTATAGGCCAAAAACTGTTTCACAAAATTGTTTCACAGAAATGTCCATAAATACCTTAAAAATCGATATTTTTTAATTCAAAACCCTATAAATCGATGGCAAATGATCTCATCTTTCACCTCTCGTCGGAATTTTTGCGCTACGACAAATAGAACCAAAGATATTCTCAAAAAACTGAAAATTTTCAAAAAAACAAGGCTTTTACCCCTCTAAAAAGCTCAAAAAAGTCAAAATCGCCAAAAACTCCAAAAAATTAATTTCGGCACTTGTTTCCCATCTAAAATTTCCTCAGCTTTCCAATGAAATCATCAAAAACCATCTACCGCCAATATTTCCCTTAATTTCAAGAGTTTTCCATAATATTTGCCAAAAAATTTAGATGTGTCCATTTTACCCCTGATGTCCATTTTGCCCCACCTTCCCCTAAGATTGACAAGAAAATTCGATTTATCCTGCCTTGACCTCTCCATTACTGAACTGAAAGAAGGAGAAAAGTATTACCTCGTGAGCTCGATTATGAGCAATTCTAATGTTTCTCAATGTCAAACCAGCCACAAATAGAAGCTGCTCTGAGTCCTTAACTATTTGTATACTGCCTGTTACTCTTTCACCAAAAAGATTTGTCCTCACTGCAAAAAAATACGTGAAACAGCCTGCAAGTGACGTGCAGCTCATCGCAATCTCCGGTTCTTGACATTCAAAATTGTCAGACATAAGGTAAAATGTCTCGTACGAGTCTGGATTTATTGGAATATCGACGTCCGATGCTGTTCAACAGGAAATAAAAAGAGATTAAAAATTGAGTATGATGATTATGAGAGGATAATTCAGTAGCGAAGAGAGAAAACAGGATGATTATTCTTCTGTCATCAGTTTTGTTGAACATATCTCGGAATCTAAACGAGAAAGGGCCATATCACCTCCATTCTCCAGTGTAAATCTTGGAATTCACTACAAAAAAAAGAAGATTAACGCGTAATCTGTCCAGTCTCCCTCTAAAATCGACGAAAAATCGGTTCATCCTGTTTTACCTCTACAAAAATTTCGAAAAATCGAACCTTTCACAGAATCCAATTCTCTGAGCCGTTCTCTCAGTGCTTCAATACTTCCAGCTTCCTTGATCGCCTTCACAGTAATTCTCAAGCCCAACAAAACTCGACTCCAGATTCCAATCTCTATTGAAAATCCAATAATCTCGCATTCAACGTCATGATACTCTCTCCAAGCAGCATGCTTGCACTCAGCAGAGCAGAACATCACATGAACGCAATTGTCACAAGGAATACCATTCCATGTTCTTCTTGCGCAATGACTGCAAATACAGTAGATCCATTTGTCCATAACAATTCTTGCATACGGCTTCTCAATGAGCAATACTTCACCGGAATTGATGTCCCGTGTTGCAACCAAGTGTCTTCCATATTTCTCCGTGTAATTTAGGGCAATGGCATCAGAAGCACCAGGCAAATGTGCATTTCTTCCCTTCATCACCGGTTGATACTTCGGACGTGTTTTTTTTACTTGTCTTCCAACAGATGTTATCTTCCTTCGATCATTCAGAGTCTCTTCAACCATCTTCCTCATCTTGTCTGTTGCTGGTAATTTCTCAATCAATGCACGTGCTTCAATCAGTCCTTTGTCACCTTCAAAATCCACATTACCAGTAAGTGCATAATTGCATTTGACTCTACGAATAAGAAGTTTTGGCTTGAGACTGTCTGGATAACCAGTCTCCAGGGCTCTGCCAATGTCCTCCAAACACTCTTTGTAATACTTTGCTCGGAAAAGTACTGCACTACGATTTGCATAAGCCAAGGATAATTCATTGCTTCCTGGTGGTGCATAGAGAATACTGTTGGAATAAAGCTGCATGATTCCTTCGAGATTTGGGGAGAATGTATTGAAGAGAATATTACCGATTTGTCTGAGCTTCTCCGATGCTTCTGGACACTTTCTTCCATATGGGCATTCATCTGTTATGTTTAGATAAACACCTAGATCAGACAATTTCAGTTTTACACGCTCCTCGTCGGTTTTGCATAACTTGAATTTTTCAATATCGCATTCATCTTCTTTTCTCCCTGAATCCATGGCTCTTCAGGAATTGGAAAAATTATGGAAAAATTCACGGATAAGTGATGTCACTAGTTCGATTAAAAATAGTTTTTGAATAGGATTATTATTTTACCAGGAAGAAACGTATTCGACACGTGCAAAAAAAGATTCTTCTTCTTTTTTTTTTGTATCTGTTTATATTAGATCATCAGGCCTTTGTGAAAAAAAGTGATTATCCTTTGTTTTGAAGCTGCGTTGTAAAACCGTTACCAAATATTGCGCAGCCTCGTCGCGTTTCATTGGCTAGCCTTTTGGATCTGTAATCTGATTCGTTGAAATTGTGAGCGGGGCCTGCGCATGCGCAAATGGATTTCGCGCGCCAATTTGCTACAATTTGATTTTAATATAATGCAAAAATTGTCTTTTTAGTGGAGAATATGAAATACGTTTTTTAAATGAAATTGTGAAGCACAGAATTTAGATGTACTATTAATTATATATTCCTTGATTTGAAGGGGAATTATATAGGGAAAGGTGGGGCAAAATGGACATCAGGGGTAAAATGAACACATCTAAATTTTTAGGCAAATATTATAGAAAACTCTCAAAATTACTAGAAATATTGGCGGCAGATTATTTTCGATGATTTTATTGGAAAGCTGAGGAAATTTTAGGCGGGAAACAAGTGCCGGAATTAATTTTTTTGATTTTTTGACGATTTTGACTTTTTTGAGCACTTTAGAGGGGTAAGCCTTCATTTTTTTTGGAAATTTTCAGTTTTTTGAGAATATCTTCGGTTCTATTTGTCGTAGCGTAAAAATTCCAAATTGAGGTGAAAGGTGAGATCATTTGCCATCGATTCATAGGATTTTCAATTGAAAAATATCGATTTCCAAGGTATTTATGAGCATTTTTGTGTAACTGTTTTGTGAAACAGTTTTTGGCCTATAACTATTCCAAATATTGATATTTTCGAATTCGAAACCCCATAAATCGATGGGAAATGAGCTCACCTTTTATTTGAGACCAACCCCGAATGGCTACGACCAATAGAACCAGAGATATTTGCAAAAAACTGAAAATTTTCAAAAGAACAAAGGCTCCACCCCTCAAAAATGTCGAAAAAAATAGAATTTTCAAAAAAAATCGAAAAAAATATACCTGACACTTGTTTTCCGGCTAAAATTTCCTCAGCTTTTCGATAAAATCATCAAAAAAAATCCATCTCTAACCGTTTCATTACAGTGTCCATTTTGCCCCACTCTCCCCTAAACAAAATCCAATTTTGTGCACTCTTAAGGTAATCCTAGTGGCAGGTTCAAATGATCGACTTTTTTTTTTTCCTCTTAGTTATTATAATTGCTATAACTATTTCGATTTTTCAACATTTTACCGATACTAGAACGATGTCCACGATGATCAATTGTTATTAAATAATATTATAAATATTCAATATTGTTCCGCATTTGACTCACGCTGTCCCAGTATCTAGGACTGTGATTGGAGGATTCTCGGATTTTAAATACCAATATTCCCGCCATTGATTTTTTCATGTAATTAATCGCATTAATCATCGTTATATGTCCGGTAACATGCATTTTTCATGATTTCAAAAATTAATAGACATTCTGACGAACAAAAAACATATACGGTTGTATAAGGAAAAAATAGGTCTGTGATCATGAATTTTCGCAGTGAAACTGAAACTGAACCTCGCTTATGGAGTTTCAATGTTAATTCAATTATTTTCAAAAATTAATTTTGGCCTTATTTGTCCGGTAACATGGGGTAAACTGAATTTTTAAAAAATCTCCTCATGCTGTTCTATCGAAAGTGACCGAAATTGAGGAGGAAAAATAGATTGCCCGAAATTGAGGAGGAAAAATAGACATGAGATCATGATTTCATTGATGTTTTTGGTTTAGTGCCCGGGAAGAGTCTGCCTTTTCAAAATTTGAAACGAATTTACGAGGATTAAGTGAAAAGTTTCGCGCGCTTTTTTTTTGGGTAAGAGACTGACCCAACCAATAGGAGAGCTCATTTAGGCCGAAAGGGGCTGGCTTTCTGTGGGAAATTCAAATAAAAGGAATAAAAATTATTGGAGTTATGCTGCGTGCCGATTTGAAAAATCATGTTTCGAGAAAAACACGATTGAAGTTTTTGACTTAGGCTATGAATATGAAGAAATGCCTCAGGAAAAATTTGAAATTTCATGTCTAATAATGGATTTCAGATGATTAATTTTCTTGCCCGTATTCTGGAAGGTCCGAAGTAATTTTTAAAGCAAGAAAAAAAATCGATTTCTTGAAAATTCTACGATTTACTTGAATTTTCAACTGAACATAAATATTTATAATTAAAATGACTGGATTTTTCAATTTTTTTTTTAATTTTTCCTATTTTCACGAATTTTTGAAATTATTTGAAAATCAATGATGTATTCATTTTTCAATGACGTAATTATCTGATTTTTCAGTAAAAATGTGACTCTTTTAAAATTTTCCGGATTTTGCACGGAAAATTCAGACGGAAATTTTTAAGTGATACTAATTTCAAAATGAGCCGTTAAATGGCGGGAAAAATTCGCCCATTATTCCCAAGTTGAGCACCCCTGTGGTGTCCCAGTGATCCTCAAACATGAAGTTCTGGGGATTTCTCGTGCCTCGAATTCTATTTTTGAAACAAATATCTCAAGCATCGTTTATTCTCAAAAAAAAAAAACGAAATTGAAGAAACGTCAATGAAAAGTTGATGGTGATGAGATAATTTTAAAAAAATGCTGTAGTTCTCAAATACTTCATTTAGAACAATAATACCTTCATTTTTCATTGTTGACTGTGACTCTGAAATCCGGTGAAATGAGTAAATAAGAAACATGTCTTTGAGAATACTGTAAACATTGTTAAAATGGAAATTTGGTGGTTCTCGAGGGTCATTGCTCATCATCCTTACGCTATTCTTGCAGCTGTATTTGTGGTCTCTTCAACATGTCTAATAGTGCCACTTGCCACAAACAAATTCCCAGATTTTTCCGATCCCCAATTGGTAAGTTGTCTAATTTCCAAAAATTCCTAAAAAAATGAAAAATTTCACCTGGCTCCACAAATAATTTTATTTTTAAGACTATCTCGGACACTAAGCGAGATAGAGCGATTTTGCCAGAATCCTTTTTTGTAGCTCTCAAAATTCTCTACAAAACAGCTCTCCTGCAAAATCGCTCTATCTCCCTTACTTTCCGAGATATCCTCAAAAAACAATAACAAGTTGATAATAGTATTGTTTTTTAACTGATATAGCTTTTTCTGCCAATACTTTAACAACTTAACAATTTTTATGATTAATAAAATTTAATATTAAAATAATAATATTAAAATAATATTAAAATTTAATATTCCCTTTAAAAAAAAAAAAAAAAAAAAAAAAAATATTCCCTTTTAACTCCAATTTTTTTCCAGGGCTTTGAAGCTAGAGGCACTCCCCTTGCTCAGCGTCTAACAGCATGGTCAAATCTTATGAGAGCAACTGGTGCACGTGGAGAACTCACTGACAATCCAATTGAGTACTACAACTACTTGCTGCAATTGTCAAAAAAAAATGCATCAGAATCATTCAATCGAACCCGCACAATTCCCGGAATTCTCCGGAAAAAACCAAAGAAAAAGCCCAAAAAAAAGGATAAATCACGTGGAAAAAATTCAACAGTCACTAATTATTTTGATGACACTGACGACAAGGATCAGTGGAATGAGTTGATTAAATTAAATAAAAATAAAACACTTGCAGAGCACGAAAATCATCGTCATCTGGACGATGCTTTTTTCTGCAGTGTTCCAAGTTCTGCTTATGCACGTGTTATCATTGGTTCAGGTGAAGAGGATGGTAACTTGTGGTCCAGAAAAGGCGTTTTAGCACAGTGTCATATTGATGCGACCCTGAGGACAAATCCGCACTTCTTCAAATCGTGTGAGAGAAGAGCTGAGCGAGGACGTAATAGCAAAGAATGCTGTCGCAGTTGGTCTCCAGTAAATTATGTCGCTTTTCTATCAAATAGGACGACTTGCTTGCAGGTGACTGAGAAAAAGCTCGAGAATTTTGAGATATTGCTGATAAGATGCGGCTATTATTGCAATCAAGATAGAGTTTTTCTGATGCTTCCATTGGAAAGCTGAGAAAATTCACCATGGAAATCATATATCAAAAGATTTTTTTCCAATTTATTAAAAACTCCAGTTTTTTGTTCAAGATTTGGAGGCAAAAGCCTTTTTTTTGGAAAATTTCAAGTTTTCGGGAATATCTCGGGTTCTATTGGTCGTAGTAATCTGGAGTTGATCTTGAATGAAAGATGAGTTGATTTTCCATCGACTTATGTCGTTTCCAAGAAAATTATCAATTTTTCGAGTTCTTATAAGGCAAAAACCGATTTTCAGAAAATGACCTACAATTAATTGAAAAATTGATGAAAAAAGAAATTTTAACCACATGAATCGATGAGGAACGAGCTCATCTTTCATTTGAGATGAACCCCAGATCGCTAGAACAAACAGAAACAGAGATATCGCCTAAAAAGTGAATTTCTTCGATTTTCAAAAGGTTTACCCCTTCAAAACTTGTCGAAAAAAATAAAATTTCCAAAAAAAATTGGAGACAAAAAATTTTGCCACATGTCTTCAACCTGAAGTTTTCTCACCTCTCCAATGGAATCATCAGAAAAACTCTATCTCCAGTCAATTACGTCTTTTTTTAATTAAATAGAACGATTTTTTTGCAGGTGACTGAGAAAGATCTGGCGAATGTTGAAGAATTGCTGATAAGATGTGCCTATTATTATCGCAATCGGCACTTGACTCCGGACTGTGCTGAAGACTTTAATTGCCAGAAACAAGTGCCAGCCGAGTGTTACGCACATAATGCACCTTACCATCTGCTGCATTATCTACTGGACTCTGAGTTTATTCCTCATGGGGTTCAAGTGAACAGGACGAACTCGACTCTAAAATTGGCTATGATTTTTCTGCCAATTGCTGCAAGTTCTGCCAGTATGAATTTTTATAAAGCCATCAGCAATGTTGGCTTGAGCTACGGGAATTTTAGAGTTTTGGGAATGGAATTGGGACTCAAGAGCACACTTTTCGATAGACTTTTAGTGTCTGATTCATTTTTGTTGCTCTTTGGATTTGCATTTGTTACCATTTGCATATGGGCATATACTGGTTCTATTGTCTTGACTGTTTCCACGATACTTGCAGTGATGTTCAGCCTTGGGATATCTTATGCTGTTTATACACTCATTCTCAGGATCACGTTCTTCCCTTTTATGAATCTTCTGGCGATAATTGTGGCAGTTGGCATTGGAGCAGATGATGCTTTTATTTATTGCAAAGTTTGGGAACGAGACAAGCAACAGAAAATATCAAACGGCGGCTTAACGAGACTGGTTCAAGAGACAATGACACATGCTGTTCCTTCCATGTTTGTGACTTCTTTGACGACAGCTGTTGCTTTTTTTGCGTCAATTGTCAGCAATGTTACGGCGATAAACTGTTTTAGGTGAGTAGGACTGAAAGTTTTAGTTTGGTAATTGGGGGATGGTGAGGTGAAATGGACGGATTCTAATTAGATGATTTGAGATAGAGATTTTCTGATGATTCCATTGGAAAGCTGGGGCAATTTTAGGTGGAAAACATGTGTTAAAGTCAATTTTTTTCATTTTCTTGAAAGTTTTACATTTTTTGGATGGGTTATCGAAAAAATTGACTTTTTCGACGATATCTCAAATGAAAGGTGAGCTCATTTCTCATCGTTTTATTTGGTTCAAATTTTTTTTAATCAATTTTGCAAAGACTTATAGGCCACTCTCTGATAATCAGTTTTCGCCCTAGAAGCACTTAAAAAATTGATAATTCTTTTAAAACCACATGAATCCATGGGGAATCAGCTCACTTTTCATTTAAGATCAACCTCAGATCGCTACGACCATTAGAACCCGAGAATTTTTCAAAAATAGAAGCTTTTTACAAAAAGCTTCTAAAAAAAATTAAAAAAAAAAAAATAACTTCTGACACATGATTTCCATAGTACAAAATACCAAAACTAACAATTTCCCATTTTACCCCTCATCCCCACTCTACCCCATGTACCCAAAACTAATAAATAAATATCAACAGTTTATTTTCAGGAATGACAGTGATAGCCAATTTTTTTCTCATGGTCACGTGGTTACCAGCAAGTGTCGTTATATCGGAGCACTGTCGCCTGGTAATTCTCTCTCCAGCGAATTTCCTAGTTCGCAAGATAATACGCCCCTTAAAGATATCAATGGAAAAAGTATCAAGCAGCTTCACCGGATTTCTATCAAAAATCGTAATAAGTCTCCGTTGGCTGTGGTTATCAACCCTAGGTGGTATTGCCCTTGCCAGTGGCATGGTTGTCTTCAGTTTCCCAGGACTACGTCTACCAGACTCTCCCAACTTCCAACTGTTCGATGGATCTCATCTTTTCGAGCGTTATGATCTTCAATATGCCCACCGATTTATGTTCGAGAAAACAGAAATGTACGATGGCGGTGAATTGCTACCATTACGTTTTGTCTGGGGAATAAAGCCAATTGACAACGGCGACTACTTGGATCCTGCATCAAGAGGTGAAATCACCTGGGACGACTCTTTCGATATATCCAACGAGTGGTCGCAAATATGGCTCCAAAAATTCTGCAGAAATCTCCGATCCCAGCCCTTTTATCACAGCACTTTAGGACCCCTTCTCCCCAACTGTTTCATCGAGTCCTTCAAAAGCTGGATGACCCGAAGATGCGCTGATGTCATAGACGCTAATATCTCCAGAGCACCTTGCTGCGAGAGCAGCGAATATCCCTATTCTCCATCAGTATTGAAGAAATGTGTTGCTGAGGCAAGTGCAGATCTATTCAGAACCCCAAGTTACCTCTGGACAAGAGGGGGCAGAGTTTCCGGGGGCATTAAGTACCTCAAAAGTTCAATTAAACCATCGCCGCAACAATTGGCTACCAACAGTACACTGCAAATGCCATTGCCCCAGATAAGCGCGCTTATCGTTGAATACGATAGCACGTATTCCTACAGTTTATCATTTGCCGAAATGAACGAATTCTACAGCAAAGTGGAGGCTTGGATGCAGGAGCAGTTAAAAACAGCACCACCTGGCATGAAAGGAGGATGGTTCGTGAGTAGATTAGAGTTTTACGAGCTTCAGAGAACACTTTACGAAGGTACTCTCTGGGCAATGGCTGTTTCGATGATTCTGGCACTTGTTGTTTTAGCACTCGTCACTTTGAATCCAATCGTTAGTCTTTACGCAATTGTGGCAATTGGTGCAGCAATTCTTGTGACAGTTGCTGGACTAGTTCTGCTTGGCTGGAAGCTGAATGTTCTTGAGAGTGTTGCGGTTTCTACGGCGATTGGTCTGGCTGTGGACTTTAGTCTTCACTATGGAGTCGCTTATAGGGCCTGCAAGTCCGAGAAAAAGACTGATCGGGTTAAAGCAGCGCTGGAGCAAATGGGCGGTCCAACACTAATGGCGGCAATAACAAGTGGCGCATCTGGAGCACTGATGCTGCCATCACAAGTTCTTGCTTACATACAAATTGGGATTTTTCTGCTGATTGTCATGGGAGTTAGTTGGACTTATGCGACATTTTTTTTGTGCCCTTTGTTGGCTGTTGTAGGTCCATCGCCGGATTTTGCGCAATTCAAGTATCCGAGCTTTGGGAAAATTGTCGCGTGCTTCAGGAGAAGGACCAAGAATGATGGAGCAGTTGAGAGGGATTGCAAGGCAGATTGGAGAAGAAGCAAAACTAGAGGAATGCTTTCGGAGTCTACGCTCAGTACTTCGAGCACTGTTTGTCAATTGCATTGCGGGGATATGGAGGTTCTGGGAACGAGGATCAATGCTGCGGATTCTATGTCACCATCACCGTCATCACCTTTACTATATTTGGAGACGAGTCAGCCTGAAAGTACAAGTGCCAGGAGAAAATGAATTTCTTGATTTTGTGGGTATTATTGAAGTTTAGTTGGGTTTTTTTTTTATTATCAGGGGAAGGTAGGGGGAAATGGAGGTGAGGTAGAAGTATTAGAGATAGGGTTTTCCTGATTATTTCATTGGAAAGCTGGGGAAATTTACCATTGAAATCATATTTCAGAAATAATTTTTTTCGATTTTTCCGAAAATTACAGTTTTTGCTCAAGATTTGAAGGTGAAAAGCCTTCTGTTTTTTGAAAAATTTTAGATTTTTGAGAATATTCGATTTCTATTGGTCGCAGCGATCTGAGGCTGATCTTGAATAAAAGGTGACCTCATTTTTCCCATCAATTCATGTGGTTTAAAAGAATTATCAATTTTTCAAGTACTTATAGGGCTGAAACTGATTTTCATAAAATGGCATACAAGTATTTAAAAAATTGATTAAAAAAATTTCTAAACACATGAATTAATGAGAAATAAGCTCACCTCCCATTCTAGATCAATCCCAGGTCGCTACAACCAATAGAATCGGAGATATCGCCAGAAAAGTGATTTTTTTCAATTCTGGGAACCCTAGAACGTAACAGTATCCCTTTAAAACTTGTCCAAAAAGGTAAAATCGAAAAAAATTAATTATAACACATGTTTTTCACCTAAAATTTCCTCAGCTTTCCAATGGAATCTTTAAAAAATTCCCATCTTGAACGGTTCAATTAGAATCCATCCATTCTACCCCACCTTTCTCCAATTAACTAATTAATCAAGGAATTATAAATGGAATTGTGATAGAGATTAACTATTTTGTGCCAATACAATTATATGTCGTTATTTGTTGATACTGCATGATAATTGCATTTTATTGAACAAAGAGGAAATAATATACTGATAATTAATGTAAGAGTCTCAGTGTTTGTAATCCTGTGACTTAATTGTTAAGGATACAAAAACTTGACGTACTTTATTGGTATCCAATTGTAAATTTTTTTCATAAGTATTAGATTATTTGTTATGTTATATCGATGACAATGGCTGTAATTCGATGTAATTGGTAAATTATATTGTTAGATTTTTAAGTGAAAATATTTGTGACAATGGGCGAAAATTTGTGTCCAAACCGAAGTATTATTCATTCAGAATTTTGTACTTTGAATTATTTTTTATTTAATTTATTTTCTTCTATTGCGAGTGGCGACAATAAGGATTTTTTCATTTGCTCCATTTTAATTGATTAAATTTTTCCTTTAGGACATTCCGTTGTATAGAGATTTACTTATTCCACTTTGATTTATATTGAATCTGTGTATTTTTTTTGTTTCTTTAGATCTTGAAATATGATTTTTACAAGTATTATAATTACACAATAACAGTTAATTTCAGAATTAAGAATAACGTCCATGAGTTTATTCGATATAATACAATAATGTTCGATGAATCCAATATATATATATATTCGTAAATTAAGTAATTGCCAAAAGGCATGACTGTATTGTCTATCAATTAATAAATATTGAAATTTTTCAGTAAATTATTCTCATTAATTTCTTATTCTAATTGTTTCCAAAGGGAAAAATGAGGGGGGGGGGGTGGACATTTCAATAGAATAGTTCGAGATATAATTTTTTTTAAACTTCTATTGGAAAGTTGAAAAAATTTCAAGTGGTAAGCATGTGTCAAAATTTATTTGTTGTAATTTTTTGAAAATTATACTTTTTTTTTCTAAAATGAAAAAATTTACTTTTTCAGGGATTTCTTCAGTTCTATTGTTCGTAGCGACCTGGGGTTGATCTCAAATGAAAGGTGAGCTCATTTCTCATTGATTCATGTTGTTCAAAAATTTTTTCATCAATTTTTCAATTACTTATATCCCATTTTCTCCAAATTAGTTTTTGCTCAACAATTCATTTGAAAAATCGATTATTTTTTTTTTAAATCACAATCATCGATGGAAACGAGCTCATCTTCTATTCAAGATCAACTCCAGATGGCTGTGACCAATAAAACTAAAGATATCCCCCAAAGAAGTGAAATTTTTCCGAAAAAAAATTTCATCTTCAAATTTCCACCAAAAAAATTCATATTTCCCAAAAAAATTCGGAAAAAATCAATTCTAGCACATGATTTCCATCGTAAATTCTCTCAGTTCTCCAATGAAATCATCAGGAAAAACGTTTCTCCAATATTCCCATTGATTTCGACTGTTTTTCCATGATTTCCTCACCTTAGAAACAAAGTGGCATAAAAACTTTTAATAAGCCTAGGACTTACGCCACTCTCTTTCTAAGCTCACGATATAAAACATCAAAAATAAGATGTGTCCTCACACTCCTCCCCCCTCCCCTACATAAAAAATAAAAAAAAAATTCATATGATTAATACAAAATTTTATGAAAATTTTGGATGAGTAGATCCAAATTTGTCAGTGGAGGACACTAAAAATGTCCATTGAAATCGTCACCTCAGAAGCAAAGTGGCGTAAGTGCATTGTGAAAGCATAGACTTACGCCCCTTCAAGTCCAAGACTAATTTAAGTACGATACTCTGAAATAAAATTAATTTTTTTTTTATCAGCAGGGGGAGAGTGGAGCAAAATGGATCCTCACAGTAACATGATTAAGGAATTTTTTTCGGAATGAAGGAATCGACGAAAAAATCTGAAAAAATTTGAGAAAATCCTCCAACATATGTATATTTTTTGCGAATTTTTCCATAATTTTTGAAGCAACCGCTGCTTTTTAAAAAAATCTCGAGTCATCTCATGTTTTAGGTCCATTTTGCCCCATTCTCCCCTATATAATTGAATGATGTTAATGTAAAACTAGTAAGCACCGGTATAAAAATCGAAATTTTCTTCTTTTTTTTTTTCGAAAAAAAATCAGAGACAACGACGACGTTTTGTGAAGATGGGAATCATTGCTTCGGTGAGTGGACGTTTTACCACTGGATTCAATGGATTTTTGAAGTGTGGAACTGGTCTCGCCTTGAAAACAGTCATTTTACGTAAACGCGCAATTTCCTCAGCTTCTTTGGCTTTTTGAGCAGCTTCCGCCTGTTTTTTCATCTCAAGTCTCTGTAATTCACGTTCTCTGAGCTTTTCCTCGAAAATCTGGCGTTCACGAGCACGTTTAGCTGTCATCAACTCTGGAGACTTGGGACGCTCTATTTTTCGTCTTGGAAGAACAACTTGAAAGGGCTTTGATCTTCTTTCAGACTTTGGAAATTGCAGATTTAACGGAGAATCTTTGGTTCTCTGAGAGTGAAATGGATCAGATGCACTCTTTGATTTCTGCTGTACTTGAAATGGATTTCCTCCGGGTTTTGCGGATTTTTGATGGATTTGAACGGAATTAAAGGTGGATTTTACTGATTTTGGCATCTGTCCTGCACTTTTTGCTTTTTCGATTTTCTGCAGTGATTTTGGTGGATTTAAGTCAACTTTTTCTTCTCTTGGGACACGAATTACTCGACGATGTGGAGTTTCAGTGACCAGTTCACTTTTTCCAGCTACTGAAAGACGTCGGATGAAATTTGGTACTGGTTTTGCTTTGAATGATTGTGTCGTCATTTTTTCAGTCAGCATCTGCAGAAAAATTATTTAAAAAATGAAATTTTTTAGATGCATTTATTTTATTTTGTCGATTTTACTTCCGAATCAAAGCTATGTAATCATCAGAATTTTCGATTGTAATTTTTTTAATGGATAAAGCATATTGCTAAATTATTAGCAGAAAAATTTCGAAAAATCATCATTTTTTGCTTTTTCTACTCATCTCGTAAATTAATTATTTCAGGAAAATGAAAAGTACGTACATTTTGGAAATTAAAAAAAAATTCAAGTGCAATTGAATTTTTTTTATTGAATAATTGATTTTTTCAAAAAAAAATTGAAAAATTGTCAGGTTTGTGCTAATTTATAATTTTTTTCATCTCATCTCGTAAATTAATTGTTTCAGGAAAATGAAAAGTACGTAAATTTCGAAAATTCGAAGAAAAAAAACTAAGTGTAATTGAATTTTTTTTTTTTAATAATTGTTTTTTTTTCTAATTTCGAAAAATTGTCAGTTTTGTGCTAATTTATAATTTTTTTCCTTCTCATCTCGTAAATTAATTATTTCAGGAAAATGAAAAGTACGTACATTTTCAAAATTCAAAAAAAAAACTGAGTGCAATTGAATTTTTTTTTTTTTTTAATAATTGTTTTTTTCTTAATTTCGAAAAATGGTCAATTTTGTGCTAATTTATAATTTTTTTTCTTCTCATCTCGTAAATTAATTATTTCAGGAAAATGAAAAGTACGTACATTTTCGAAATTAAAAAAAAAAAACTAAGTTTAACAGATTTTTTTTTTCAATAATTGTTTTTTTTCTAATTTCGAAAAATTGTCAGTTTTGTGCTAATCTATAATTTTTTTCCTTCTCATCTCGTAAATTAATTATTTCAGGAAAATAAAAAGTACGTACATTTTGAATATTAAAAAAAAAAAGAAATAAGTGCAATTGAATTTTTGTTTTTCTTAAAATAATTGTTTTTTTTTTATTTTTAAAAATTGTCAGTTCTGTGCCAATTTATAATTTTTGTCCTTCTCATCTCGTAAATTAATGATTTCATGAAAATGAAAAGTACGAAAATTTCGAAAATTCGAAGAAAAAAAACTAAGTGCAATTGAATTTTTTTTTTCAATAATTGATTTTTTCTTAATTTCGAAAAATGGTCAATTTTGTGCTAATTTATAATTTTTTTTTCATCTCACTTTGTAATAGGCTCGACGTGATTCTCGCCGTTCCTGATTTTCCTTCTCCCTCAGCTCGAAACTAAAGGGTCTTGCAATGGAACACCTTCGATCAGATGCCATCCTTTCCAAAGGTTTCTCCACAGCTTTCAAAGTATCGTCTACCTTCAGATTTTCCTCACCGATCAGCGTCTCATCCTCGACCTCTGAGCTTTCATTCCCAATTGTCGAAATGGTGCATGCATTCAAACTCTGCACAATTTCCATAGCTTCATCTGCACTTGGCAGTATCATCTCTTCTTTTCTCTGAGGCGATGGACAATCCTGTTCTTTTCCATCGAAAAAAGAGTCGCGAACTTCGACACTTCCTTCATTGAAATCCACGAATTTTGGACCCTCAATTGAATCCCAGCTTGATTTAACTGGACTCTTGAATTTTGCCCAAGTATTTCGATAAAGTTGTTGCGTAACGTCCTGATTCAACCAAGATTTTCTCGACGATAGACTTTCCGATTTTGGAAAAATAATTGGAGTGCTCGTTTGAATTTTACTCATGATTTTAATAAAATAATCGCACAAAATTAAAAAAATTAGCAAAAATTGATGGAGTTCCGGTAAAAATTATTCAAATAATTCGATGATAATTCACTGATTAATTTGAATTTCGATGGAATTCTGGAGAAATTATTTAAAATTATGAAATTCACGATATGTTTATCTTGTAAATCACGATAGTACTGAGGGCTTTTATTTGGCAAATGGGCTTGACCGTTTAGGCAGTTGGAAATAGCCGCGATACAATATAATGAAAAGGAAAACATCAACAATAGCTTTGAAATTCGAATGGAAAAGAGGGGGGGGGGGGGTTATTGTTTAGGGAATTGGATTGAATAAACTCGTTTTCGAGAAGATAACGAAATTTTTCAATAAATTGATTTCCTTCTGCTACTAATTTTTTTCCCAACTGTCTTGGAACTTAAGCGAGATAAGGCGAGATCATGCACAAAGCTTTTTTCTTGCAAAGTTCTTGAATCGCTGTATCTCGATTAGTTTCATGAGCTCTGGAATTGACTGAATAAAGAGAAATTAATCGAATTTATCAGTTCATTTCTTTTTATTCAGAATTCTTTTTTCTGATATAATATGTGTTTACAAAGACTGTACAGAGTTTTGAGGAAATGATTTTTTTAAATGCAGATTAGACCCATCGTGGACGTTTGATAAACGTTGGCAATAGTGGATGGGTTGATGGACGTTTTGTTGGGTCATCAGAATTCTTTAAATGACGAATTGGCAGAGGCTTGTGAACTGTTGATCTACGAAGATGAGCTATAGCTTCCTGCTCGTATGCTCGAACTGTTGCGAGTTCCTGAAAAATGGTAATGCGTCAATTATTACCTGTTCTTATTTTATTTTATTCATAATTTAGTGGTATTTAAATGGTCTCAATTTTACAAGAATGAAATTAAATCACATTCGAAAAAAATGATTAAAAAAATTTGTGCTTATAGTTTTGTGAATTTTTTTCATCTGCGTATTTTTTTTTTTCAATATTAATTTGTTACAAGAAAAAAAAAAGTGAAAATTGTCGAATGTCTGCTATTTTTATTATGAAACCGATCGCACGCTCAAAATGATCTCATAATTTTTTTTTTAAATGATTTTTTCAAATTTTTCTGATGATCATTCTTCGAGTTAATCGAAAAAAAACCACCAATAATTAATAATTACTTTGAATATTTCGAATCAAGTATCTAATGAATTACCATTCTTTTTAGAACCTCACGTTGACGCTCTTTTATTTTAATAGTTTCCTCGAATTGTTTTCGTTCTGCAGCTCGAATTGCAGTAGATAATTGAGGAGCTTTGGGAATTGTTATAGTTCGCCTTCTCTGAGCTTCTTGCAAAGGTCTTGGAGTCTGAAATAAAGAAAAATATGTTTTTTACCCAGGAAAACCTTTGCATTCAAAAAGAAATAAGAAAAAAAAATTATCACAATAAAATCAGTCTACTGACGATTTTTCAAAAAATTTTGAACAAATGAATTATTATAAAAAAAATATTAAAAAATTAGCACTTATAGTTTTTCAAATTTCCAAAATTTTCATATATTTTATTTTGAAAAAATAATTTATTTGTTGAAAGGAAAAAACAATTTAAAAACTGACAGATGTCACAAATCTGAAAATTTTTCAAAATTTTTCGAAATAATTAATTATTTTAAAAAAATATTTAAAAAATTTATAGTTTTCTGAATTTTCAACATCTGCATATTCCTCATTTTTCTAAAGTAATAAATTCATTACAAAAAAAAAAAAAAAATTTAGATGTCTGCTATTTTCAGAATTAAATTTTATTGTATTACCTGCACAGGTGTCGGGCGATTTTCCACTTTCGGTGTATTACTAGCGCTGAATGTCCGTTTACTAGGAATTCTGCTCTTTACAGGTGTCACAGTGTCATTCAAATTTTTAGGTGGAACAGTCCTTCCTGGAGTTTTATTCGTCACCTGAATATTAGAATGACAACGAGATTCTCTCGGACTTTGAAATTCTGATGATCGCACAGGGAAATTTATCGGTTTTGGTGATTGCAGGAGACTTCCCTTGTATTTATCCAATTTTTGAGAAGCACCAATTGAATTGCTTGATGATGGTGTTTTTGCAACAGCTTTTGGAGTTTGTTGCTGAGCACTGCCTATTTTTGCGTCACTTTTTCTTGGGGTGACGACGACGGGTTTGAATTTAGGAGCTGGTCGGGCTTTGAAAGGTTGAGGAGATGATTTCTGCGTTAACAACTTGAAAAAAATAAAAGAAATGCATAATTAATAACAATTATTTGAAAATCATCATTTTTTAAAACTAATCATTACCGTAATTGACCCGATTTCTGACACTTTAGAGCTAGTTTCTGACAGATTAAATCGAAGGCAGAACCATTTTCTCATTAAATGTAATTCAGTTATATCGTCATCTTAGAAACAAAGAGGCGTAAGTGCTATGCTTATACACAACACTTACGCCTCTTTTTTTTCTAAGGAGATGATATTAATAGATTCTTATTGCGCTGTACGAACTCGGTAATTAAATCATAGCAAAGAGGTAATACGAGATAAGTCTATTTTTTTTTGACAATTCAGTAGTGAAGAGGTAAAACAGGATAAATCGACTTATCTTTGAGGTCATTTCGAAGGAAATATCTAGGAAACTAAGCGAGATAAGGTGATATTACTCATCTGGTTTTTATAGGGAATTTCAAGAGTTACAAAAGAGTTCTAGAGCAAAATTGCTCTTTCTCAGTTATTTTCTGAGGTATTTTCAAAAAACTTAATGAGAAAAAAAGAGACTTATCTTGTTTTACCTCTTCACTACTGAATTAGTTGTTGAGAAATACCTCGAGAAATAAGCGAGACAGGGTAATTTTGCCCTGAACCCATTTTAACTCTAGAATATTCTCTACACAGAAAAAAATGTTTTCTTAATTTAAGAATGGCAGGTCACTTGAATTGAGTGACTTTCCTCACTTAAGTCAAGTGACTTTTCTCATTTAAATCAAGCGACTAAATAAAAAAAAAAAAAAAAAAATCAAGTGACTTTTTCTTTCTTAATTTAAGAAAGTAAAACTCACTTAAATTAAGTGACTTCTCTCACTTAAATTAAGTGACTTTTCTCACTTAAATCAAGTAACTTTTTCTTTCTCAATTTAAGAAAGCAAAAATCACTTAAATTAAGTGATTTTTCTCACTTAAATTAAATGACTTTTTCTTTCTTAATTTAAGAAAGGAAAACTCACTTAAATCAAGTAAGTTTTACTTTCTTAAATCAAGTGACTTTTCTTTCTTAATTTAAGCGACCTGCACATTCTTAAATTAAGTGACTGCACATTCTTAAATTAAGAAAACATTTTTCTCTGTGTACCAAAAAAGATAAGTAATATTGTCTTATTTCGCCTAGTTTCCAAGATATTTGTTAAAAAATTATCACAAGGATGAGTCGATTTATCCTGTTTTACCTTTTCATTACTGAAATATTAAACAATATATTGAAAATTTGAATGTAACTGAAAAATTCGTAAAAATTGTCTAAATTCAAAGAAATTGAACGAACACTCGAAAGAAAAAAAAACCTTCAATTAATCATTATAATTACATGATAATATTCACGTCGAGCATCTCTTCGCTCTCGATTCTCCTTTTCCCGAGCCAAAAAACTGAATCCTTGTGCTCCTTGCGCAGATTTTTTTTCAGTCTCATATGCTTCCGGTGGTTTCACTATTCTCGCTCTCTGCAAATTAAATAAAAAAAAGTGCGGATCATGAATTAATTCAAAATCAATTTCGAATTGAAGGCAGAAGAAGCGAACAATCGAAAAAGGTGATTAAGCGAGATAGGGCGTATCTATCACAAATCCTTTTCCAGAGCGCTTAAAATTCTCATTCAAAAACGAAAAAAAGATGAGCGCAAAAACGGCGCATCTCTATTAAGTTTCATTTCACTCATCCATTTTTCTTAAATCTCTTGAAAACTTAAGCCTTTTTTATCCTGATTAAAAAGTCATTAATTGAATAATTAATATACCTTTACTGGTGGTGGACTCAAGGCAGGATCATTCTCTTGAGCATTAGCATCATTACCAGTTATTGAACAAGCATCCAATGATCTGAAAAATCAAATTACAGAGAAAAAAATTAAAATTCGAAGACTTCCACTTTTCAAATAATTACAAATGATAATAATAATAATTAGCATTGCTATGGGACTTTGTACTCTTTTTGCAAGAAATTAATCAAAAATAATAATAATAACTTACAACACAATTTCTATTGGTTCATCAGCTTTTGCTGTAATATCCTCTGTTTTCTCCAAATTTTCCATTAATTCTTCAATAATCAATTGAGAATCGGCAGTTTCAACAGGATCGATATTCTCCTTGTTGCATTCCGTTTCGCATCTGTACTGAGACCAAGAATTTCGATACTCCTCATGATTAATATCCGTCCAAGGCGTTTGCTTATCTGTTTTATCGTAAATTATCGCAATACTTTCAGTCTCAATCTCCATAATTCAGATTATTATGAAATTATTAAATTATAATTTTATTATCAAATTATAGGGCAAAGGATTTTCCGATGGATGTTTTGGTGGAAAGTTGATGTTTCACCTCTGCAGTCTGTCAACGAACTGAATTGCCATGAGGAAGTGAATGAACAGGTAAGTACGAGGATGCATATTGAATATATTGAAGAAATGTATTTCTGAGGGATTTGCAATTGGTTTTAGACAAATTGGGGGTCGATTTGGGAGAGGGGGGGGGGGAGGTAAGGGATAGAGGTAAGAAGGGTCTCAAGTAGGGGTTTATTACAGAGGCGAATGAGTCATGGGTCCTTGCAGGTCAAAGGAACAGGTAATAATGCCAGGTGAATTGCAAAATGAGGATGTATGTATATATTTATGACTCAGGCTCAATTACTTGCGATGAAGAATACGAAGAATCAATTTCATTGAGGGAAGGTTCAGTAAAATGGAGGGATTCTTATTCAATGGTTTGGGATAGAGATTTTCTGATGATTCCATTGGAAAGCTGAGGAAATTTTAGGTGGAAAACATGTGTCAAAAATAATTTTTTTGAAAATTTTCCGTTTTTGGACAAATTTTGAAGGGATACTCCTTTGGAAAATCGAAGCAAGCAGGGCATTTTTCGTGAAAAAGCTCAATCCAGATTTTTTTCTTCATAAAATCAACATTCCCGCCTATTTTCCACAAACGTATGCAAAAAAACCCTTTCAAATCCCCTCCCTGTTGGCGCGCTTTGCAAGACTAATGGCGCGCAATTCAAAATCACTCACAGCTCGTGTATTCCAAGAAAAAAAAGTCCCCTTCCACTGTTTACTTCACAGAAAATGAAGCAATTAAACAATTTAACGTAAATTCAACTACAATAATTCTTCTTATTCTCCCCAAATTTAATTGTAGCAGTGGAAATAATTCCTGTCGTTCATGTAAACATTTTCATGAAAATTACAGCTTTGAAAAAAAAACAAATCATCGACACTTGTGAACGGATCGAATCAAAATACAACAAAAAAAAAGGGCTTTTTATTATTATATATATAATTTAATATCCCCTTTTTCTGCAGAGGAACCGAAAAATATGAATATTCCAAACAAGAAGCATAAACTCATTTAATTAATGAATATTAATAAATAAATAAATAAAAATGTGCACGTGCATTCTCTAATTTAATGCACACATCTGACAATGATAATAACAGCAATTAATTGGGGGTGTAAATTACAAATAAGGTGAGATGTCATCAGATTCGATCGATAATACACGAGAAATGGGGAAGGGGTAGTCGGAGAAAAGGCAAAGCAAGGGGCAAAGTGGATATATCAGTGTTTTGTACATTTTATGAGTATGGGGTGTGTGCATACACCATCAACATAAAGGATTATATATATTATTATTATTATATATTTAAAGATGAATAAATTAATCATCTCAAATGCCATTTAATTGATCAAATTTCAATGATTTTCAATGAATTTTTCCATAATTCATTGATTTAATGAATTAAATGTTGAATTTTTTTGATGAAAATTGTGGATTTTTTGTGTTTTAGCTGGTGCAATTGAAGTAATATAATGTAAAGTTATGCCGAAAAAAAATAACAGACACTTGAAGGAATCAGGGACAACACGGAGACATAATATTGATGATAATTGTAATACTAATAATTTTAATGATGTTAAATATAAAAAAAGTGTACAATTATCTGTTAAAAATGCTAAAAGATGGTATACATATAAAAAACATATGGGATTCGTTGATGATGATGAAGTCGTTGTACATCTTCTCGATCTTGCCGAAACAATTAGGTAATTTTCATTTGATTCAATAATTTTTATTTTATTAATTTCGTTTTCTTCTTTTGAAAATTAGGAAATCAACAGTTTTTTCGGTCATCGTTTATTTTTATCAATTATCTTGTTTAATAATGGAGATAGGCGCTTTTACCTGGTGATGGTCTTGTAGAGAATTTCGAGAGCTGCAAAAAAGGATTCGGATAATATCACTCTATCTCGCTTAGTTTCCGAGATATACTCAAAAAACTAATATTTTGAATAATTCGTTGAAAAAATCTGGAATTTTCAAATTAATTCATTTTGTCGCCAGTTTTTTTGGAATATCTCAGAAACTAAGCGAGATAAAATGATTTTGCCCGATTAAGGATTTGTAGAGGATTTCAAGAGCTACAAACTAGGATTCGGATAAAATCGCTCTATCTCGCTTAGTTTCCGAGATATCTTCAGAAAACGAATAATTTGAATGATTGGTTTTAAAAATGTGGAATTTTGAAATTCATCCATTTCGTCAACTGTTTTTTTTTAATATCCCGGAAATTAAGAGAGATAGACTGATTTCGCCCTCTGAAAGTTTTGTAGAGAATTTCAAGAGCTACAAAAAAGAATTCTTATAAAATCGCTTTATCTCGTTTAGTTTCCAAGATATTCTCAAAAAACTGATGCTTTGAATGATTAAATTCTCAAATTTTTTTAATCACTATTGAATCTTGTGAATTTTTTTATTTCACAGAAAAGACGATAAAGAATCAGAGAATAATTGGGAGAATACAAACGAAGAGAATGCGAAAGAAAAGATTGAAAATGAAGAAATAGAATATCACGAGCCACTACGAAGAAGTTCAAGAAAACACACACAAGAATTGCAAAAAGATAATTTATTAAGAGAAAAAATAAGTGATTTTGAAAAAATTGAAACAATGAAAAATTCAATTGACGAGCCTGGCAAGCACAAAACAAAGATAAAACACCACAAGAGTAAAACAAAGCATCACAAAGACAAACGTAAAAAGAGAAAACATCCAAAAAATACAGAGCCACTTTCTGAAGAAAAATCAATGGCTAATGATGATAATTCAATTGTTAATAAAACACTTGATGAATCTAATGAGAGTACAAAAAATTCAGATAATATTGATTTATCTGAATTAAGTAAAACATCAGCTGGATTAAATGAAACACGTGATGAATCTGTTATTCAAAAGACTGAAACAATAGATAACATAGTATTAATCAGAAATGTAAATAGCAAAGAGAATATTAGTCAAAATTCACAGACAAATGATGTTATTGAAAAAAATTCAAGTATTCAGGATGATAAAAATTTACGTAGTATTTCAGCAAAATGCTCGGTTGTCAGGCACTCTACAGCAGTTTCTAAAGAATCAGATAATGAATCAACCCTAAAAACTAAATTATTGAATTCGAAATTTGACGAAATTCCAGAGGCACGAATTGTGATCGAAAAAATTGACAATGAATTAGAATCATCGAGACAGGATTTTGATGAAAAAAAGAAGAAAAAACGTAAACACTTGAAGCACGATGCAGATGTACTTCCAAATGACCCAAATAACGAACCAGTAACTGACGAGTCTGGGCACAAGCACAGGAAAAAGAAGCACAAACATGCAGAGCACAAAATCAAGAAGAATCACGATGTTCGAAAAGCACCACAAGACGGAATGATTCCAGATACTAAAGAATTCGAGGCAAAAAATGAAATTTCAAGTCTCGAAGGAACTTCCACTATTATCCAGAATGACTTGGACCTTGAGAATTCGCCTGATCACCAGAGACTGGCGATTAAAATAAAATTGTGTCAAGACTGCAATAATCGCCACATTCAAGATGCTTGTCCTCTAATTTCAGCAGTCCATGAAATTCCGGATTCGTTGTCTTTTAATGAATGGGTGAACAAGCAGAAGAACAATGCGGAAGTGGAAAAGGCACTTGCCTCTGACAATCCAATGTCCGAGGGCTATGGAAAATTTCAGGACGACGGTTTCGAGTCCGACGAAGAATCGGATCAGTACAAAGTTAAATCAAAAAGTCAGAGCGAGGAGAAACGTCTGCAGATTGATGATGAGCGACCTCTTTATTCACGAGACTCATTACCGGATTGTCTAGAACTCAAGATAACAAATTCCGATCATGGAATCGGGGTTTACTGCAAAAATCCAGTGCCAATGTACGCTAAACTGGGTCCACTTGTTGGTAAACCCGTCAAAGAAATGGACATACCCGACGATTTTTCAATGCGTCACATCTGGGAGCTGGAGAACGATGGGAAATCCCTGTATATCAGTACGACAAATCCCTTAAAAAGTAATTGGGTACGTTACATAAGGCCAGCAGAAACAAAAGAGGAGAGGAGCATAGCAGTTATTCCACAGAATGGTCAGCTTTATTTCGTCACTACTCAAAATATAGCAGCAGGCAGTGAATTAACGTACTGGGCAGATTCACAGTCATCAGCATGGACGAGAAAGAATAAAACTGACAAGACAAACTGCGGTGGTTGTAATCTAAATTTTGCACATCCAATTTATTATCGTTTACACTGTTGCATATTTCATGACACTAATTACAGTTTAACAATACGTAAATATCATTGTAAGGTGTGCGGTGCTGCTGTACTGGGTAAAGACAATATAATGAAGCATGCAGCTGAACTTCATGCTGGACGTGGAGCCTATCAGTGTCAGTACTGCAGAAAATTCTTTTTGCGTCTGAATTATTTAGAGATGCACAGGACCTACGGTTGTTCCCAGAATCCACAGAGATCACGGCCTTTGTGTGATTTTTGTGGACGTAAATTTTGTCAACCGCAGAAATTAAAAGTGCACATTAAGCGAATGCACAGTGACATGTCCGAGGTACTTCGTGAATTTCAGTGCAAATTGTGCCTGAAATTATTGGGATCGAGAGCTGCATTGCAGCGACATATGAAGGAGGTACATCATAAAGACGTCGTTGGTGCAGCAACCTGCGATCGTTGTGGAAAAATGTTTCAGAACAAGAGTAATCTCAAGATTCACATGCTGACACACAGCGGTGTAAAACCCTTTAAATGCAAAGAAAATACATGCAAAGCTGCATTTACAACGAAACAGTGTCTCCAGTTTCACTACAAGAAGGTCCATGGACTTAGCGAAGAGATGATGCCGAAAATCGAGAGATCAGTGGCATATACTTTTGATGCCTACAGTGGAGGACTTCTGGAAGAAGGTGCCCAAGGAGATGAATCTGTTCCAAGTCGCCGGAATTCTCAGGAAAATAGCGGCAGTTTATTGTCCATAGACGACGTGAGTTCGGAGAACAGTATGAAGATCGATACTCCAGTGGCGTCATTTATCCAGTCAGAAGTGGAGGCAGATGCGCCAGTAGATCATGCGATACGTGAAGAATCAGAGATGTCATCACCAGGACCTCCATCACAGGAACTCCATCAGCAAAATATTCAGATGGAGCCTCTGCCTCCACTACGTCAGGAGCCTGATCTTTACGGAACCTCACGATTGCAGAGTAAAGGCAGTAAAAAGTGGATGGGCGAGTTCAATCCGCCCAAGCCCCCAGAACCATCAATTTCTGTAACACCAGATGTCTACGAATTCGAAGAGCCCAAAAAGGACGAGGAGCGTTTGACTCCACTTCCAATAGCCCCAGCATTGATGAACGATAATAAACTTGGTATGAGCGTTTACAGAAGAACAGAAAGTACCAACGCGAGCTTGCTCGTTGAAGCTGCTCTCGATGCCGCAGAAAGAGACATTGGTGCTGTATCAAGCCCAATTCTCGAGGACAATGATCGAGATGGTAACCTTTACACAATCTCCCATCAACTACACTCTCCTTTACCTGCAAGATCTCCCGAGTCTCATCTCGAGTCCTACATGCAGCAGCAGGACGACCTCATGTCACCTGCACCAACTCCAGACAACAGGAATACACCTCCAAATCACATGCACAATGACTATCATCTACATCGATCAGTGGACTACATCGGTACGTCTCGAGGCCACAATATAGACCAGTATCTTCATCATGACGATCTACCACGTGGTTCATCACCAAACAGCTATATCCACATGGCACAGAGTGAACTGAGCTCGCCGTCAGCAACGCCAAATCGTTATCAAGAGATTCATCATCATCATCAAGTGCCAACGGAGAATCTTTCGAGTGACGAGGGTGACTCGGTCGCTCAAAATCTCAGCATTTCCGTAAAAGAAAAATCACTGCAGCTGGACCTGTCGACTTCCTACAAGTATGATGCACTTGATCTTGAGTTTGGGAATAGGGAGAGAAATTTTGAGCCACTTGTCATGAATAATGGAGAACTGCAGGGGCTGGATATGAGCGCAAGGGGCTTTCACACATTTGGTGGACAAGTGCAGAACACCAGATATCATCATCATCATCATCTTTATGATATTGGAGAACGTCAGACTGTTGATTTGAGCAGAACTGGAACATACTCAATATCACCACCACCACCTCCATATCCACATACTGATGTACTGCGTGTTGTTAGTCTTGATTTAACACCTGGTGGTAGACACAGTGTGGACCTGAGTTTATCTAGATCACATCATCTGCATGGTAATATGTCGAGGATTTTGAGCAGTCCACAACCGGCCTCGGGAACACAGCATGTTGTTCCTGATGCTGTTGAGGGAAGAATGCTCTCATCTACTCCACCACCACCATTGCCTCCTTATAATCCACCTTATCCTGTTAGTCCAGCACCTTATCATGCACCGAGACCCAGTTATCATCATTATTCTGGGTATTATTGAGGAGAAAGAGATTTTTTGGGTGATAATATTGAAGAAATTAGCTTGAAGTATCATGAGAAATTGGAAGGTTTTCTGAAGGAAAATTGAAAAAAATCATTTGCAATTTTTTTATGATTCTTTAAAATTTATCAATGAAAGGGCATCTCAACTTCTGATTTTTTTTCTCAAGTTTTTGCCTTTTTTTTTTAATATTTGAAACTGATTTTTAATGAATTAGGTTCTTCGTGTCCATTCCTTATTTATTTTTGCAATATTTCTAGCGCTTTTTTTCATGCGGTAGCTTCAATACTTTTTACTGTTGTAATGAATACTTTTTTTTTTTGAAAAAGAAGAGAAATAGTATTTTTTTTTTTTTTGTGTGTATTAGTAGATGTTCTCTCATCGATGCATTTACATGAATTAATTATTAATTTCTGTTTTATCTCTGCCATTTCATAGGTCTTTTTAAATTTTCATTGAAGCACAAACTCGAGTGTGATATTTAATTATATAATTTTATATTTTTGTTAAATTAGGGAAAGGTGGAGTAAAGTGGAGACGTAGGGTGAAATGGAGACCTGTTAGTTTTGGTTTTTTATACTATGGAAATTGTGTGAAATAGATGGAAATATTGGAGATAGGTTTTTTCTGATGATTCCATTGGAAAGCTGAGGAAATTTACCATGGAAATCATATGCCAGAAATTATTTTTTGGAAAAATTCCATTTTTTTTTCTAAAAATTCCATTTTTTTTGCTCAAGATTTGAAGATAAAACCCTTTTGTTTTTCAAAATTTGCAGATTTTTGGGAATATCTCGGATTCTATGGGTCGTAGGCGACCTGGTGTTGATCTTGAATGAAATGTGAGTTCATTTCCCATCAATTTATAAGGTTTAGAGAGAAAAATATAAATTTTTTCAAGTACTTATAGGGCAAAAACTGATTTTTAGAAAATGACCTATAAATATTTAAAAAAAATTGATTAAAAAAAAATTTGAAACACATGAATCGATGAGAAATGAGCTCACCTTTCATTTGAGATCAACCCCAGGTCGCTACGACCAACAGAACCGGAAATATCGTCAAAAAAGTGAATTTTTTCGGTTTTTGAAAGGAGCACCCTTTCAAAACTTGTCCAAAAAAGTAACATTTTCAAAAAAAATTGAAAAAAATTGATTTTGACACATGTTTTCCATCTAAAATTTCCTCAGCTTTCCAATGGAATCATCAGAAAATCTCTATCTCAAGCCTCTCAATTAGAATCCCTCCATTTTACCCCACCTACCCCTGTGGCTTTTTTCGTATTATAAATTTGTTTCAGTTATCTGCATTTATATGACTTTTATCATTAGATAAAAAAAAATAGAAGAGTTAATTATAGTCTAACTTTTAAATTGTCTTTAGAAGATGAAAAAATTGAATTTAATACTCAATTATCCAGAACGCCTAATCGTGGAATTAACGATTTGAAAGAGCAAATTAATTAGAAAAGGTGATAAAAAATTAATTCAATGGCGTTTATATATAAAACTCTAGTCATTCGAAAATGCAAGTGTAAAAAATGCCGTTAATTGTATAACTGAGGAAAAATGTCTATTTCACAAATTAGAAAAGTGTGAATTGATGAATGACTGTGTATAGATTTCTTTAATTCAATGTTTATAATCTAAAAAAAAACTCTAGATTTTTTTTCTCAATTTTCAAAATGTAGTAATTTTTTTTCTCAAAATTATCAAAAATCGTCAGTACGATGAATGAATTGAGGGAAAAAAAAATGAAAAAAGACAGAAAAAAAAGAGAAAAAGAGTAAAAAAAATACCAAAGATATTAAATATAAAGAACTCTTGTGCCAAATTGTATAGGGCGTGTTTAATTATTTTTTTTTTTTAATTAAAAAAATTAAAATGTCACGATTAAAAGAATTTTCGCATGATTTTTAAATCATCAGGTGTAATTTTTATTATTAGTTATAACGAAAAAGGAAGAAAAAAAACTGAAGAACAAAAGAAATTTAACAAATATTTTTTTATTTTCAAATTAAATTTTAATGTAAATAAATTAAAAAAAAAAAAAGAAACATTTAGTGTAGTAAATTTTAATTATCTTCTACATTTAATTTTTGATTAGAAATTTGTAGAGCTCGTAGATTCATGAAATAGTTGAGTTATTAAAAATGAAACTACAAAAAAAATAGATTTAATACGATAGAAACAATTAATTATCACTCTTATAATGCAATATATTTATGTCTTCTCAAAAAAAAAAAAAAAAAATCATTAACTCCATTTAATTGTGTGATACAAAAAAAGAAAGAATGAGAAAATGGGAAAAATTTGAAAAATAAGAAATTATGCAATAGAGGAAAATTTTAGGAATTTTCATTGAAAATTTATTTAAGATATTTAATTCATTGTAAATTGGGCACATCATGGCATCAAGGAAAGTGATATAAAAATGTACTTCTAATTAAAGACAAAAAAAAGATAACAACTCATTAAAAAACAAAAATTAATCGATATTTTTCGAATACAAAACGAAATATGGCCCACGATATATTTGTATCAGGTTCATTAATTTTTAAGAATTAAAAAATATTAAATAGATAAATGTTATTTATTCTTTATCGAATACAATATGATTAAGAAGAAGTGGGGTAAAACGGGTACGTTTTAGTTTTTTTTTGTTTTATATTATGATAATTATTTGAAATCAATGAAAATATTGGAGATGAGTTTTTTTTTCATGATTCTATTGAATAGCTGAATTTTTGGCGGGAAACACGCGCAAAAATTATTTTTTTGAATTTTCGGAAGATCATTATTTTTTTCTAGACTTAAAAAATTTAATTTTTTTGAGAATTTCTGCGATTCTGTTAGTCGTAGCGATCTGCAATTGATTTTAAATGAGAAGTGAGCTCATTTTCCATCGAATTATACAATTTAAAGAAGAAATTATTGATTTTTCATATAAATGTAGAGTAGAAAGTCATTGCCAGATAATAGGTAAATGAAAAATGGGTAAGAAAAATTTAAACTACATGAATCGATTAGAAATGAGCTCTCCTTTCATTTGAAATGAATCTCAGATCGCTACAACCAATAAAAGTGGAGTTATGGATAAAAATGTTTAAAAAAATTGATTTTTGAGAAAAAGTTGAATTTTTAGAAAATTAATTTTGACCCATTTCTACCCAAAATTCCCTCAGCTTCTCAAGAAAATCATCAGAAAATCTCTATCTCATGCCGTCTAATCAAAATATCCATTTTACCCCACTTTCCCCTATTTATACATAAATTGGTACATTAATTTTTCTTCATTTCAATGACAGTCAATTCAGAAATATGTGTAAAAATATAGGGGAGAGTGGGGCAAAATGGACACTGTTATTAAACGCTTAGAGATGGAATTTTTTTGATGATTCTATTGAAAAGCTGAGGAAATTTTAGCCGGATAACGAGTGTCAGATGTATTTTTTTCGATTTTTTTGAAAATTCTATATTTTTTGGCATTTTTGAAGGGTAAAATCCTTTCCTTTTTCGAAAATCTTCAGTTTTTTGCAGATATCTCTGGTTCTATTGATCGTAGCAATTCGGGGTTAGTCTTGAATGAAAGGTGAGCTTATTTCCCATCGATTTATGGAGTTTTGAATTCAAAAATATCAATTTTTGGGATAGTTATAGGCCAAAAACTGTTTCACAAAACTGTTTTACAAAAATGCCCATAAATACCTTGAAAATCGATAGTTTTAAATTGAAAACCCCATAAATCGATAGCAAATGATCTCACCTTTCACCTCCTGTCGGAATTTTTATGCTACGACAAATAGAACCAAAGATATTCTCAAAAAACTGGAAATTTTCAAAAAAAGAAAGGGTTTCCCCTCTAAAATGCTCCAAAAAGTAAAAATCGCCAAAAATTCCAAAAAAATCAATGCCGGCACTTGTTTCCCTCCCAAAATTTCCTCAGCTTTCCAATGGGATCATCAAAAATAATCTACAGTCAATAGGGGAGAGTGGGGCAAAATGGACCCTCATAGCAACATGATCGAGGAATTTTTTTCAGAATGAAGGACTCGACGAAAAAATCTGAAAAAATTTGAGAAAATCCTCCAACATATCTATATTGTTTGCAAATTTTTTCAGATTTTTGGAAGCAACAGCTGCTTTTTAAAAAAATCTCGAGACATCTCACCTTCTGGGTCCATTTTGCCCCACTCTCCCCTATATCTATTGATTTCAAAAAATTTTCATAATATTTGCCTGAAAATTTAGATGTGTCCATTTTACCCCTGATGTCCATTTTGCCCCACCTTCCCCTATATAAGTTTTCAAGAGCACCATGCAAAAAAAAGGTGCGTGCACCCAAAGTCTAGTCATTGAAAAAAATACAAGGTTTGAATATTCCCGCCGTCTTTTTTCCTCTAGACGCACTCCTCCCCCCCCCCTTTGTATCTAGTAACTTTGTAAATCTAGTTCTTTTCATCGCCCTCTGTTGTCCCCCTGCATGTCCCCCACAATTCCACAAAATGGCGTCCGGAAACGTATCTCGGTATCGTACGCTTAGTGTATTTTCAATTTTCTAAAAATATATAAATATTCATCTCATTATTAAATCTAAACTCCTTACGTGAATCTTAAAAAAAAAATTAAATATCAATAATTTAAATGAAAAATTCTATTTGGCTCTTGAAGAAGATCGAAAGACTTATCAAAATAAACTTTTCGATTTCGTAACCAAGTGACACCAGTTTCGGGAAGAAATTATTATTTTCACAGAGAAAAGTCATCACAATTTTAATTGTGCCAAGTTTTTATCGAAAAAAATTGTATCAAGGACGAAATTATGGAGTCATGCACCTGGAATTGATGGAATACTTCAGTACAATTTTTACGTTCCTGGAATAAACGGTAAAAATTCAATTTTTAATTGGAAAAATTGAAACGTGTTATTCCCTGTTTTTTTTTGCACATAACCTAAAACCTGGAATGATAATGAAATTAACACACAATTGACAATTTTTTGGATTTTTGTTAGCAAAAAATTATTATTAAAAAATTCGCATTGATGATTCATGTTATTTTTTATTTTTTTTTCCGAAATAATTTATTTGTTGTAAAAAAAAAGGACTAAAAATTGTCAAATTTCTGCTGTTTTCAGGATCATTAGAAAATTGGAATCAAATTAGCAAATAATTGACAATTTTTTGGATTTTTTTGAACAAAAAAATTATTATTAAAAAATTTGCATTGATGATTTATTTCATTTTTTCTGAAATAATTTATTTGTTATTAAAAAAAAAAGGACTAAAAATTGTCAAATTTCTGCTGTTTTCAGGATCATTCAAAAACTGTAATGAAATTCACAGACAATTGACAATTTTTTGGATTTTTTCAAACAAAAAATTATTATTAAAAACTTTGCATTGTTGATTTGTTTCATTTTTTCTTTTTTTTCCGAAATAATTTATTTGTTATTAAAAAAAGGACTAAAAATTGTCAAATTTCTGCTGTTTTCAGGATCATCAGAAAATTGTAATAAAATTCACAGACAATTGACAATTTTTTGGATGTTTTTTAACAAAAAAAATTATTATGAAAACAATATTTAACAAATTTAAGCTCAAAGTTTTTTAAATTTTCCAAATCCACATATTTTTAATTTTTTTACAATAATTTTTTATGTTTAGACAATAAAAAGGACTAAAAAATGTTTACTTTCTAGGGTTTTCAGTATTGTTAGACAAATGATAATGAAATTACCACACATTCATCAATTTTTTGAGTTATATTTTTAACAAATAAATGATTATCAAGAAAATATTCCAAAAATTTGCACTTATAGTTGTTTAAATTTTCTACATGTGCATATTTTTCATTTTTTTAAAAATAATTTATTTATTATGCTGAAAAAACAGAACTGAAAATTGTCAAATTCCTGCTGTTTTCAGTATTATTGAAAAAATAAAAACGAAATTATCGCACGTTTGACAATTTCTTTGATATTTTCGAAAAAATAAATTATTTTGAAGAAATGTATTTAAATATCTGGACTTTTGGTTTTTCAAATTTTCTAAATACGTGTATTCTTAATTTTTCATTCAAGATAATTCCAGCAGTGAAGAGGTAAAACCGGATAAATCAACTCATCCTTGAGGTCATTTCGAAGGAAATATCTCGGAAACTAAGCGAGATAAGGTGATATTACTCATCTGTTTTCGTAGAGAATTCCAAGAGTTACAAAAGAGTTTTAGGGCAAAAAATTGCTCTTTCTCGGTTATTTTCTATGATATTTTCAAAAAACTTAATGAGAAAGAAAAAGACTTATCTTGTTTCACCTCTTCACTACTGATTTATTCGTTGAAAAAAAAGAAAGACTAAAAATTTGTCAGATATCTGTTATTTCCAGGATCCTACATACAATTTCTCAATCATAAAAATTCTATTTAATTTTCAGATCAATAATTGAACATTCCAGCCAGAGGGATCTCCAATTACGAAACGAATCCACCCAAAGGACCCGAGAGGAAACCAAAAAAAAAAAAACGAACGAAAAAAAACCTTTTTTTTTTCTTTTTTTTTATTTTCCTTTTTTTTCTGTCAATTTTGTGTTTTCAATTGGTGGAAAATCGTTCGTAATTAAGAGACCAATAATTAATCTACAAGAATTACAACGGTACACCGGTGAGTTCCAACACAAAATATTGATTGGTAGCTCAAAGGACACTCAAAGCCAACTAACAATGTCTGTACAAAGTGTTGCTCTGGCATCTCTAACGGCCACCTATACCGACTCGGATGGTGAGGATGGTGTGGATGAAGAACATGAGGAGAATACAAAGGCACCAATGGTGGCTGGACCTCATAATAATCAAGTTGGTCAGCCCCATCAGGGGCATATTAGCAGTCCTAAATCTGGTAGATCAGCATCAAATAGCCCCAACATTGACACCAGTATTGGGGGAACTAAGACAATTCCAAATTTGTCAAATATACCCACATTAGTTGTTAATGATGTTACAACAATGTCAAAGGTCCAACGTTTAGTTTCATATTTTGATGATACTGTTGTCTCCGATGACGAGGGTAATTTGGCGACAGTTCAGAATGAAATGTCATCAAATGATATTAATAATTTAAATGGCATTAAATCAGCTAAACTTGAGCCATTACCCTCTTTAAAAGGAGAATTAGTTTCAGATGCTGTTAATGAAAATGATCATGAACGTGATGGTATTGTAATACCACCAGAGCCAACTGGTCAATGTCCAATTGAATTGCAGGAAAAAATAACTATACTTTTTAGGAAAATGGAGAGCGGCGGTTTGGATATGAATAAATTAATACAACAGCGTAAAGATTTTCGTAATCCATCGATTTATGAAAAACTTATACAATTTTGTAGTATCAATGAATTAGGTACGAATTATCAACCAGAACGTTTTGATCCATTCAAGTGGGGTAAGGATTCTTACTACGAGGAATTGGCTAAAGTACAAAAAATGGAAATGGACAAACTTGAGAAGGCACGAAAGGAAAAAACGAAAATTGAAATTGTCTCGGGTACAGCGAAACGGCCAAATAGCTCCACAACAACTGCTGAGGATGATGCAAAAAAAAGAAAAAGCAAATGGGATCAAGTTGCTACAGGGACAACCACTAATGTTAAACCAACTCTATTGTTGTCACAACCAACGTTAACGACGATAACATCCTCTGCTTCTGGAGCTAAGGCCACTGTTATATCGGCGTTTGGTTCGTTACCAAAGAAAAGACTGTAACATATATGTATATATATATTATTTTATTAGAATTAGGGAGACAAATTTCGTGTACATATTATACATACAGATATATCTATTATGTATCTATCATGCCATCTTCCTGAAAGTCAAGAAAAATAACGTTAAAATTTTGCAATTTTTCATTTTTTTTTTCTTTGAGCGAATGATTTATTAGCTTTTGTTAACTGGCAATAGTTACACTATTATTTAATACATTCCAGTCTCGAGCAAGCAGCTTAAACTCTCTTTTTTCTATGACTTTCAGGATGCATTCATTAATCTGTCATTAATTTTCGTATAATTATCTGATTTCGTGGAGTATTTGCAAAAAAAATATTCTCATCTCACAATAGACAGTACATAGTTAGATTTTTTTGGAGCTTAAAAATAATAAATTTTTGGGTTTTTTGAAAATTAAAAAATTTATTTTTTACTGAGCAAATGAGAAAAGTCATTGCTATAGAATAGCTTCTTATTTTCAAACTTCTTTTCTTTTTATTTTATGTAATTGAAAATTTGATAAGATAAATTAAACAATTTGAAGTTTACAATTTTGCGAGTAAAAAGTAAATTACCATATTTTTTCAGAAAAATAAAGCAAAAAAAAATTGAAGTGGCATTAAGCAAATGAAAATTTAAACGTTAATTCATTCGAGTACTACGAAACTGCCATAGTGTAATTGGATAATCATTGATTTTCGTAAGAAAAAATCAAGTGAATTGCAAAAAGAAAAGAAAATGTCAATGAAATTAGCACTCATCTGGCAATTTTAAGTCTTTTCTTAAACAAATCAATTCTTGAAAGGAAAAATATTTTTAAAAAATTAGCATCTACAGTTTTTTAAATTTTTTACATGTGCACATTTGTCATTTTTTTCGTAATTTATTTGTTTAAAAAAAAATCTAAAAATTGTCAGATACTTGCTATTTTCAGTATCAAAAAAAGGTTTATCTTCATAAAGTGAACGTACACGTGTTGATAACGTTTGATCAATGTTCTTGAGCATAATTACATGTAAATAATTAATTGTATCTTTATTTTCAATGGAACTTAGTTGTCCCAAGTTTTCCTCGTTATTTTCATCATGATCTCATGTTTTATACTTCTGAAATGACTCAAATTTATGCTGAATACACCATGAAGGCACCAGTTACCGGACAGTTAAGCCAATGGTCCCAGTTCCCGGCCGAATTAGAATTAAATTATTAAAATGATGAAAAATTTCAATTAAATCAAATAATTTACTTGATTTTCATTTTAACAATTTTGCAAATATTGAAAAACTAGATTTTTTTCATTGAATATTAATTATTAGTATGTTTTGCTGCTGCGTCCGGAAACTGGGTCTCATCTGGTAATCGGCCCCACCACGGCAATGAACATTGATGCATACGATAATTATTGAAATTTGTAAAACAAAAAAAGATACTCCATAATATTTTGAACCATGGAATATAATAACTGGCAGGCACAATAATGTGGAAAAATGAAATTTTGTTAAAATTTTTAATGATAATGAAATTAGCACATATATGACAATTTATTGCTTTTCATTGAAACAATTGAATTATTGCAGAAAAAAAAATATTTGAAAAATTTACGTTTATAGTTTTTCGAATATTGTACACGTGCTCAGGGTGAGTGGTCCAGTGGTCCAACGTCAAATACCAGTAATCGAACATACAAAAAATTGATAATTACTGATATATTTAAAAGTTTCGTAGACTTTTATTTGAGTTTTTCTTTTTGGTATGTTATAATATGAAAATAACTCAAAACAGATAGGAATATTAGAGATAGTTTTTTTTTGATGATTCCATTGAAAAGATGAGAAAATTTCCCATGAAAATTATATGTCAGAAGTTATTGTTTGGAATTTTTCAAAATTTTTTGTTTTTGCGCAACATTTGCAGGTAAAACTCTTCTGTTTTCGAAAAAAAATCACGTTTTTGAAAATATCTCTGGTTCTATCGATCGTAGGGACTTGGGGTTCATCTTAAATGAAAGATGAGCTTATTTTCCATCAATTTATGGGGTTTAAAGAAAAATGATCAATTTTATGAAGTACTTATAGAGCAAAAACTTATTTTCAGAGAATGACCCATAAATATTTGAGAAATTGATTTGAAAAAAATTTGAACCACATAAATTGATGAGAAATGAGCTCATCTTTCATTTGAGATCAACCCCAGGTCGCTACGACGAACAGAAGCGGAGATATCGTCGAAAAAACGATTTTTTTAAGATTTTCAAAAGGAAAACTCCTTCAAAACTTGGCTAAGAGAGCGAATTTTTCAAAAAAATTGAAAAAAAAATTTTGACACATGTTTTTCGCCTAGAATTTCCTCAGCTTTTCAATGGAATCATTAGAAAATTTTTATCTTGAACTGTTCAATTAGAGTGTCCATTTTACCCCACCTTCCCTTATCTATAGTTTCACACTTTGATTTTACATTTTTGTCTTATTTAATAAACATTAAATTGTGTTTCGAAGATTAGAAAAATCATTTTGCTGGATTATCAATTTTTTTCAGCATAAATACATAAAATAGTTCGATCATTGGACAGATTCGAATACTCGTCAGCTCGCCCTATTTTTTATTTTTCAAAAATAATTTATTAAAAAAAAAAAAAATTGTCAGATTTCTGTCTTTTCCAATATCATAATTTTACTGTTAATTTTATTTCGCAAGCTGAGAATTAATCAATTACTTGATTCTTGATTTTTCTATGTGTGTGATAAAAGTGATTCACTAATTTTCGATTGAATATTGTAGGAGAAAAAATTTATCGTAAAATTACTTAAAATGATAAATAAATTATCATTGTAATTGTTTTCTGTAAATTAATGAAGGAACTTGAAGAAAAATAATTTTCTCAATTCAGGAAAAAAAAGGAGTTAATGTAATATTTACATATTTTTCTTTACGATTCTGTTTTGTAGAATATATTTAGTATAAAAAAATGAAATTGCTAAAGAAAATTATAGTTTGTAAGAAAATAATTTAGTTTTTAATTGTAGAAGATCTTACGAATTGTTAACACACTCGTGCACAAAAATTTTTCGAAGCAAAATCCTACAAAAAATATTGAAAAGGAGAAATGTTAAAAATCATTGAAGAGAAAAATTATTTATTGGGAGTGAATGATGTATTTAGAGATATTGGATATTCAAATAGAAAAGAACAAAATTATAATTTTTAAAATGAGATGAAAAATTTGAAGAGCAAAAAAGAAACTGTTGATGTTATAAAAAATGCAATGTGTAACGAAAAAAAAAAAAATGTGAAATCAATATTATTTTAGAAAAAATGAAAACGTCGAAAAAATTGTGAAATTTTGCGATTTCTCTGGGGGAAAAAAAAAGAAAAACAAAAGAATGGAATGGAAAATTATCCATATATGTATATAAAATATTTTTAAATAATGAATTATGTGTCTTGTTCTTTACAGTTACTGTCATCAGAATCATCCCGTTTTTTTTGAATAATCATCTTTGATAGATTATCAAAAAAAAAAAAATGAAATTAATTGCATTTGAAGTCAAATACTACCTTAATTTAGCAAGTTCATCGATTGTACTTTCACATTCAGCAATATCGTTGATGACTATCGACATTTACCTGTTTTGATGCAGATTGAGGGGCATGAGAAGTTGATGAGCAGGAATTGATTGTTGATACTCCAAATATGCCTAAAAAATATAATTTATCATTGAAATTTATCAAATTAAAGGTAAATTACATCTTGACGAAACTTACCTGATTTTTGACTGGAATCGCCTTTTTTTATTCATTATTATATTTATTATATTTAATATTTATTATTTATGTATTGCCAGTAACGACTATCGGCTTCATTCAAAAAATCACAACAAATGTGTGTGTGTGCACAGTTATTGAAGTTTCCTGAAGAGGTCAGTAACTGCTGGTGAAGGTGACAATTTTTTTTTCCCTTGAAACCCGATTTTTTTGGACAATTTCTATTATTTTCTGTTATTTATTATTTATTTAATATAAAAAAATCCATTCACTGATTTTTCTTTTTTTTTCAAATCAATTCTCAGAAAATTGTTTTTTCTAAAGATCGATTCTTCGAGAATCGATTGTCTCGTAGGATTTCCTCAAAATTTCTACTTTACCAGCTTCGAGAATTCATATTTATGAGCGCTCGGAATACTTCCCCCCCCCCCCCCCCCTTCCCCGTCCAACGACCGTTGCAGCTTTCCCGCGTCAGAAGCCGAAGACGCTTTGCTTGTCTCTGACGCCAGTGTCCTTTGTGATTTTTTCTACTGCAAAAAGAAATTATTGTATTTACTAGAGCAATCATAAAAATGTGGCACTTCCCTCAAAACGATTAATATCAGTGAAAATATTCACGTGAAAAAGCGGCATTGAAGAATTATTAATTTTTTAATTTTCAAACAATTATTTTCATTGTTTTCTTAAATATCACCGGCATTTTGCAGCGCTCAGTAGCGCTCCCTCCCCTCTTCCCCCCTTCATTTCCCCGCCGGCCGTTCTGAACAAAGGCTTCACGCGTCTCCACAGTTCTCCCGCGTTCATCAATGGATTTACATTGTGATTTTATCAAAAAATTGACTCAAATAATTAATAATGGACTTTTAGAAGCAGTGAAGTGTTTGAAAGAGTTCAAAAGTGATCAGATACATTGAAATGGTGCATGAAAAGTTGAGACGCTACGGAATTCTTCGTTTCTTTTTGACACCATGTACATTACGGATTATTCAGAGTGAGTGAATTAGCATTTTTACTTTATTATTTACAATTCTTCGATTGTACATTAATTTTTTATCCTATTTCAATTAATTTTTCTTTGTCGTGTTCGATTATTGGATCGTGCATTAATGTTTGACAATATTTCACGTAATTTTCTGATAAAAAAGAAATCAGTAAATATGTGTGGGAGGGAGGGGGGGGGGATTATCATCATTATTATCATGTGCATTTATTCGTGTTTATAAAAAAAAATTATTTTCTAGATTTTTTTCTTCAATTTATTCGTGAAAATTCTGTAATTAATTTTTCAACGGTTTTTCTTGGTGCATCTTTTCATAACGGTCGAACGTGTTGCGACAAGTTTGAGTTGTCCTCCAATCAGCTGTTTGGATTTTGAATTTTTGTGTATACTGGATAAATAAACAGTTGCCATTGGTGTTCTTCGGTCACAAGAGAAATTAGGTCACGCCCATTGTCTCTTGCGGCAGTGTCTTGGGTTGTGTGGCCTCTGTGAAATGAAAAATTTATATAGGGGAGAGTGGGGCAAAATGGACACTGTAATGAAACGGTTAGAGATGGATTTTTTCTGATGATTCTATTGAAAAGCTGAGGAAATTTTAGCCGGAAAACCAGTGTCATTTGTATTTTTTTCAATTTATTGAAAATTTATATTTTTTGGCATTTTTGAGGGGTAGAAGCCTTTCATTTTTTTCAAATGTTCAGTTTTTTCCAAATATCTGTGGTTCTATTGGTCGTAGCGATTCGGGGTTGATCTCAAATGAAAAGTGAGCTCATTTCCCATCGAATTATGGGGTTTTGAATTCAAAAATGTCAATTTTTGGAATAGTTATAGTCCAAAAACTATTTCACAAAATTGTTTCACAGAAATGTCTATAAATACCTTAAAAATCGATATTTTTGAATTTAAAACCCTATAAATCGATGGCAAATGATCTCACCTTTCACCTCCCGTCGAAATTTTTGCGCTACGACAAATAGAACCAAAGATATTCTCAAAAAACTGAAAATTTTCAAAAAAAAAAAGGCTTTTACCCCTCTAAAAAGCTCAAAAAAGTCGTGTTAAAAACTTGGTGATTTTTCGAGAGGAGAATTTTCGACGGTGATGCCCAGGTCCGTGAGTGGTGGAGAAAAACGATGATGAGAAGCCTGAAAATTGGCTAGGTCGTTAAATGATTTCAAACTGCACGTTTGTTAAGCCAATTTGGCTACCGTTCTTTTTATTGTATAAAACCTTAACTATTTTACACTAAATCTTTGGTATATTTTAGCGGTGAATTTACGGGTGATTTTTAACAATTGATGTGATGATTTTCAGTTATATTAGTGCATAAAAAATGCGTTAATTGTCCGAATAGAAAATGTCTGAATTTTGAGCCGTTCGGTGAATTACGTTCGTTACTTTCCGAAAACCACGAGATAAGTTGTCTTGCCGAAAGCCGACCGTTCCGAGCGTTTTTTATTAGGTAAACTGATGATTTCCGGTATTTTTATCACAAAAAACACGTTAATTGTCCGGGAAGTATTTTGAATGAAAAACCGTTCGGTGAGTCGCGCACATCCTCGTGAGTTAGCCGAAAGACAAGAGCCAAGTCTCCTTGCCGAAAGCCGAAAGGCAAGTAAGTACGCCGCTTCGGACGTTCGTTATCTCCCGAGGCCTCTCGGGAGATTCCGTGTAGCCGACGGAGACGTTGCCAACGTGGCAAGATGGATGCCCTGGCGGGAATCTTCAAATTCCTGACCTTGAGCATTGAACGCCCTGGCCAAGTTTTAACATACCGCCCGCCGTCGTTGATCGCACCTGCGACAACGACCTGATGAAGATGGTGCTGTTGATCTACCTGGTGGAATTCTAAACCGATTGGATGCTGTGGCCTTTAATTGGTGATTCATCTGTGGTTTGGCCTGAACAGCTGATTCATCTCAAGTGAATCAGACCCCAATTGTCGTTGATGATCGTCTGAAATTTGAATAAATTTCGTGGAACCGTTCCGAACCACCTGGAACAGAAAATACATGTATTATTAAATGAATGGAACCGCGAGGAACCGCGGAAAAACCGTTAATTTCAAATTTTTGAATTTTTCCGTTATGCTGATTTTGGTTAAGCAGATTTTCCGATCAGCTGATTGTCGACCTTGCTCGCCAGTCAAGTGGTCCATTGTTAATGATTTGTCCAAGCTGATTGCCGTCTCTTGGTGATTCGTTGTCCCAGACAGCCCAGAAGGAGTCGTAACTTCATTCAAGACCTGTTGGACTCCTGGTGATATCCTTTGGTCCGGATGCCTATGGTGATGATGTTGTTGATGGTCCTGGTGAATTCGCCTTGTGTTTGGATGCTGCGACCAAGTATTACTTGTTGATCTTCTGCTTGGTCTGAACAGCTGTTTCATCTCATTGTGCTTCAATGAGCCTTCTCGTTGAGCTTCCAAAACTCTGATTTCAGATGAAGTTCTTGGATCGGCAGAGGCAGATGTACTGCTCCAACTGATATGCTGATGCTGTCCCTTTGGCTGGACCCGATCAGTTAATTCTTGATTTTCCATGTTCCCTTTGGTGGTAGCCTTTCCGTGGTGATCAGACTCCACTTTCGTCCAGAAGGAGGCGTAAATTCCTTCTACACTGGTGGATTCCTGGTGATTCGGCTGTTCGTCTCAGTCTTGGAGGAGGCGTAAATTCCTTCAAGGCCGGTTGAACCCCTGGTGAGACCCTTTGATCGTGATGCTTTTGATGACGAAGCTGGTGTGCCAGGATGTGGCGATTTTAATTGCTGCTGCTCCGAATAATCTGCTATATTTTGATTGGTGATTTATTTCTGTGAGATTACTTTCCATTCAGATGATGACCCTTTGAATCTGCCACTTCGTCGTCTTTGCTGGGTGAAATTTGTGTCCTTGAAATTCAGAATCTCCACCTGAAAGAGTGTTTCTGACTTCTCCAGCTGGTTTCGTTGGACCTTTTGATGGTTTTCCACAATTAGAGCTTCAAAGATGAATTTTCCATAACTTGTTGAAGCCTGATAAATGTTTATTTCCTTTCGTCAGACGTTGCTCCTTCACAATGGTAACCGTTATGTCCTGTGCACAATTTAGACATAATGGCTAGCGTTGATGACGAGTCTTGTCCTGATTTCGTAACTACCAAGTGCTGAATGCCCATTGAATGAATGACGAAGAAACTCGATCGTTGTTTCAACTTCACTTTGGTAGATCTAGATTGTTGCTTGCCCAGTTGCCCAGTGTTCCATAGTTGCTTTTGGTGCTAAACTTCCAATTGGTGAATTTCTCGAAAGACGCTGTAATTCCTTTCCGGTAATGACCGTAGTTGCTGTAACCCAGATGTTGTGTCTGTTCCGTGCTTGCCTTCCGTTAGCTGCGTCGCCGAATGCTAAAATTGATTAATTCAGGTTTAACTAAACTTTAATTTAGTTGAATTGTTTAGCACTTTAATTTCCTGTAATGTCCAACTGTAGACCTCAATGGTCGGTGAGCATCCCCAGTATTTTTGCTCCAATTTTGCGTGTTCTCCGATCCAATAACCGACACATGTGAAAATTGTCCAAAGTTGATGGAGCATTGTCGCCCCCCGTGAGGAACTTTTGATATGCTGCATTTCCATTGCCGCCCGCCGTGAAGAACTCGCAAAATGGTATGATGATCTTCGATGTTTGTTCTCCGCCATTGGTGGTGGTGCTAGTAGATGTCCCACTTGATTAATGCTGAATTCTGAGAACAAATGATAAATTTAGTGATTTTGATTAACCATATTAATATTATCTGTTGAATTTTCGAAGCCTTAGGCCATGATGATGAATTTCGTTGAAGAGATATGAAAGATTCGGAAATTCCTTCACTCCAATTTTTAAATGATTTTAATCCGTTCGCCTTGGCTTCCCGTTGTGTGATAATGATCCAATTGATTCCAAGTCAATTTAGCCATAGAAAAGTTGTAGAGTTTTCCAATGTTGATTGACGTGAAAGTTGCTTCGATGATACCTGGCCTCTGTGTTTGATGATTGACCATGAATCATAATGAAGAGACCTTCCAAACTGATTGTATAAGCCCGCTGTTGGTGATGTTCAGTTGCCTATGAAGTCTTGAATCCGTTTGGCTTTGAAGAAGTCGTAAATTTCTCCAAACCCATTGCCAATTCGATGACTGTGTTGATTTGATGAATAACCAAATTATTCTATCATTACTTGATGTTGAATAACTGCTTAATCCTTCTTTTATTTTCGGATTTCAACGAACGTTCGAAGAGTCGTAAATTCTTCTAAGCCCGTTGATCTCCTGATTGTAAAACTTGATAAAGAGCCGTGTCCAGTGATGAAGAACCTGTTATTGACTCGTTCGGAGTGATGATTGTCTTGATGACTGTCCATATTGATAATGATGAACCAATATTGACGGTGTTTCTCCAAGATATTCCCCTTTGAAGAGTAAGTGTGCTGATTAAGCCAAGAATTTGTACAAGATGTGGACGTTCTGATCAATTTCCATATGATTCAAGTCATGTTGACATCCTCAACGCCGAAGACGCCGATATTTGTTGGTTTTCGTTCTAGATGGAGTAGATTTCGTCAATGAACCGTGATGGGTGAGAACATTGGGAGTACTTCTTTGATAATGTTAAATGTTGGTGATGTACTTGGTGGATTACCGTTCGATGGAGATGCATCAAGGGTGCTGATATTCGTTGGTGATTGATTATCCTCTGAATGATAACCCGTTTGGTGATCTTCTAATTGGTGGAGTTCTTGATGACGAACTTGAAGTCGTCTAAATGCTGATTCCAACCAATTTCCAGAATGTTTTGTGAAAGTTTCCTCAAACGATGATTCCGATCAATTCGAATAAATCCCAAATATTTGTTAATGCTTCCAATGTTGGTGCTAATCTCATGTGGTGTAAGTCTCCCTAATCTTTGATGAAATCCTTGTATAATTTTCCAGATGCTGGTGAAGATGCCAATTTTGTTGATGTTCTTTGAAGAAACTTTTCAGCGATATGTTTTGATTCACCGAAAGCAGTGGCGGGTGTCTTCAGTGGAAGGTGAACAATGTAACGACCTTTGTCGTCCCTTGAATGTGTTCGTTAGAAGTGTCGTTCGCATTCCAGCTTGTACGGTGATAATCCAGATGTTGGTGATGTTGGAAGTTCTTCAAGAACCCTGAATTTCTTTAATAAATCCAACAACTGTTGATTTACTGATTGTCTAACTGCTGATAGTGATGACCTTGGATAACAATCAGTACAGCAAACTGGTCCTGATAGTATCCAACCGAAGATTGTCTTCTGAGCAGTCAGCTGATTGTCGTAGAATTGGAGAATTCCATTCTTGATGATCTTTCCAAATTAATCTGCTCCAATGATGACCTCAATTGATCCTGATTTAAAGAATGTCGGATCAGCTAGTTGAAGTTTCTGAAGATTAATTGATTCAGCGGAAGGACAATTGAATGGTGGTATCCTTGCCGTTAATTTGGGCAGAATGTGAACATTGAGTTCAATTTCCAAGTTATTATTCCACTTAGACTTGAATTCAATTGTTGAAGAACCTTTTGTCTTAGTGGTGTTGACATCTCCAATCCCAATGATGTTGATAGTTGAATTAATTCGGTGTAGATGAAGATCCGATGCTAACTTCTCAGATATAAATGATAATTCGGATCCTTGATCAACTAAAATCCGAACATCATGATGAAAAGCCCCGTTCTGATTCTGCAAGAGCCATTGTCGTTGTTAAAATATCCAATGGCGTCGATGAAGCAGTATTTGATGATGATCCATGATGACTAAGGCTCGTTGGAGATTGACTTTGAATAGTTCTAGCTATTGGAGATGTGCTATTGCAGCTATTGTCCATTGGAGATGTTTCTGAATGATGAATGTCCATTGGAGATGTGCTAATCTTGATGTCCGTTGGAAATTTACCAAGGTGGTTGATGTCCGTTGTATCGTTCCCCGGATTTTCCGATGATGAATTCATTTCCGTCTGAAAGAGTTGCCTTTAATCCATGAGAAAGCAACCGTGGAGTCAGTCCGAAGATGAATTTCTAAAGTTGATAATTCCAGTGTCACTTGGACGTATTTTGCCAATTCCGATAGTATTATTGATGCAGCTAATTCCAGCCTTGGAATGATGACTTTCTTCAGTGGTGTGAGGCTTGTCTTGGCAAAACCCTAACTTAATGTTAATTTCTCCCGTTGGTGAAGTACTCTGGTGTAGACTGCAGCGCCTTATGCCAAGGTTTTTTGAAGAATCTCAAATTTGATGATTGTTCCAGATTATTTCGATGTACTCTACTCTCGTTGCTTGGTGTGATGATTATCCGTTTGCTGTATTGCATGCGCAGCTTTGCATCTGCACATACCGATGAAATTCCTGTTGTACGTTGACTACTCTCGTTGTTTCTTTCCCTGCTGGTGTACTCGTTTGCCGATGTGATGGAGGGTTTCTTTGATTTAATTTCCGTCTTGGAGATTTGCTTCGTTATTGTTCCTGTGGAAAGCGCAATGTTTTCATTAGAATTATTGCCAACAAAAACCCATTTTCGGAAATAAGGGAGTTAATCCAGGGAGGGGTTAGAACTCCCTCCAAGTGTTTCTCAAATTGTTGATTATCTTGAAGATTTTCCACTAAGCCATTGTTTTGTAATATAGCCTACTCGATTTTCTAGCTCTTGCATTTTTAAAATGACTTGAGCGTTTGCGTCCAATTGTAATAACACGCGATTAATTTATTCGATTATTGTCCATTTCCATTTAATACACGAGAGAGTATAATATAAAAATTAACTGTCAAACGTACCGATTGTGCACGATTATACTTGCGTTAGAGTTACTGGTGAGTGTTGTGCGTGAAGTCTCGCACGTGTGTGCCGCTCTGCCTGGTCTGGCAGTGGTGGGGGAACCTCTATGCTGTGTGGAGAGAGACAGATGCTCGATCTTCTGCGATGAGTGCCGAAGTTTTCCGTAGAGTTTCGCCGATGGTGGGGATGGCCGACACCGACGGCCGATGACGTCACTGAGACTTGTCGAAACTCGATCCACTGTTGATGTCCAAAACGTAAACAAGCACTTTTGTCTCTTTACACTTTATTTTTCACACAAAGGATTTTGATACTGTCCGCGCTAATCCTTTACACTTTATACCGAAGAGATTAAATTATTGTCCGTTTTAATCTCCGTGTAAATCCCGAGTTTTGCTAACGATTAAATACGTTTTCACAAATTTTATTTCTTGCACAGATCTTATTTTGCTGATTTTATTTTCACAAAGGAAATAATCGATAATTGTCCGTACAATTCCTTTTGTGAACCCCGAATTTTAGATTTAACGACCACGTTTTTCACCAATTATATCCCGATGAATTTTCACGCACACTTTTTATAGACTCACGATATCCGGCTGCTCGAAGGACCAATGTTAAAAACTTGGTGATTTTTCGAGAGGAGAATTTTCGACGGTGATGCCCAGGTCCGTGAGTGGTGGAGAAAAACGATGATGAGAAGCCTGAAAATTGGCTAGGTCGTTAAATGATTTCAAACTGCACGTTTGTTAAGCCAATTTGGCTACCGTTCTTTTTATTGTATAAAACCTTAACTATTTTACACTAAATCTTTGGTATATTTTAGCGGTGAATTTACGGGTGATTTTTAACAATTGATGTGATGATTTTCAGTTATATTAGTGCATAAAAAATGCGTTAATTGTCCGAATAGAAAATGTCTGAATTTTGAGCCGTTCGGTGAATTACGTTCGTTACTTTCCGAAAACCACGAGATAAGTTGTCTTGCCGAAAGCCGACCGTTCCGAGCGTTTTTTATTAGGTAAACTGATGATTTCCGGTATTTTTATCACAAAAAACACGTTAATTGTCCGGGAAGTATTTTGAATGAAAAACCGTTCGGTGAGTCGCGCACATCCTCGTGAGTTAGCCGAAAGACAAGAGCCAAGTCTCCTTGCCGAAAGCCGAAAGGCAAGTAAGTACGCCGCTTCGGACGTTCGTTATCTCCCGAGGCCTCTCGGGAGATTCCGTGTAGCCGACGGAGACGTTGCCAACGTGGCAAGATGGATGCCCTGGCGGGAATCTTCAAATTCCTGACCTTGAGCATTGAACGCCCTGGCCAAGTTTTAACAAGTCGAAATCACCAAAAACTCCAAAAAATTAATTTCGGCACTTATTTCCCATCTAAAATTTCCTCAGCTTTCCAATGAAATCATCAAAAACAATCTACCGCCAATATTTCCCTTAATTTCAAGAGTTTTCCATAATATTTGCCAAAAAATTTAGATGTGTCCATTTTACCCCTGATGTCCATTTTGCCCCACCTTTCCCTGTTATCAATAAACTATTGGAAGGAAATTTTTTCTAAAGTAGGTCAATTTTTCATTATTTGTTTGTTGATGGATGCATTACAAACTAAGTGAGATAGCGCGATTTAACACGAATTTTTTTTTATAGTTCTTGAATTTCTATATAAAAAAAGATTTAAGTGAAATTGCCCTATCTCACTTTGTTTCCAAGATATTCTCAAAAAATTGTGAAACAATCGAATTATTCTGTTTTACCTCTTTCCTACTCAATTTATTCTGATTATCATAAATCAATTATTGAAAAAATTCCATTGATTTGATTATGTTGATCTTCATGATTACATAATTGGGGAAAATTAATTTACGAAATAGGAATTTAATTTCGTTGGATTTCGCGATGGTAAAATCATTACGGAAGCCACACGAATAGGTACTTTGTAATTTCCACACGATTTTACATGAATTCACTTGGATTTGAAGTAATTGTAGTGCCGGAGAGTAAATTACTCGCATCCAGGTGTTTACATCCTTTTTTTGTCTTTCTCTCTCACGGCAGTTATGGACTCATTTGTATTATTTTTATGTTTCACGTCAGGGTTAGAAGGGACAAAAGATTGTTTTCCTTTTTTGTTCGGCAATTTTGATTAGATTTTCGTGTTTCATGGCAAAAAATAACACGGAAATTGAGGAAAATTACTGTAATATGGGTTAACAAGATAATTTGAATTAAATTTAGAATTGTCGTCTCCTTTTAATGTGAGAAATGAAATTTCCTATTTTTTTAAGTTAATTTTCTAAACAATAAAAAAAAAAATTAAATTTGCACTATCTCGCTTAGTTTCCGAAAATCAAATAAAAATCCTGATTCTCGAACAATAATTGCTAATCTGCAGGTGTCGAGAAATTTTTTCGGAATTTTTCTACATATTTTCGCCTAAGAAACAAAGAGGCGAAAGTGCTGTGTAGAAGCATAGCACTTACGCCCCTTTAGCTTTGAGTTGACAATATCTTAATTGAATTCCATCAATTAAATCAATCATTAAATTAAATATATATATATTTTTTATTATTATTGTTTTCAGTAACTTCATCAAAAAATCGTATATTTTCCAATTTTTTTACGTTCTTTCTTCTTCTTTTCAGCATCTCAACGACTGTTGATATCCCCAACTCGTGGCAGTTGCTCCAATCAGCTAGGATCTTCTTTTTTAATGCTATTGCAACGAGCAATGGCCTTGCAGCGCCAGATCCATGGTTGATTCTACTACTTATTGGATATCGACGATTCCAAACAATCCATGGAACAGGTGATAAGTACTTCTGATAAAGTAAGTGCATTCATTACACTTTTTCATTGTTCTGGAATGAAATTTACGATTTTCGAAGCTGATCACGCGTTAATTTACAAAATTTAAACGTTCTCATATTGCGATGATTTTGAGAACAAGCCTCTTGTCAGTTGAGAAAATCCAAGAGAATTGATGTTTGTATTGAAATTTATACTGTTTCGATCTTTTCATTATTTATTTTTTCAATTTTTTAATTATTTCTGTAAATTTATACAACTGGATGTCGAGTTAAACCGAATACCCCCACATAGCGCTGCAATTGCATGTTCCCTATCGAGTGGAACAATCTTACGATAAGTCTGCCATTGAAGGCATCATTTACCTATTGATGAGAATGCGAATGAATGATGAGATAGGTACTTTTGCGATTTTATTCAATAATAAGCAGGTAAAATTTGAATCGTCATTGAGTCATTGCAGGAAGTATATCACTTGAATTTTGATTTCAGAAATGAAAGAATATTATACATTTAAATATTTCCCTGCTACCAATAAAATCATGTAATCATCAGAGAGATAAATAACAAGAAGTTAGTTTCGTCGTGAAAGACGACTGTGTATGGAATATTCGACAATATATTCTTCCATTATCTAGAAAAAAATCTTTCTCCGAAAGGTTTGATTGTTATTGTGTTTTTTCTTCGATTTCTAGGGAAAATATTTTTTCTAGAAATACAATTTCGAAGAGATCGAAAACGGATTGGCGGTTTTTTCGAGGCACTGAAGGGTACCTGAAAAGTAATGAAAAAAAAAAAAGCAAAAAAAAAGGCAACAGTTTTGTACATCATTATGTAGATTCCCCGCGCGTTATGTGTTGTTTTCTATCAACTGGCACAAAAATACAGAGAGATAGAGAAAGAGAGAGAGAGAGACTGTCATATTCACCGGGTTAAACTTCGGCAGTGAAATAATAATAATAATATTTCCGTGATAAAATGAAATTTAATCGTTAATTATTTTTTCCTGAATTATGATTCAGTTATTTCGTTTTTTATTATTTTTTTTGTTTTTTTTTGCCTCTCTTAATTTTTATTAGTTTATGGGAAATGGGGTGGGTGGGAACGATGAGTTTTGGCGCCAAAAGTCTTTGACGAGCGACACCATTTGCATTTACAGCACATTCTCTGATGGAAAAAGCGTTTTTCCAGTGCTCCTTGTAATATCATTTTTTTTTATCCGTCGTGATAATTTGCATCTATAACAGAGTAGTTAATTTCTATTGAGTCTTGAATGGGGAAATAATTATGAAGGGAGGGAGGTAAAGCGGGGGATCGATCATGCAGGGGCTGTGATGATTAATTTTCAAAGACTGTATCGTCGCCTTAGAGCTGAAGGGGCGTAAGGGCTATGCATAAGAATAGCACTTAACCCTCTTTGTTTCTGAGGTGACGATATATTCTATGTATTATTGAGAAAATGGGACGACTCTCCCGTGTTTTTCCTCGCGGTATCATCAACAACCGAAGAAAGGGGAAATTGATGGCCGAGGTCGAGGGAATCGATAGGAAATCGAAACTCCACGTCGTGTTGTCATGCACTTGTAACAGTAATTATAAGAGAAAATTAATGGACTTTTTGAATGGAACAAGAAGGCGGGAAAGTGTTTTGCACTATGTGCAGGTTCAATACTCCTGCACGCACTACATAAAGTATATCAAGTAATTATATATATGTTTATAATCAATTATTTATCTATTGTTTGAATTATTATTTATCCATTTAGGCTTTACACTTAAAATCTGATAACTATATGGTGATTTATAGATCTCTCAGCGATTTAAATGCTCCTACTGTCCTATGTTTCTATCTCTTCTATTCTTCATAATGCAATGGATGCGTGAAACGAACGTGTATGAGGCTTCAGAAATTTCGCTCATTTAAGGACTCTTTTTTTTTCTAGATGTGCAGTTTTTTTACATTCCAGCTCGTGTCAAGAGACTTTTTTTCATGCTCCATATTCAAGCTATTCAGGAACTGAATGAGGCTAGAGTCATGCTCAAATACAGAAAGGAAAAGCTTGCATAGCTTTAATCAATAAAATAAGGAAAGATAAGAAAGCCAGAAGGACATTAAAATTTCAAATTCTCTATGCATTGGAGATATATTCTGTTATCATTGTTATTATTATCAGCAAAAGAGAATCTTTAATATGGAAACAAAAGATTTTTGCATCGGTTTTGAAAGAAAGGAGGCATGGAACAATTTTACGAATTAGAGACGTATATTTTGATCATCATCATTGATAAAGCTCGACCATTCCCAGGAAAACCTGGACTGGTGCCAATGGGGATGTTTCTTGCACTGGCACGGGAAAGGCTCCTTTTTTTTGAATTTATTCCAAGAAGCTCGACTGGTGCCAATGGGGAGATTTCTTGCACTGGCAGCAGGAAATACAGGAAGGAAAAGCTTGCATACCTCTGATAAAAAGAGAAAGGAAAGATAAGACAGCCAGAAGAACATTAAAATTTCAAATTCTCTATGCATTGGAGACATATTCTGTAATCATTGTTATTATTATCAGCAAAAGAGGATTTTTAATATGGAAACAAAAGATTTTTGCATCGGTTTTGAAAGAAAGAAAGGCAAGAAGGCATGGAACAATCGCACGAATTAAAGACGTGTCCTTTTATGATTATCATTGATAAAGCTCGACTGGTGCCAATGGGGAGATTTCTTGCACTGGCAGCAGGCAAAGGCTTCTTCTTTTAAATTCATTCCCAGGAGAACCTGGACTGGTGCCAATGGGGATATTTCTTGCACTGGCACGGGAAAGGCTCCTTTTTTTTGAATTTATTCCAAGAAGCTCGACTGGTGCCAATGGGGAGATTTCTTGCACTGGCAGCAGGAAATACAGGAAGGAAAAGCTTGCATACCTCTGATAAAAAGAGAAAGGAAAGATAAGACAGCCAGAAGAACATTAAAATTTCAAATTCTCTATGCATTGGAGACATATTCTGTTATCATTGTTATTATTATCAGCAAAAGAGGATTTTTAATATGGAAACAAAAGATTTTTGCATCGGTTTTGAAAGAATGGAGACATGGAACAATTTTACGAATTGGAGATGTATACTTTGATCATCATCGTTGATAAAGCTCGACTGGTGCCAATGGGGAGATTTCTTGCACTGGCAGCAGGCAAAGGCTTCTTCTTTTAAATTCATTCCCAGGAGAACCTGGACTGGTGCCAATGGGGATGTTTCTTGCACTGGCACGGGAAAGGCTCCTTTTTTTTGAATTTATTCCAAGAAGCTCGACTGGTGCCAATGGGGAGATTTCTTGCACTGGCAGCAGGAAATACAGGAAGGAAAAGCTTGCATACCTCTGATAAAAAGAGAAAGGAAAGATAAGACAGCCAGAAGAACATTAAAATTTCAAATTCTCTATGCATTGGAGACATATTCTGTTATCATTGTTATTATTATCAGCAAAAGAGGATTTTTAATATGGAAACAAAAGATTTTTGCATCGGTTTTGAAAGAATGGAGACATGGAACAATTTTACGAATTGGAGACGTATACTTTGATCATCATCGTTGATAAAGCTCGACTGGTGCCAATGGGGAGATTTCTTGCACTGGCAGCAGGCAAAGGCTTCTTCTTTTAAATTCATTCCCAGGAGAACCTGGACTGGTGCCAATGGGGATGTTTCTTGCACTGGCACGGGAAAGGCTCCTTTTTTTTGAATTTATTCCAAGAAGCTCGACTGGTGCCAATGGGGAGATTTCTTGCACTGGCAGCAGGAAATACAGGAAGGAAAAGCTTGCATACCTCTGATAAAAAGAGAAAGGAATGATAAGACAGCCAAAAGAACATTAAAATGTCAAATTCTCTATGCATTGGAGACATATCCTGCTATCATTGTTATTATTTGTCAGAAAAAAGTAATTTCTGACCGGAAACAAAAGACTATTGCATCGGGTTTGAAAGAAAGAAAGGTAAGAAGCCATGAAATAATCTTACGAATTAAAGACGTATCCTTTGATTATTATCACTGATAAACCTCGACTGGTGCCAATGGGGAAATTTCTTGCACTGGCACCAGGGAAGGCTTCTTTAGAGACATATCCTGCTATCATTGTTATTATTTTCAGGAAAAAGAGGATTTTAATACTGGAAGCAAAAGACTATTGCATCGGTTTTGAAAGAAAGAAAGGCAAGAAGGCATGGAACAATCGCACGAATTAAAGACGTGTCCTTTTATGATTATCATTGATAAAGCTCGACTGGTGCCAATGGGGAGGTTTCTTGCACTGGCAGCAGGCAAAGGCTTCTTCTTTTAAATTCATTCCCAGGAAAACCTGGACTGGTGCCAATGGGGATGTTTCTTGCACTGGCACGGGAAAGGCTCCTTTTTTTTGAATTTATTCCAAGAAGCTCGACTGGTGCCAATGGGGAGATTTCTTGCACTGGCAGCAGGAAATACAGGAAGGAAAAGCTTGCATACCTCTGATAAAAAGAGAAAGGAAAGATAAGACAGCCAGAAGAACATTAAAATTTCAAATTCTCTATGCATTGGAGACATATTCTGTTATCATTGTTATTATTATCAGCAAAAGAGGATTTTTAATATGGAAACAAAAGATTTTTGCATCGGTTTTGAAAGAATGGAGACATGGAACAATTTTACGAATTGGAGATGTATACTTTGATCATCATCGTTGATAAAGCTCGACTGGTGCCAATGGGGAGATTTCTTGCACTGGCAGCAGGCAAAGGCTTCTTCTTTTAAATTCATTCCCAGGAGAACCTGGACTGGTGCCAATGGGGATGTTTCTTGCACTGGCACGGGAAAGGCTCCTTTTTTTTGAATTTATTCCAAGAAGCTCGACTGGTGCCAATGGGGAGATTTCTTGCACTGGCAGCAGGAAATACAGGAAGGAAAAGCTTGCATACCTCTGATAAAAAGAGAAAGGAAAGATAAGACAGCCAGAAGAACATTAAAATTTCAAATTCTCTATGCATTGGAGACATATTCTGTTATCATTGTTATTATTATCAGCAAAAGAGGATTTTTAATATGGAAACAAAAGATTTTTGCATCGGTTTTGAAAGAATGGAGACATGGAACAATTTTACGAATTGGAGACGTATACTTTGATCATCATCGTTGATAAAGCTCGACTGGTGCCAATGGGGAGATTTCTTGCACTGGCAGCAGGCAAAGGCTTCTTCTTTTAAATTCATTCCCAGGAGAACCTGGACTGGTGCCAATGGGGATGTTTCTTGCACTGGCACGGGAAAGGCTCCTTTTTTTTGAATTTATTCCAAGAAGCTCGACTGGTGCCAATGGGGAGATTTCTTGCACTGGCAGCAGGAAATACAGGAAGGAAAAGCTTGCATACCTCTGATAAAAAGAGAAAGGAATGATAAGACAGCCAAAAGAACATTAAAATGTCAAATTCTCTATGCATTGGAGACATATCCTGCTATCATTGTTATTATTTGTCAGAAAAAAGTAATTTCTGACCGGAAACAAAAGACTATTGCATCGGGTTTGAAAGAAAGAAAGGTAAGAAGCCATGAAATAATCTTACGAATTAAAGACGTATCCTTTGATTATTATCACTGATAAACCTCGACTGGTGCCAATGGGGAAATTTCTTGCACTGGCACCAGGGAAGGCTTCTTTAGAGACATATCCTGCTATCATTGTTATTATTTTCAGGAAAAAGAGGATTTTAATACTGGAAGCAAAAGACTATTGCATCGGTTTTGAAAGAAAGAAAGGCAAGAAGGCATGGAACAATCGCACGAATTAAAGACGTGTCCTTTTATGATTATCATTGATAAAGCTCGACTGGTGCCAATGGGGAGGTTTCTTGCACTGGCAGCAGGCAAAGGCTTCTTCTTTTAAATTCATTCCCAGGAAAACCTGGACTGGTGCCAATGGGGATGTTTCTTGCACTGGCACGGGAAAGGCTCCTTTTTTTTGAATTTATTCCAAGAAGCTCGACTGGTGCCAATGGGGAGATTTCTTGCACTGGCAGCAGGAAATACAGGAAGGAAAAGCTTGCATACCTCTGATAAAAAGAGAAAGGAAAGATAAGACAGCCAGAAGAACATTAAAATTTCAAATTCTCTATGCATTGGAGACATATTCTGTTATCATTGTTATTATTATCAGCAAAAGAGGATTTTTAATATGGAAACAAAAGATTTTTGCATCGGTTTTGAAAGAATGGAGACATGGAACAATTTTACGAATTGGAGATGTATACTTTGATCATCATCGTTGATAAAGCTCGACTGGTGCCAATGGGGAGATTTCTTGCACTGGCAGCAGGCAAAGGCTTCTTCTTTTAAATTCATTCCCAGGAGAACCTGGACTGGTGCCAATGGGGATGTTTCTTGCACTGGCACGGGAAAGGCTCCTTTTTTTTGAATTTATTCCAAGAAGCTCGACTGGTGCCAATGGGGAGATTTCTTGCACTGGCAGCAGGAAATACAGGAAGGAAAAGCTTGCATACCTCTGATAAAAAGAGAAAGGAAAGATAAGACAGCCAGAAGAACATTAAAATTTCAAATTCTCTATGCATTGGAGACATATTCTGTTATCATTGTTATTATTATCAGCAAAAGAGGATTTTTAATATGGAAACAAAAGATTTTTGCATCGGTTTTGAAAGAATGGAGACATGGAACAATTTTACGAATTGGAGATGTATACTTTGATCATCATCGTTGATAAAGCTCGACTGGTGCCAATGGGGAGATTTCTTGCACTGGCAGCAGGCAAAGGCTTCTTCTTTTAAATTCATTCCCAGGAGAACCTGGACTGGTGCCAATGGGGATGTTTCTTGCACTGGCACGGGAAAGGCTCCTTTTTTTTGAATTTATTCCAAGAAGCTCGACTGGTGCCAATGGGGAGATTTCTTGCACTGGCAGCAGGAAATACAGGAAGGAAAAGCTTGCATACCTCTGATAAAAAGAGAAAGGAAAGATAAGACAGCCAGAAGAACATTAAAATTTCAAATTCTCTATGCATTGGAGACATATTCTGTTATCATTGTTATTATTATCAGCAAAAGAGGATTTTTAATATGGAAACAAAAGATTTTTGCATCGGTTTTGAAAGAATGGAGACATGGAACGATTTTACGAATTGGAGACGTATACTTTGATCATCATCGTTGATAAAGCTCGACTGGTGCCAATGGGGAGATTTCTTGCACTGGCACGGGAAAGGCTTCTTTAGAGACATATCCTGCTATCATTGTTATTATTTTCAGGAAAAAGAGGATTTTAATACTGGAAGCAAAAGACTATTGCATCGGTTTTGAAAGAAAGAAAGGCAAGAAGGCATGGAACAATCGCACGAATTAAAGACGTGTCCTTTTATGATTATCATTGATAAAGCTCGACTGGTGCCAATGGGGAGATTTCTTGCACTGGCAGCAGGCAAAGGCTTCTTCTTTTAAATTCATTCCCAGGAGAACCTGGAATGGTGCCAATGGGGATGTTTCTTGCACTGGCACGGGAAAGGCTCCTTTTTTTTGAATTTATTCCAAGAAGCTCGGCTGGTGCCAATGGGGAGATTTCTTGCACTGGCAGCAGGAAATACAGGAAGGAAAAGCTTGCATACCTCTGATAAAAAGAGAAAGGAAAGATAAGACAGCCAAAAGAACATTAAAATTTCAAATTCTCTATGCATTGGAGACATATCCTGCTATCATTGTTATTATTTGTCAGAAAAAAGTAATTTCTGACTGGAAACAAAAGACTATTGCATCGGGTTTGAAAGAAAGAAAGGTAAGAAGACATGAAATAATCTTACGAATTAAAGACGTATCCTTTGATTATTATCACTGATAAACCTCGACTGGTGCCAATGGGGAAATTTCTTGCACTGGCACCAGGAAAGGCTTCTTTAGAGACATATCCTGCTATCATTGTTATTATTTTCAGGAAAAAGAGGATTTTAATACTGGAAACAAAAGACTATTGCATCGGTTTTGGAAGAGAGGCAAGAATGCATGAAACAATCTTACGAATTGAAGAAGTATCCTCTGATTATTATCATTGATGAAGCTCGACTGGTACCAATGGGGAAATTTCTCAAACTGGTACTTAATTGGGTAAGTATTTTTTTAACTTCTCTATGCTGTAATATATACCAGACACATTCGTTTCACGCTGATGCATTATTTATTGTTGTTATTTCTATATATATATTCATGAGGGTGGTCTTTATTCAGAGTATTGCAGAATTTTCATTTATTCATTTTGAACCGCTTTAGGAATGTCATGAAGGAGAATTTTACAATCCTTCGAATAAGGATTATCCTAATATTTACCTTGACATATTGATTCGATATGTTTTTCTATGTATTTCTACAGAACGCTTCAACATTCCGTTCGCATTTACTAGATTCAATTGATTTAATATATCTAACAATATTTTATTCGATCGATTTTTTCACTGAAAAACGAAAAAAAAAAAAAATCAAATTGAGTTTCCGGATATAGCTACAGTGGTGCCACCGATTCATTTCTTTGGAAGCTCCAATTCATGTGCCTAGAATTGCATCATAGAATACAAAACTTGAATCGTGTGTATTCTCTCTTCTCTAAAACAATACATGAGTTTTGGTAAGTTCAAGGGCGGTGGGGGGATTATGCCGAATAAAACCGGAAACACCCGAAGTTATTATTCTTTCATCTGATCTCCATGTAATCACAAACAACTGTTTTCACACAAATTTCAAATTTATGTACTCCAAATTTTTAAAAAATCGGTATTTTTCCTTTTGAATAATCAATCACTTTTGAGAAAGAAAGAATAATTCGGAACAGTTGAATTTAATAAATGATAGAAGTTGAACGAAGAGAGATTTCTAGGTTATGCTGTTGTTTTCATCTGTCAAAACAACAAATTTATACTCGGATATACAGAAAATTCCAAAATAAATAGAACGATGACACAATGGATCACTCTAACGTCCAGGTATTTAATGATTTCCTTCGAGAAATTGTTTCATTATTTAAAAAAACTATTGGCAACGATGATACCATTTTACTTAAATAGGGGAGACCGGGGTAAAATGGACCGCAGATCAAAATAGTTTAAGATTTTTTTTGAGAGCGAAGGGCTGGTCAAATTTTTTTCTCAAAAATTCACTTACATCGTCCACGTATTGGAGCATCTTGTCAAATTTGTTCAGATTTTTCCATGAAGTCCTTCACTCGGAAAAAAAATCATAAATCATCTCACCCTAGAGGTCCATTTTGCCAAAGTCTCATTGTTTTCTGGTTTATCAACCGTACGCTAGGATGTTTTAGAAAGAAATGGAAGATCCAGTCAAATTCGAATTTTCAAACTCTTTATTTAGAAATAATTATCATTTTTGCTGCCGAATGGGAGCTATGTAATCATCAGAATTTTCGATTGTAATTTTTTTAATAGAAGATACTTAAAATGATCTAAATAGAGGGAAAATAAAATTTTCAGCTGTGCGTGCCAAAACGGTTTCATAGAATGCTATTACTCCTGACTTTAAACGTTTTTCGCGAGAAATCTATACTAGCTGGTTCAGAAAAAAAAAGAAAAATTTCATGCAAGTTTCATATTTAGTCGATGATTTGTTACGACGTGGAAATGGCGCAAAGTTTTCCATGTATTTTTATATCTATATACATTCTCTGGAGGTGCCTTAAAAAAAAAGGTGCATCACTTCCATTCGGAAGCATATTGCTAAAGTATTAGCAGAAAAAGCTATATCAATTGAAAAGCAATACTTTTATCCACTTGTTTATGTTATATTCGTTTTCTTCTTTTCAGATTGCAGGAGGGCTTAAAAATCATTTCTCAACTAGATAATGCAAAATTTCGATCTCTTGTTAACCGAATTTGTCAGAGTTTACACTCGGGAATCAACGAAAAGGCATTTAGTTCGGAAGAGGAAGATAAATTACTGAATTCCCTAAATGTAAATAGAGATGAATTGGATTTACTCCTCGATACCATCACTTTCATATACTCTCGAGCTGCTTTTGGAGTTGTGAAGCCTGGGATTATGGAATCTACGATGAAAGAAAGCTTCTCAATATCAGAGGAGAAGGTTTCGATATTCGTAAATGCTTGGATCACTCATGCGAAAACGATAATTGATTCCCTGAGACACAAATCTATTTTTCCTAGTCAGGTATATGGTATTATTTTGGAATAATAGGGAAGAGTGGGGTAGAATAGGTATTCCTTCATAGAAATGTGTGTGGTGGCAGCAGGTGAACTAATAAATCTAATAGGTGAAACTTTTATGGAAGGTCATATAATGAATTGTCGGAAGAAGGTGAAAACTTAGGTGAACTAGTAGGTTAACTAATAGGTAAACTAGTAGGTGAACTAATAGGTAAACTAATAGGTGAACTAGTAGGTAAACTAATAGGTAAACTAGTAGGTGAACTAATAGGTAAACTAATAGATGAACTAGTAGGTAAACTAATAGGTGACCTAATAGGTAAACTAGTAGGTGAACTAATAGGTAAACTAATAGGTGAACTAGTAGGTAAACTAATAGGTGATCTAATAGGTAAACTAGTAGGTGAACTGATAGGTGAAGTGATAGATAACAGAATTCTAGAAGGTTATGGGACGGATAGTTGGAATGAGATGGAACTTCAGTAATTGAGCAGTTAAACTCATTGGTCCACGAGCAGGTGAACTAATAGGTAAATATTATAGATGAACTAATATAAGTAAAACGGCTTTGGAAGGTCATATTATAGATTGTTGGCATAAAATGAAATCTCAGGTGAGCTAGTAGTTGAATTAATAAATGGACTAGTAGGCGAATTAATAGGTATATGAGTAGGTAAACTAATAGGTATATTAGTAAGTGAATTAATAGGTAACAGAATTTTGAGAGGTTAAATGATGAATAGTTGGAATGAGGTGGAACTTTAGGTAAACTAGCAGTTGAATTGATCGATGAACTAGTAGGTGAACTAATAGGAAAAATGCTTTGGAACTTGTATTATGAATTGTTGGAATAAGATGGAATCTTCAGCAAAATAGGAGTTGATCTAATAGGATGAACTAATAGGGGAAACGATTTTTTTTTAAAGAATCCACTCAGATTTTTTCTGTTGATTCGATCGGAAGGCTGAGAAAATTTCACATAGAAAACCTGTATCACAAAAGATTTACATATTTTTAAAAATTTTCTGCGATTTTTTCCAGGTAGAAAACATTAATTGGAGCTTGAACGTACAAACAGCATCCTCAACAACTGCATTAGAGGCAAAACCCCTTGTTTTACTTCAACTTGGACTGACTGGGCGTGAAACCAAATCCCTAACAGTCGAAATGGATAAATCACATCTGACTGATCTTTACAATCACTTGGAAACAATACAGAGTCAATTAGATGCTTTGAAATGAGAGGATTGATGGCATCAAGGAGAGTTGGAAAAAGTGGAGGAAATGAAAAAAGAAATTATGGTTGAATTAACAAATATTTATTAATTCCTTTTTTTTTTATAAAATCGTAGTTATTACATTGAAAGACATCTTCTCGATTTTTTTCTGTCCAAACCGCTCATTCAAAAATTCTAAAAAAATTCACGGATGACCTGGGCTTATTCCAGTAACTTCCTGAATTTTTTCAGCGCATAAATCATGAATTCATAAATAATTCATGAATGATTTATAATTCATAAATTATGAAGTTGTGAAACTCTCGTATATTCTGGAAGTGGGTGGATGATATTGCCGATGAGGATCATAAAGATTAGAATTCGTCCCAATGACAACTCCATCCGTCAATTGCGTTTGATTTCTCGGAATTGATTCGTTATTTGGTCTCGTTAAATCATGCATATTATTCTGATGGTCGAAGGATGCAGTTTCAAAAATTCGCGGCCTTTTTTTAAATAGTTTGCCTTTATATACGACTAGAACAACTGCAAGAATCATGAAAAAAAGAATTAACGTAGTTGCTGCACCAACGATCCATCCAAGAATTTCATCAGCTAAAAAATAGAATAATTCATTCAATTGAAATGAGTAAAAAGGCAAATAATGAAATTATTTGATTTTCACGTTTTTTTCTTCAAATTTAATTTTTTGAAATATTCTCAAATCTAAAAATCATCAGTTTTTTGAGAATAACTTGGAAACTAAGCGAGATAAGAGACAATTCCGCCTTACTAATTTTTTTTCAGATCTTGAAATTTTTCTACAAAAAAATGTGAAATAAAAATACCCAATTTCTCACCAGGTTCAGTTTTAATGAGTACTAATGAGGCATTTCCAAGTTCAATGTACTCATCTCCATCATCAATGTTAAATTTGCAGATCCATGATCCCAAATCACTAGTGTCTGGTTTAAATTGAAGTGTACACAATCCACTTGTGTAATTCATTTGCAAATCCTGTCTAATTACTCAAAATCATCAATTCTTCTTTCTTGAAATTCTAAAAATTCATATTTATCATATTCTTCATAATTAAAGCAATCACCTTTTCCGTAGAGTTTCATTACTCCTTGACGGATCATTTGGCTCGTGTATCCATTGACATTTTGCATTGAGTGGAACTTGTTTGAGTTTGCATGCCAGTGTAACTTTTTGATGAGGGCTTGTCCACATTGCCACTGCCACTGGCTCTAGAAGTGAATCAATCATTTTCTCTGCATGATTTTTACAGTAAAAAAAAAAACCTTTAATCACCTCGTGCGTGCAAATTCCATCACTGGAGGTCAAGCGTGAACAGTAGTTGACGTGCAATTACTCATACTGGCTATTTCCACACTAACTAATGGCAGTAGGTAATTAGTGATGGGTGACTTTGAATCGATCGAGATCGATTTTTTTTTCTCGAAAATCGATTTATTTCGGATGATTTGGAGAATCTGATATAACGATTAATCGATCCAATTAATCGATTCGTTCAATCAATTCGATTTATCGAATTGACTAATCGATTTATCGATTTGCCTAATCGATTTATCGATTTGACTAATCGATTTATCGATTTGACTAATCGATTTATCGATTTGACTAATCGATTTATCGATTTGATTAATCCATTCGATTATTTGATTCGATTTGTCGATTTGATTTATCGATTAACCGGTTCGATTTATCGATTAACCGATTCGATTCATCGATTATTCGGATTTATCGATTCGTTTGTGGAAAAATCGTATCAGTTTTTTTCTTAAAAAAATAGAGATAGGATTTTTCCGTTGAGATGAAATTAGTGAAATGGAACTATCGAATGATGTTCGATATCTCGAACTCAATGCGAGATATTTTATCGATTAATCGATTCCGGAAAAATGATCGATTGGGAGTTGATGATTTTGAACGAAAGCTTCCCTCAAGCTAAAACTAGTGAAACGGAAGTATCGAATGATATACGATATCTCGATTGTATTGCGAGATATCGTATCAATTGATGGAATATTCGAGATTGATCGATCCCTGCAAACTAAAGCAAGTGAAAACAGAGCTATCGAATGGAATGCGATATTTCGAACTCATTGCGAGATAGCGCATTGATTAATCGATTTTTTCATCAAAAAGAGTGATTCTCCGAAAATTTCAATTTCTAAAGATCAATTCTTCGAGAATCGATTGGTTTTCCGGTCAAAATGAAACTTGTGACATGCAACTATCGAATGATATGTGATATCTCGAATTCAATGCGAGATATCGCATCGATCAATCGATTTTCTAACTTTGATTTCTTTTTGGTTTCTTGAAAATTGATTTCCCAAAAAATCATTTAATTTTTTTAAAAATTGATTCTTCGACAGTCGATTTTTCAACAATCGATTTTTCGATAATCGACTTTTCTCCAGAGATCGCCCATCACTATAGGTAATACAAATGAAATGAATACATCTAATGATTAAATTTTTAATTTAATTAATTTTTTCATCATTCTCTCTCATTTTATTAATCCACGTGTATCTAACAAAATAACTCCGATGTTTCGTCAATCATTCTAAAATTTCTATATTCATCATAATTCATTAATTACCTAATTAATTATAATCTGATAATGATCAATGTAAATAAATAATTATAAGGCACAAAAAAAGAATACTCAAACACAATAATTAACTTCAAGAACAAAGGAAGTTAATGAAAAAAATTGTGTTCTCATTCCTTCAGGGTTTTCTTTCCGCGCAATTTCCCAAATTTTTTTTTCCATGATATGATTCGAAAAAAAAAAAAAAAAAAGTGAGACCAGAGAATACACCTTTGATTTGTGCTAAATGCATTCATGCACGAATTGTGACCCTGATGGAACATTCAAGACATAATAATAATAATGATTGATATGATTACATTTAAATTAATTAATTTCCGATAAAATAATGAAAATCTTTGCCGGAAATGAAGAATTCTGATATAATTATATCGCTGCCTTAGGAACAAAGGGGCGTAAGTGCTGTGTATAAGCATAGCACTTACGCCCCATAGTTACAGCTAATTAGATATAGTTATAACTGATTAGATATAATTACATCGAAAAATCATTTTCCAGTTTAGATTTACATGAATGAGCTAATTGAGGAAATTTTTACCTATTTAAATAAATGAAATACTTTGAGCTCTCAATTGAACTTCATGAGCAATAGCTAACAGGACAATATCATCGTCATTTGAACATTTAATTTAAATAAAGTAGATGCACAATTGTCCACCACCATGAACGATGTTTTTTTTTTTTTTTTTTTTAGGCATTTCTCGATTCATTGATACCTGACTCGAGAAGGCTAAGTTTTGCTGGTGGTGCATATGTGTAATTCTCATTGCCACGAACTTTAGCACCACAGGTCCATAAACCCTCTTGTTCAGCGAGTGCATGACTCAGTCTTACACTGCAGTCACGGCTCTCTGGTCCAACTGCTGGAAATTGTTTAACAACCACGGTTGTATTTGAATTTGCTGGGGTCAGGGACCATCTGCACTGTTCGACAGATGATGATGTCACGCAAATCAGAAGAACACTGCCACCAGATGATATTGTTATGTCTGAAGATATCTCTTTGAATTCAATTTTTTCTGAAATTAAAGGAAAAATGCTGATTAAACTGTTGAAAATTTCTGTTTAGACAAAAAAAATTTAGATTTTCCGTTGCCAAATCCTGGTAGTTCCAAAATAAGTCATATTCCTAAGGAATTCAAAAAATAGAGAGATTTTTTGAAAAAACATGTAAATTTTAGAAAAACTTTTTAATGAAAGAAACACAGGTAAAAAATAAGAATTATTGTATATGTATAACCAATCGTTTTTTGTAAATTCGTAATGTTTTTTCCAGTATTAATAAACGCGCCCTGAAGAGGTCTGCATACAGCAGACGAAACGTTGGTGCAAAATTTTGAAAATTTGAGTTATTTTTTTAAAAATTTTTGGAGTGACCAGAATGGCCGTTTTTCCCTCGTTTCCAAATATTCCTAAGGAAATTTAAGACAATATAAAGTCATTGAAAAATCAACTACATCATCGATTTTCAAATAATTTTACCAGGATATCAATGAAATTTGTAAACTTCTGTTTAATTGTTCCTTGAAAATTTGGTAAAATCAGGGGAAAAATTCAAGAAAAAATTGAATATTCAAGTTCTTCTGATTCTGGATGTTTATGTTCAATTGAAAATTCGAATAAGTTGTGAAATTTCTGTCTTACTTCTAGTTAAAACTCTAAGATTCCTTTGAATTTCCGTTTAAAACTCACAATTTCCTAATCATCTCTTCATTAAAACAAATTTAATATCACGCTTATCAAAAATTTCGATGAAAGTATCCATGAAATCTCATTTTGCTGCTGAATAGAAGCTATCATCAGAATTTTCAATTGTAATTTTTTCAATAGAAGCTACTTAAAATGATCTAAATAGAAAGAAAATGATATTTTTAGCGCATGTGTGCATAAAAGTCTCGATAACAGCAAAACGGTTTTATAACAATATTTTGTTAGAAATTTCCTCTCGACGAATTTTATTTTTTAAGCTTTATTTGAAGAAAATCCGATTTTCACTTTTTGAGATATATCCATTTTTCGAAAATCAGTGTTTGATTACTCGAATTTTCAATTGAACATGAGTATTCAGAACCAAAGTGACTTGAATTTTGAATTCTCTCATGAATTTTTCCCAATTTTACCAAATTTCCAAGAAACAATTAAACAGAAATTTACAAATTTCATTCACTGTTAGAAAAAAACTGAAATTTTATAGTAAATTCGATAAAAATTTTAATAAACGTGATACTGAATGTTTTTTAATGGGAAAATGCTTATGAAATCTGTGAGTTTCCGGAGATATTCAGAGGAATCTATGAGTTTCAAGTAGAATTGAGACGAAAATTCTACAACTCACTTGAATTTTCAATTTTTTCTCGAATTTTTCCTATTTTTTCAAACTTTTCAAGAAATAATTGAACTAAAATTTACAAATTTCATTGATATTTAAGCCTGAAATTATTTGAAAATCGATGATTTGTTCATTTTTTAATGACGTGATTATCTGAAATTTCAGTAGAGATATAACTTGTTTAAAATTTCTATGATTTCGCACGGAAAATTCAGACAGAAATTTTTAACAGTGAAATGCCAGTTAAATTATTTGAAAATCAATGATCTAGTTGATTTTTCGATAACGAAATTGCCTGGAAATTTTACTCGAAATGTGGCTCGTTTTGAAATTTCTGGAATTTGGCAAAGATAATTTAGACAAAAAATTTGAATTTATGTTATTTACGAAGGTTTTAGTTGTGATTAGGAAATTGCACTTTACCTTGCTCATGAACAACTAGTTTTGCAAATGGAGATGTGAGCACAGACACTGTACTTGAAGACGCCACAGACACTCGACATGCCCAGTATCCTTGATCCTGCACTCGCACTTGTGGAAATATTAAACTGCAGTTTTTACCAGCATTCCCAGCCCCTGAGAATTCTCGAGCTATCGTTGGCTCGACTTCGCCGGTCAATGGGCGCCACAGCCAGGAGCAATTGTCGACACGTCCAGTCGTTGTGCACTTGAGTATCTCACGAGTATTTACCAGGATAGTATCGTTCTCAGGTGTTTCCACGAAATTTATCTTTGCTGAAGGAAAATAATTGAAGGATTTAGTTGATTACGGGGTCTTAATTGTTTGGAATTTTTTTTTAGAATGAAGGAGTTCATTAAAAAATTTGAAAAAATTCAAAAATAATGGAAACATATTGGAGAATTTTCGCAAATTTTTTGATGAAGTCTTTCATTCTGAAAAAAAATTCCTGGATCACATGAAAACATGATCATGTTGCCACTGAGGTCTATTTTGTGCCATTCTCTATTATTAATATCGTGAGAAATCAGGGAAAATATTTAAAATTGGGTTTTTCTGACGATTTCATTGAAAAGACGAGAAAATTTCCCATGAAAATCATCTGCGGAAACGTTTTTTTAATATTTTTTAAAGAATTCAATTTTTTGGTAAAAATTAGAAATCTTTTTGTTTTTGAAAAATTTTATTTTTTCGAGAATATCTCTGGTTTTATGCCTCATACCGTGAAAATTGCGAGAGCAGGTAAGAGATGCAATCTTTTGCTACCGATTCATGGAGTTTCGAAGAAAAATTCAATTTTTTAAATACTCAGCCACTTTTAAAAATCTAGTTTTTGAACCATAAATCCCTTAAAAATCGATAGTTTTCGCCTTCGATTCCGCATAAATCGATGGCGAAAGATCTCCCCTTCCACCTCCATTCCCAATTTTTACACTACGACCAATAGAACTGAAGATATTCTCGAAAAACCGCATTATTTCAAAAATTGACTTTTCAAAAAAAAAAACTAATTTTCAAAGGTTTCAAGAAAATCAATTTTGACAAATGCTTTTCTCCTAAAATTTTCCCAGCTTTTTACTGGAATCGTCGAAAAATTCTTAACTCTTACCCTTCCATTAGAACTCCCATTTTACCCCTTTCTTCCATGGTTCACAAAAAAAAAAAAATAAAAAGTTGAAATTAAAAAAAAAAAAAATTAAAACTAACCAGAAGGTAGTAGAGTAAGTACAGCAGATGGTGCCTCATGTAGCTGTCCCTTCAACGTTAATCTCACTCCACACGTCCACAATCCCTCTTCCTCAAAAAGTACATTCTTAAATCTAACTGAACAATCATGATCATTATCGGTGTTGTTAAATTTTTTGATAACTGTCGGTTCTCTGCTGGAATTTATGGGTTTCCATGACCATTCGCACTGTACGACCGGTTTGTCCACAATGCATTTGAGCAGTGCAGATTCCCCAGGGGCAATCTGGATGCCACTTGAGATCTGCACGAATTCCACTGGAATTTAAACCATAAAATTTCCAGTTAATAGCTGTTTACCACACAATTAGGATGAAAAGAGATGGTAAAAAAAAAAAAAAAAAATTGAGATGCAAGAAATTATGATGATGATAAATACCTTCTGATACAAAGAAACGTATGGGATTTGCGAGAACAAATGTACCATTGGTATCACTTCGTGCACCACAAGTCCACAATCCTTCTTGCTCGGATAATACATTTTTAAATTTAATACTACAGTCTTTATGATCAGCTCCAAATGATGTAAATTTTTTAACTTCCAAATTTCGAATTTCCGATTGATTGAACAAACGCCATGACCATTGACAATCTTCAACTGGTTGTTCTGTACGGCAAATTAATTGGGCTGATGAACCCACAGTTGCTTCTTCTGAATCATCTGTTTTTACAAACTTAATTGGAGTTACTGCAACAATTAAAATTGATTATTCACCTTTTTATTATATTTTGTTACATTTTTTTGGAATTTTTGATCGTGTAGTTTATGAGATGTGAGTTTTGAGAGTTATGGAGATAAAAAAAAAATATTTTTTCTTTATTATGTATAATATATATATATTTATATGATGAAAATCATAGAAAACAGCATCCCAACCAAATAGGGAAGACTGGGGCAGAATGGACCTGTGGGTCGAAATGATTTGGGATTTTTTTTGAGTGAAGGGCTGTTCAAAAAAATTTCAAAAAATTCACTAACAATGTCCACGTATTGGAGCATGTTGTCAAATTTCTTCAGATTTTTCCACTGAGTCCTTCACTCCGAAAAAAAATCATGAATCATGTTACCCTGGAGGTCCATTTTGCGCTAGTCTCTTCTAATAAAAGAAAAAAATATTGAATTCACCGTATAGTCATTGAAAAATTTTAATTAAAAGGTACTCGTAACTATTTGCCTCTCTCTCTATCTTCTGCATATTATAGGAGATGAATAATGTGAAAAAAAATTCGAGAAAAAAAAATTATATTCATAAGCTGAAGATATGACTTTCGAATAGTTTGATCACTATTTCGGGAAACTAATGCACGTAGATTTTTTTTTTCTTTAGCAAATAAATTATTTCAAAAAAATGACAAATGTGCACATGTTGAGAATTTTCAATACCATAAATATAAATTTTTTAAATATTTTTTAATAATAATTTATTGATTAACAAAAAAAAAATGAGAAGAATTGTTACACATCTGCATTTTCATTATCGTTATTTTTTCCATCATCTATGATGCATTTGAATTAATTGAATTCTGAAAAAGTGCCAGCTCCAATCAATCGCTTCTTACATCGATAATTCCTTCCACTTATGAGAAGACAAGTGATATAATTACTGCAATCAATGTAATTCAAAATAATTGACAGTAAAAATCCACAATATCTGATAAATTGCAGTAAGCTATCAATTTCGTTAATTTAATGATTAGAAGAAAAAAAATTCTTAAGTCTTGTTTACACCGTTTTTAAATCGTGTTCAAAAACGGGCTCAACTCGTGTTTTTTACACTGTGTATTCCCACCGCTACTCATCATGTAGCATCATTTCAAAGCAGTTTGAAGCGTTTTCGAAGCGCGTATAATCATATTTGGAACATGTTTAGAACATATTCAAAACATGTTTAGAACGTGTTCCAAACGTGTTTAAAACGCGTTTGAAACCTGTTCAAGACGTGTTTAAAACGTGTTTGAAACGTGTTTAAAACATGTTTAAAACGTGTTTGAAACGTGTTTAAAACATGTTCGAAACGGGTTTCAAACATATATAAAACGCATTTGAAACTTTTTAAAAGAGTTCGAAACGTGTATGAAACAAGTTTGAGATTAATTCAAAACCTGTATAAAACGTCTGTGAAACATGTTTAAAACTCGGATTAAACACCTGTGAACAGAACTTCGGAGCACACATGGGGTCAAATTGACCCCACTTCATGTTCTGAGTGCTCGATCTCACAATTATCGTTGATTCGATTTAACTATTCTTTGATGGTGAATAAATTAATAGAACTTGGAGTTCTCTTCTGAAATCGGCCAATTTGAATAAAAAAGCTTATAAGCGTTGGAGCCGAATATTTCAAATATTTCTATTCATTTAATCATATTTTAGTGGTAAAAAAGATATTGGGGTCAAAATGACCCCCAGTGTGCTCCGAGGGTTAAAACGTATTTGAAACATGTTTAAAACGAGTTCAAAACACGTTTAAAACATGTTTGGAACATGTCTAAGACGTGTTTAAAACGTGTTTGAAACATGTTTAAAACGAGTTTGAAACCTGTATGAAATGTGTTTGTAACTTATTCCAAACACGTTTGAAACATGGTTGAAACGAGTTCAAAACACGTCTAAAACGTGTTTGAAACATGTCTAAGACGTGTTTAAAACCTGTATGAAACGTGTTTGTAACTGATTCAAAACACGTTTAAAACGTGTTTGAAACGAGTTCAAAACACGTCTACAACGTGTTTGAAACATGTCTAAGACGTGTTTCAACGCGTTTAAAACAAGTTTGAAACGAGTTGAAAACCTGTATGAAATGTGTTTGTAACTTATTCAAAACATGTTTAAAACATGTTTTTCTCGTAAATTACACAAATTAAAGTGCACATAAATTAAATAAAAATTCTTACCGTTTTTCTCATTTGATATCGTCAATTTCGCTGGCTCTGTACTGCTGAAATCATCATTAACAGATTTTCGTGCAGCACACGTCCAATACCCTGTCTGTTCATGCTGAGTATTAGTGAATCTCACTGAACAATCATTGCTATTATTTCCAAATGCTGGAAATAATCTGACTGGCAATGATGGAGTAGTTGCTGTTGGTGATACAGTTGCAATCATCGTTGTTGTTTCATTAATCTCCTCTGGATTATTTATATCAGGTAGAGGAAGATGAATTGGTGGAAGTGGACGCCAGGACCACTGACAGTCTATCACAGATTCAACTGTTCTACATGGTAATAATACAGAACTACCCAATGGAGTTTCTGTGTGCTGAGGTATATCCGAAAATAGTATTGATGATTCATCTTTTGATAATATTGCAGGTACTGAAATCTCTACTGGCGTTTTACTAGCTGTTTCAATGGTAATACTGTTTTCTGGAAAACCTGTAAATACATTTTTTAATATTCAATTAATACTATTGAGTAATCCATATGATTTATTGAATGAAATAAAATTTAATTAAAAAAAAAAGCAATATCACTGTCTCAAAAACCAATTGACGTAAGTGCAATGAGTAGATATTGCACTTACCCCTCTTTAATTCTGAGGCTACGATATTTCTTGCATTTTTTTATGTGATCATAAAATTTCGAATAAAATTGAGATAAAAAAACAAATTAAATTGGATTAAATGCTGATAACCATTTACGATGATTGGAAGATTGTAAAAATAAAATTAACTTGAAATTTTCGTCTTCTAAAGACTGGAAAATTAAGAAGAAAATGTTAGAAAAATTGAAATTAAAAAAATTTATTATAATTTTTATTTTCATTTTATTTATAAAAAAAAAGGTTTAATTTATGTTTTATTCTGTTGTTTCAGGAACAAAGGGACGTAAGTCCTATGATTATATGCAGCACTTACGCCACTTTGTTTCTAAGATGAGGATTCACACTTATGTTCAATGTAAAATGATTGTAAATTGATTATTTATTTTTTTGAGCGAAATTTCGGTTCAATTTCAAAAATTTTTGAATAAACTTTTTTTTTTTAAATGACCGATTTTTTTTAGATTTTTCGTTAAATTCATGTAATTTTTCAATTTTAGCTTTATCTCTGATTTGCTTTTTTTTTTCGCAAATATTGATATTTTTAATTAGAAAGTTTTAAAATAATTCGTGGAAAAAAAAAGTATGACTCTTGAAAAAATGAAATCATCTTTTCATTTTAAAAGAAATATCTTGTCTCGTCAAGATTCTCATTACTTGTGCTTGAATAATTACATAATAAACTAGAATATCTTTAATTGTACTCTTTTTTTTTTCTAGTTAAGTGATACAACGAAATGAGTCATAAAATAAAATGAAAATTATTTAGTAAATATCTCTGAAATTATCAGTTCATGTTTAAGATATTTGAAAAGTGACTTGTCCCTATTTTTTTTAATGTTATTGCAAAAAAAAAAAAAAATTTAATGATTTTTTCATGATCTCTAAAAGAAGCAGGCAATCATCCGAAAGATAAGAAAATTAAAAATTAATTGGATTCTAACGAGAGTTTAAAGAACTCGAGATGTGTCCATCGATCCCATCCGAATTTTGATCCTCCCTCCAAAAAAAAAAAAAAAGAAAAAGGCAAAAAAAAAGGGGGAAAAAATGCAAAAAAAACATCCATGAAAGGAGAAAGATGTGAAGAATGCACAAACACGGAACAAAAATTGACCGAGGGAGGAGAAGAAGAGGAGGAAATATGAGTATCGCCAAATTCCTGGCATTATATTCGGCTTGACCGTCCAAAGGAACCAGTCCTGTCACGTGAGAGCCCAGCTTCTATTGAACCATGAATAAAGGATCGTCTTCAGAGAGAATGTGATGGGTTCCCCACGAGTATACAGGCGTTACAAGATTCCATCTCAAATGCCTCCACCTCATCCGTGACGCCATGCATTCTTCTTTCCCTCTGGCTCTTTCTCTTCATCTTATTTCTTTATTTTTTCAGGTTTTTTTTTTTCTTTTTTTCATTTTATATTATCGTGATGATTAATCCGTGGGTTAAGGTCCTATAAAAGTTCCGGCACTTTCTTCTGCTACCTCTCTTTATTTTTCACACTCTCTTATCTATGAGTCAATTAATGATTGTGATTTGTATTCAGAAGAGAGTCAATACGTTTCTGATGAAAGTTCATTTGTAATGCTTTTTTTTTTCTTTCTTTAGATTTTTTTGTGTTTTTTTTTTCACTTTTTTAAGGAATTCTTGATGATATTTTCCATTTTTGAAATTAATTTTTTTTTTCTGATATTTAGGGGAGATTTATGAATTTAATTAAGGTAGTATACCAGAGTACGGTCGATAAAACAGGAAAAAATAAGGATTTGTAGGGGGATTTTTAATTAATTGTTGATAATTCGGGAAAGTGCTTTAACTATTCGAAAGTCATATCTTCAGCTTGTGAATATAAATTTCTTTTGTTTCTCGATTTTTTTTTACATTACTAATCTTCCATCACGTGCATGGGATAGAGAGAGAGAGGCAAATAGTTATGACCACCTTCTAATCAAAATTTTTCTATAACTATACGGTGAATTGAATATTTTTTTCGTCTATTAGAAGAGACTGGGGTAAAATGGTCCTTCAGGATAACATGATTCATGATTTTCTTTCGGAGTGAAGGACTCGGTAAAAAAATCTGAAAAAATTTGACAACATGCTCCAATACGTGGACATTGTTAGTGAATTTTTTGAAATTTTTTTGAAAAGCCCTTCAGTATCAAAAAAAATCCCAAATCATTTTGACCTGCAGGTCCATTTTTCCCCGGTCTCCCCTGTTTAGTTAAGATGCTGTTCTCTTCGCCAATAGTTTTTCAATAATGACATTATTTCCGTCCGATTAAGGGCGTTTCATCTTTGATAGTTCATATCTCATGAACTACACGGTCAAAAATTATGAAAAAATTCAGAAAAATATAAAAAAACATCATTTTCAATACGACATTAAAAAAGTAAGGGTTCAAGTGCACACGAATTTGCTGATTTACTACCTTAATTGCAATAATCCAATTAAATCGAATTTGCAAACAGGTGTTTGAACATTTTTTTTTTTAATTTTACAAATATTTATGATTTTACAGTCGTGAATTCCAAGGGGAATCTCTTCAATAACTCAGAACCGTGCATCCTGTGGTTACGTAAACGAAATTAGTCGCTTCAATCCATGCAACCTGAGTATAAATGACGTAAGTAATTTCTGTTGTGTCTTTTTACAATTGAGATAACTTTTTTGTGAAAAATATCTATTTTTTTTTTTTTTTTCAAATTAATTAGTAAAAATGCATTTATATTTTTGAGTTCATCATTTTTTTTTTTCGTAGAAATCATTGTTATTCCACAAACATTGTCAAAAAATACAAAAAATAAAATAAAAATAAAAATATCCTTTTAAAATTTTTTTTTTAATAAATATTTTTTAATCATAAATTATTTTCTCTTTTATTTTTTCAGAGTCCAAAACCAATTGCTGAAGATTTATGAATTACAAATATTATGTGCAGTTATTTATCGACAGAAAGAGGTCATGAAATTTTCGTTCGTATCTTATTATTCCAGTATTAAATAAATATTTAGGAAAAAAAAAAAAAAAAAATTTTAATTCAAATAGAAAAAAAAAATAAAATCTTACCACTTGCAAATTCTTGAAGGCACAAAACGCTGAAGTAAAAAAGTACAATTTTCGAAAACATTTCCGCTATTTGATTCATGTGATCCCGACCACGTGTACTAACGTAGTCGTTTTCAATCGATACCGGGTTGCCTAAGGTCATCCACACAAATTCACCATTTACTCCCCTTGTTTGTGACTAAAAGTCCCCTTTCCCTCTTTTTTATTAAAAAAAAAAAAAAACCCAAGAAGAAATCAAATTGGAATGCTTTCAATTTCCTTGAAACAATTTAAATTCACAAATGCACTTGCACTTGCACGTGTTTGTTTCGATGAGACAGTAAAAATACTATAAAATGATTAAGTGAAAGATTAGAAAAAAAAAAAAAAATACAAACTTCACTCGTCTCACGTGTTTCCTCAATTATGCACAGACATTTGAATTTCATTCGTGCACAAATAGAGAACGACAATTTTCATGGGACTATGTGGCGGGAAACTATTTTTAAATAATAACCAATTTTATCCACTGCACTATCACCCACAATTCTTCACTTTTGTTCCTTCTTTTTCTTTCAAATTTGCGGAAAAATTCCCACCTTTTTTTTCTCTCTCTCGAGAAATATCTATTGACCCTGATTTACTTTAAATCAAGAATAATCACTTTTTCTATGATTATTATTATTACTGTTCTAATGTTTTCATGTATCAAAAAAACAAAAAAAAATTGTAAATACCGAATAGGTAATGGTCACGGTTTGCCGCGGCAGCGGCCAAACGAAATCGTGCGGAACGTGCTCTGGCTCGTAATCGACTGCGCGTGGTGTTGTGCGCCACGTCAAGGTATCCGTTCTCCACTTCCTCTTCGACTCCGCTTCTTCGTCTCCCTTTTTTTTTTTAACGTTCAATAATGCCTCCTTCCTTTTCTTCACCTTCAGCGCAATTATCGTCTATTGTCTTTGAAAAAAAAAAAAAAAAAAAAAATTAATAACTTCACACGATCTCTGGTTTTTAAATCGCCGGGGGAAAATTTTTTTCGAAAAAAAAAAAAAAAGAAAAACTACGTAATTGAATTTTTCATGAAAACAATAAATTTCCAGAGGTATTCAGTGCCGGAGGAGGAGGTAAACCACAACAGTTTTTTTTTTTTTTTTTTTTTTTTTTTTACGAGGAACAGGGAAAATTTTCTCGTGACGACCGTGTCGCGGGCAATATAATACCCCTGGTTGTATTGGGCAGATGATGCCCACGAGCAACAAGTGTCTCGGCATAAGGCCCCAGCAGAATTACACCCCTCGCTCACTCCCACATCCTCCTCCCCCTTTCCCTTCAAAAAAAAACATTTTATACTTTATTTTAGGCTTGAACGTAGATACACACGGACTGGGGGGCTCTGGAATTTGCTGGAGGTATTTGATCGGTATTCCGATGGTAATGGGACGCCGTATGGGCACTAATACTGGAGGAAGATAGATAGTGAGTAAGGAAAAATAATAATACACGTTGTTTTATTAGTTTTTTCAAACAACTCGATAATAGTATTGTCTCTCAACCGATATAGCTTTTTCTGCTGATACTTGAGCAATATGTATTGGATTATGAGATAGAGGATTCTGAAATAATACAAAATTCTTTTATATTAATTTCTCTTTATTTATTACTGCACACCGAAGGTATATCTTTACTTCTCGAGATCGCCTCTCGAACTAACTTTTGTCCCCTACCGATACGTAGGACACATCCGATTCTGTGCCCTTCTTACGTCATCTTGCTAGCATAAACTTTTAATATAAACATTTTATTATTTAATTCTTTCTTCTCTGAAATCATAATATGAAGAAGAAGGTGCGAGAATAAACAGAGATTGATTTTTGAATACGGCGCTACACGCGCCTCATATAGTCATAATAATTCAACAATATGCTTCCGAATGAAAGTGATACAACTTTTTTTCCAACCAGCATCAAAATATCAAATTTTGAAGAAATTCATTGAAATAGCAATAACTCGAGAACTAATCATGCAAGTAAGCTCAAAATGTGCAGACATATTGATACAACTCTCGAGATAATATATGAGTATAAATAACATCAGTTGAATAGTTTCCATGAATTCCATTAAAAACTGATTTTTGAAAAAATGGACATATCTCAAAAAGTACCGATCGCATTCTCTTCGAATGAAGCTTACAAAATAGAGTTCGTAAAGAGGAAGTTTTTCACAAAATATTTAATTTTTCTATAAAACCGTTTTGTTGTAATTAAGACTTTTATGCACGCACATGTGCTAAAGATATCATTTTCTCTTTATTTAGACCATTTTTAGTATCTTCTATTGAAAAAATTACAATCGGAAATTCTGATGATTACATAGCTTCCATTCGGAAGCAAAAACACAACTAAAAAGTTCTGCGATTATTCGGGTGATTGATTTGATATAATTCTTTTCTTCGTTTTTCAGTGAATTTGAGGGATATATACTTTTTTGAGGGAATTCTTGAGGTTTTTTGTTGGAAAGTAATGAGGATAGGGGAAATTTTGTGGAGATCTTTCGTTAGATCTTGAAATTTATGTAGAAAAAAGGATTGAGGCAAAATTGCGCTGTCTCGCTTAGTTTCCGAGATTTTCTTTCTTACCTCAATTTTTTTCAATTTCGGAAAAGAACAATTTTCATCTTACTATTTTTTATATTATTGAAATAATTAAATTCGATGATAATTCACTTTTTTAATTTAGGCGAAATTCTTTGTGCATTTTTGGAGGTTTTTCGTTTTCCTCTCTCGTTTTTCGTAGGATTTTTTATCTTGCTTGGTTTATTCTTGGGAAATTTTCTGAGAAACTAAGCAAAATAGGAAAATTCTTGTGAAAACGTATTTTGGAGCTCTTGAGATTATTTAGAAAATGAGGATTCAGGTGAATTGCGCTATTCCGTTGAGTTTTTGAGATATTTTCACAAAAATAAGTATTTTCACGATGAATCAAATTTTTTTTTGTTTACTCTATTTTCCTCGATTTTCTGAAAAATGTTTAATTTCTGCAATTATTGATATTATTCATTTGAATAATAATTTTTTTTTCTTCAAACTACACTGTTGGAAGAGAATTTAAATTTCATAGACAATTTGATGGGAATTTTCGAAAACGTGATATTGAATTTTTTTTAATGGGAAGATGATTATGAAATCTGTGAGTTTCAGAGGAAATTCAAAGGAATCTATGATTTTTAAGTAGAATTAAGATGGATATTGTAGAACTCACTTGAATTTTCAACTGAACGTGAATATTAAGAATCAAAATGACGAATTATCAATTTTTTTCTTAAATCTTTCCTATTCTTACTAAATTTTCAAGAAACAATTAAACTGAAATTTACAAATTTCGTTGATATTCAAGCGTAAAATCATTCAAAAATCGATGATCTGTTCATTTTTCAATGACGTAATTATCCGAAATTTCAGTAGAAATGTGACTCATTTGAAATTTCCGGGATTCTGCTCGGATATTCAGATGGAAATTTTTAACAGTGGAATTCGGGCGAAAGTCTTCACTTGCAAAAGCTGAGAAATTCGAAAATCCTCTTTCTTTTCGTTAGTTTTTGAGAAATATCTCGGAAACTAAACGAGACAGTGAAAGTATTGACAAAACCTCCCATGTAGCTTGAAAATTTTGAAATTCTCTACAAAAAAGGATTCCTGTAAAATTACGTTATCTCGCTTAGTTTCCGAGATATTCCAGCAAGAATAGTCATGATAAATCGAATTGTCGAATTGTCTTCTTTCACCTCCTGTTCTCAATTTTTTTTTTTTTTATATTGAGCTTTGAAAATCGCATTTCCCTTTCACCCTCGATATTCTCTACCTGTTATCGCTTCTAATCCAATTCACATTTTTTAAAATATAGTGTGTGTTTCGACTCGCGTGACTCACGAGCTCTCTCACTGGTATGACTAATTCCTGTTGTTTTCCATTGTGTAATTTCTGTCTCCGTGTCAACCCATTTGTATCGTACACTCGGATGTATTAGCACTCTTGACACTCTTTCCTTTATCTCAAATTCTTTTTTTTTTTTGCCCCTGAAAATGCCAATTAAGGTAGTATTCCATCGTACGGTCGATAAAACAGGAAAAAATGAGGATTTCCAGGTTATTTTCCAATTAATTGCTGTTAATTCGGGAAAGTTCTTCAATTTACCCGAGAAAGTGATTAAACTATTAAAAAGTCATATCTTCAGGTTGCGAATATCATTTTTTTTTACCGCGGGACTGGAAAAATGAGTTTCTAACCTCACTTTGCTTGGTTTGAAACGCATTTTTCCAGCAACCTTGGGACGAAAAAAATACTATACGCACCATGAGTGGATAAAAGTTAGTTTCGACAAACTTTTCTCACCCTCGCTTCGTTCGGGAGAAAATTTTTGTCGAAATTAACTTTTTTCCGCCCTAGCTGCGTAATGTAATATTTTTCTCGAATTTTTCTTACATTACTGAATTACTGATCTCCTATCACATACATGAGATAGAGAGAGAGGCAAATAGTAATGACTACCTTGTAATTAAAATTTCTCAATAACTATACGATGAATTGAATATTTTCTCTTTCCTTTAGGAGAGACTGGGACGAAATGGTCCTCTTGGATAACACGATTTATGATTTTTTTTCGGAGTGAAGGACTCGGTGGAAAAATCTGAAAAAATTTGACATCATGCTCCAATACGTGGACATTGTTAGTGAATTTTTTGAAATTTTTTTGAACAGCCCTTCACGCTCAAAAAGAATCCCAAATCATTTTGGCCCGCAGGTCCACTTTGCCCCGGTCTCCCCTATTTAGTTAAAATGCTGCTCTCTTCGCCAATAGTTCTACAATAATGAGTCAGCCCTGTGGTTCTTTAATAATTTCGTTATTTCCGTCCGATTAAGGTAGTTGACTCCCTAATGACAAAGTTCAAGACTTGCTTAAAAATCGGGCTATAAATAATTAGATGCATAATGCATCTAATAATGAAATTTGAGAACCATGGTCCACAGTATATATGAGATAATTGCAATTAAAATCACCGTTTTTGTACAGGCAGTATGAGAGAAGCGTGGGAAAACTACTAATTTTATTTTTTTTCACGTTGAAAAAAAACGCCATCATGATGAAAAATTAACACCTTCCAGAACTATACATCTAGAATTATTTTTGAAAATATGGAGATCATTGACCACATGGTTTCGGTGAATAATTAAGAATAAAACCGAAATTTTGACGAAATTCTCAGTGGAAGAGGTATCAAGATGGCATTTTACAGTTGTGTGTATTCATATAGAGGATACTACAGTGAAACCTCCATTATTTTCACCTCCAATATATTCCACCGCCCCTCAACGGAGGAGAAAGAGCGTCCCCCACTCTCAACCATTTTTCGTTGTCTTTCTTCCATCTATAGCTATCTCTATTCTTCTGCGCATGCGGAGACATGGGTGGAATGACAAAGACACATATAGACTAAAGAGAGTCAACATTAATAATATTGCGGTTGAAGAGGGAGCGACGTATCGTCTTCTCTCACTCTCGCGGTGGCGGAGTGGGGGCCACAGAAACTGAGTCGGAACCTCTATTATTTTCCAAATTTGAGCCTCGCGCGTGGAAAATAATAGAGGTTTCACTGTACTGTGTGAGTGTACAGTCAAGTCGAAAATATATAGGTTCATACTAGTACATTATCAACACATAGGATGACGTCTCAGAGCCAAAACTTTTTAACTGGACGGTAGGGAGTCAACTATGTTAAGGGCGTCTCATCCCCACCACCGCTATTATCAGTAACTTTGATAATTAATATCTCATAAACTACACGTTCAAAAATTATGAAAAAAATCAGAAAAACGTACAAAAATATTATTTTCAATAATTCATTAAAAAAATAAACAATTAACTGTACTCGAGTTCACTGTCATACTACCTTAATCAAGTCAGTCACTGGAACATGAGATTTTTATGGATTTTTCAAGTTCATTCTAATGTATTTAATTTCGAAATCATTGATTGAACATTCGTAGCACGTTGTTTGAGAAATTGTGTAAATGACAAGGTCACTTGAGTTCGTGTACACATCCTTTTAAACGTTATGTATATATATTCCCTATTAGTTTTGCCTCTTGTGTGTGACCTTGTAAGTGAATGAACCTTGAACTGCACTGTAAACTAATTGATAGGTACTACCGATCATTGTTTTATGGTTTTTTTTTACTGCTGCATCTTTCCACTGTGGATGACCACAATGACAATTATCTTTCACGGTTTCTTCCTATTTTTTTTTAATTTTTTTTTTACATTCCAGAAAATTCCAATTTTACGACTGCACACGAGGCGAAGAATTATCGAATATAATTGATGAATAGAAAATGGTGAGAATAATTGCAGCAATTGTCTAACTGTGTACTTATCGAATCCGGATGTTTACGATTTTTTTTTTTTAGTTTCATTAAGTAACTAGGTGATAAAATTCGTGAAGAGCTGTTTAATTGGGTTTTTTTTTCTTTTTCTTTCGATTCTCGAAGGTGAAGGGCAGATTGGAAATTAATTGGGGATTATTTAAAGGCGAAAAATCACAGAGAAATTAGCGGTGATTCAAAGCAATTATACGACTTTTAATTGGGCTTAATCAATGCGGAAGGTATTTTTCTTGAAATTCTCGATTATCCAGGGATTGAAGGAAATTTTGTAAACAAATTATATGTTTTAATTGTGGGAAATGGAGGAAAAATGTCGTGTTTGATGGTTTTCATATATTTTTTTTCTTATAAAATAGGGAAAATGTGCTTGATTGATTTTTGATGCTTTAAATGATGGAAATTGATTGGAATTAATGGAATTATTTGAAATAAATTTTTAATTTGAATAATATATGTTAGAGTTAATATTTTTACTTCGAAATTGTTTTTTTTTTCAATAAAGTTACACGTGTGAATTTTCTTATTCATAAAATCGAGCAGAAACATGTCACATTCAACGTTTTTTAGTAAAAAAAATATATATATATATATGAAAAATGATTTCCATTGAAATTTGATGCTTCAAACGATCAAAATCGGTTAAATTATTTGAAATCGAAATTATTCAATGATTCCATTGAAAAATGCAAGGAATTTCAGATGAAAAAACATTTATTAATTTTTTTTTCTTTTGAAAATTTACACGAAATTTTTTTTATTCGCAAAATTGATCAGAAAAATGTTATTCCTCGTGTTTTGCTTCCAAATGGAAGCTATGTAATCATCGGAATTTTTTATTTTAATTTTCTTTAATAGAAGATACTTAAAATGATCTAAATAAAGATAAAATGATATTTCTGGCACATGTCTGTATATTTAAAAGTCTCAATTACAGCAAAACGATTTTATAGAAAAATTTCATTTTTCATGGAAAACGGCCTCTCGACGAAATCTATTTTTCAAGCTCAATTTGTCGCAGAATTTGATATTTTGATGATGGTATCGAAAAAAGTTGTATCACTTCCATTCGAAAGCATATCGCTAAAGTATCAGCAGAAAAAGCTATGTCAGTTGGAAAGCAATACTATTATCCACTTGTTTTGTCTTTATAAAATAAGAAATAATGATTTTAATTTTAAGACGATGAAAATTAGTGAAATCATTGAAGACAGAATTATTTTAATGATTTCATTGAAGAGCTGGGAAAATTTTCGATGAGGTATCTAGGTAAGAATCATTTCTTTTTCAAATTTACATGTTTAAACTTCTCTTATTGCTAAAATTGGGCAGAAAAATTCCACATTCAACGTATTTTATTGTTAGAAAATAGAAAAAATTATTTCAATTGAATTCTTTTTTCTTTTTTGAAAATTTACACGTTTACATTTTTCAATATTCACGAACTTGATCAGAAAAATGTCAATCTTTACGTTTTCTATTTTTATTAAATAAGAAAAAGTGATTTCAATTGAAATTTGATGCTCAAATTTAATAAATAAACAAATAAATAATCAATTAATTATTCATCGATTAATTTGATGTTTTTCTTCGAAAATTCGTGGAATTTATATAAAATACACTTTTTTTTTAAATGATTCCACTGAAAAAATGAGGCAATCCTTCATGAAAAACCTATGTAAAAATTAATTTTCATTTTTTTTTCTTGAAAATTCATACAAACATTAAATTTAATGTGTTTTTGTATCTGTTAACTATATATATATTGATCGTCATTGATCGTGCTCTACTTTAATGGTGTTACTCGTGACTAAATCATCAATGTAGCTTTCCCTGTGTTGTAAAAATGTACAGCATTAACCATTGCATTGTTACACAGAATAATCAATCAATAATATTAAATATATATACATATGATAGGTCAACAGTATTAACAAAAGAGGATGCTACGTTATATTGCATGCAACGTTGGAGAGCCTGGTACGGACAAATCGGTCGTCACGATTTTCATATCTCCTTTCTCCCTTTCTTCGTTTCCTTTTTATTTCTCGAAACACCTCATTTTTGCTCATTTAAAAAGAGTATTTTTTTTAGCGACCAATTGTACGGAAAAAAAAATTAAAAGGAAACAATCAATACCAATGCGCTGAGTTGTCTCGTAATTAATTGATTCATTATTTCTCCTCTGATTCGTAACATAACATTCTTTTCATACGTTTCCAGAGCTTCGAAGACGTCAATCGAGAGAAATTACAAGGTATTCGTGACTCAGAGTGATTTAAAAAAATTTATCAATTCCATTTATTGACGTTATCATGAATATTTATTGCCGTAAATTGTTTTTTTTTCCAATGCAAAAATATTTTTAGAAGCAGAAAGAAAAAAAAAAGATTTTACTTCAAGAAAAAATAATAATTATTTGATTGCATTGTAATTATTTTTGAATTAATTATTTAATTTTTTTTTCTTAATTATGCAGATAAATAAAAAGTATGCAATTAGGTTGAAAAAATTGATGCTTCTTGGTGTTTTTAAAGTCTGTTTCATGCAAAGTAGAAAGCGTCAGTGATAAAATATCATTGACCGAAAGCTGGTGTTTCATTGGAATTTCAAGAATACACTTGAGGACAGCACTTGTCATGTTCAGTAGATAAAACCTCGTGTTTACCGGCAGTTCAGACATCTTTAATCGGCATACTTGCCAACGAGCAGCCGGGTTGAGGCCGCAGACGCCCGGCTGCGTTCGTCCGGCAGGTACAGCACAAGAAATTTTAGAGTTCCTAATACATGCAGAGATTTAAATTTTCTATTGCTACTTGGATAAGATACCGATAGCGTATTAGACCATTCTTACGATAAGCATCATATTGTATGCAAGATTTATCATTTATTCAAAAAAGTACGATTATGAGAGTACTTTAAAATGCTAGGAAGGATTGATTCGCGAAGATACAATCAAATAAAGAAGATATTGATGTCTGATCATCTGACCCCATTGACATCATGATGATTTATGAGTGCTTCCAATTGTAGAAAAGAGATAGCTGTACAAATTCGTATGGTGGCACAGTGCAAATTGATATTGTTATCATTTTGATAATATAAAGAATGAATATTCATTGAACATTGAAAACAACAAACAGATATGGTGAAACGATAATTGGATAGGAAGAATGTATAATTTTTTCGCCTATTGATGCTATTATTCATAATATTTCATTGAACGTACATCATTTCGAAGCTATCATAACTAAGCATCCTAAAATAATAAGAAGATGTATGTATGAATGAATGGAATGTGTCTGAAGAGATAATTCGAATTCTTGGCGAGTTTCAGGCGCGTATGTTCACACAGATCGAGTTTTGAGAAACAATGTATTCACTGTTATGAGTAAATTGCGAGATTTTGTTAGTGCAAGAAAAGTTTAATTGAAGAGTTCAGTTTTTGAAATTGATGTAAATATTGCAGAATTAAAGTAATAGAACAATTTTTTCAGTCAAAGATCAATGAATATGCGATATGAATAACATACAAATATTTAATATTTCCCAGAATCTTAGTTTTATTTGAGTCGAAGAGTTGTACTTCTGGTACAGTGCGTTTTAGAACAACGGTGCATTTCACTACGATGAGTTACCGATGGCGCAAACGAATGGAGCTAGCTTAGGCACCGAGCGCCACCTGGATTTCAAATACAAATTTGATACTTAATGCAAATGCATCAGTTGTTTTCTTAACGACTATTTATCAGAAAAATGTCATTCATTTCATCTTCTCCCATTAATTTTGAATATTTATAATTAAAAGCAATCGACTAATTTAATTTTATATGTAGGAGAAGGTGGTTTTAAATGGTCACGAGGAGTGAAACGGACAAAGGTTGATTATGGTATTTTATATTATGAAAATTACCCGAAATGGATGAAAGTATTGGAGATAGATGTTCTCTGATGATTCCATTGAAAGATGAGGAAATTTCCCATTAAAATCATATGTCAAAAGTTATTTTTCGGAATTTTTCAAGAGTTTCATTTTTTGCGCAAGTTTTCAAGGTAAAACTCTTCTTTCATGATAATATATTTTATGATCCTATAATATAGATATCAAGACTCATAACTACTAAGCATCTTGTGTGTTAGTGCATGTCCCCCTGAAAATAATGGAACTCTATTCTTTATTGGTTCTCATCAATTTTATACCTCCATAAATTTCGCGCTTTACAGGACCAGTTCTTTCTTTCAAATAATTATTCGGACCTGGTCGTTTTCGCGGTAGATTACGGTAGATAATGTAGTGTATGTATATTATCATATGTTCAGACGTAGAGATGGGCGGCCGTCACATGACGCGTCACAAAACGGTCATATGACGGTCATGTCATGTCACGTCACGGAGTAGTTGTGACCGTGACAGAATTCGGTCACAAAATTTCACTGAATGACGGTCATAAAAGGAAAATAAATTATGACCGTCACAAATTGAAGAAATTTGATGACGGTCATTTTACATCTATATAGATGTTTTACCATCAATCATTTTTTATTCCTTGACAAAAGTAAATAAATTTAGAAATGAAAGACTCAATTGAAACCCGTTTGAATTAAAGGATAAAAAATTCATATTGCAATCAAATGTATTGATTAGTTACTGATTTTCAAAATTGACTGAAAAAAATGACCGTCACAAATTGAAGAAATTTAATGACGGTCATTTTACATCTATATAGATGTTTTTTACCATCTCATTCATTTTCCATTCCTTGACAAGCATAAATTTAATTGTGACCGTCATTTTCCATTTAAAATTTTGTGACGTCATGTGACCGTCACAAGACGGTCATTTTTTGGTCATATGACGTCGATGAAAAAATGACCGTCATTGCCCATCTCTATTCAGACGACAGAGCGCTTCTTGAGAATAGCTCAGTCTTTGGCTAAGTTCCGAAATTCACTGCCAGTACTGAAAATCTACAGTTTCAGTGACAGAAACTATACATTTTCAGTACTGCCAGTGAATTTCGGAACATACCCTGATTAAGGCCTCAACCCGTAAAATAGCAATCGGTGAAAGAAATTATTACTACTGGGCCTTAACCTACTTTGAATTTTTGAAAGGTTTAGTATATTGTATTTTTTTGATTGTTTATCTATTTAAGCTCGTGTACATCATTTTTTTATCTTTCAATGACTCAATAAACAAAGTAATTTTTTTAATAAATTTCGTCATGCAAAAGAGTCTTGCTTCAAAACTTGCTACACGAAAATACATTTTTGGGTGTTAGTACACTTTGTTTTTGTTATTTACTGTTTTTTCGGCTGATTTGAGCTCTTTCATTCACGATATATAAATATTACTTTATATGTAGCATCACTTTCTACTTAAAATGCTATTGAGGGGTCTTCGAAACCCCTTCATTGCATCTATATTGTTTGTCAATACTTTTTCGTGCACAATTCAATAGTGAAGAGGTAAAACAGGATAAATCGACTTATCTTTGAGGTCATTTCGAAGGAAATATCTCGGAAACTAATCGAGATAAGTTGATATTACTCGTCTGTTTTTGTAGAAAGTAAAATTGCTCTTTCTCAGTTGTTTTCAATGTATTTTCGAAAAAAATCAATCTGAAAATAAGACTTATCTTGTTTTACCTCTTTACTACTGAATTCTTGAATTCTACTCATTTTTTCAAACACACATGAATTTTTAAATTCTCTGTGTGTCGTTCTCATTGCTGCAGAATTTAATATGTCGTGTATTTCTAAAATTGTATCTGTCTCCGATAAAAATAGACTAATAATCTAGCATGTTATATTTTACTAAAAGTGTAGCCAACAAATGCGTAATCAAATAATTAACCACTCATAAATATAATCTTATCATTAAAATGGACTTTCAGAATTTATTTGATGAAATTTCTACTGAAAGATCAATTTTGAATGAATGCATTAACATTTATAATCTGTCACTAGCGTTTATTTTTTTTAATATTGTAATTTATCATTTCAGGAATGAGTGGATAGTTTTTTTGGAGTATTCTAACTTATGCAGAAAGAAGAGAAAGGTCAAGTAGTGTAACTGGTGCGAATTTCAATTGAAAAAAAAATGGCTCAGTCTAGATGTGCATAGCTACAGAAAATACGGTTTTTCGTTGTACGATTGGTGAGAAGTTTAATGGAAATGTTGAATTTTTCACAGTAAAGTTGGTAATATTTCATTGATAAAGAATGTGGAAAATCAATCTTCTGAAAATTCCATACGTATTTTTATTTAAAATATTGTGAAAAATTCCAAATACTGTGAAAAATTCAAATGATAATTCATGACATTATTAGAAATATTCTGCCTATTGAGATTATAATTTTTTAAAAAAATTTACAGACAACAGTCGTGACTAGAAATGCCTGGGAAAATAAAAGTGAAGATTCTTGCTGGAAGAAATTTACCAGTTATGGATCGTTCTGGTGATACAACTGATGCATATGTGGAGATAAAATTCGGCAATACAACGTACAAAACTGATGTATGCAGAAAAACACTAAATCCACAATGGAATTCTGAATGGTATAGATTTGAGGTTGATGATGCAGAACTTCAGGATGAGCCATTGCAATTGAGATTGATGGATCATGATACTTATTCTGCTAATGATGCAATTGGAAAGGTTTATTTGAATTTGAATCCACTATTGTTGCCTGGTTTACCTCCGCCAGTCAAGAATATATGGACACTAGAAGCTACATTGAATTCTAGTACAGGGTCACAAGGAGGTGAATATTGAACTGCATTGGCAAGTTTCTGTTTGAATGAACGTGAAGAACATTTTAATTAGAATTTTGAAAATTATTCTTATTCATGATACCAAAAATAGTAGAAATTTGATGATTTTTTAAATTTTTAATTTTTTTAACACACGAATCACTTCAAAAGTATAAGAAAATATGCTCATGTAGAAAATTCAAGAAAAACTATTAATGCAAACTTTTTAAATATTTTTTCATTCTAACTTATTTCTTACTTGAAAACAATTTTTTTTTTTTCAAATTGTTGGATTTGTGTTAATTCAATTATCATTTTCATTTAATTAAATGTGAATTTTAATCTATTGATTAGATGGATTATTTGAATACTTTTCTCTTAGGTTCAGTTATGACGGGATGGATACCGGTATTTGATACAATGCACGGCATCAGAGGAGAAGTGAATATAATTGTCAAAGTCGAATTATTCTCAGACTTCAATAAATTTCGACAGTCATCCTGTGGTGTCCTCTTTTTCTATTGTAAGTCCAATCAGAAGAATGCGCAATATCTTTACAGTGAGAAATTAATTGGAATTTTCTTTTAGCACCAAATGTTCCGCACGGTTATCATGCTCAAGTGATTCATGGCTTTGTGGAAGAGTTGATTGTGAGTGATGATCCAGAGTACAAATGGATTGACAAAATAAGAACGCCTCGAGCATCGAATGAAGCGAGGCAAACATTGTTTTTCAAGCTTAGTGGTGAAGTTCAAAGGAAAATTGGATTAAAGGCACTAGATCTTGGTGGTAATGCTGTAATAGGGTACGAAAATTTATAAAAACTTGTTTAATATTGAAAAAAAAGAAAAAAAAAACAAAAACTTTTGATACATCTTTCTAGATATTGTCAAAATTTTGATTTGGAAGGAGAATCGGGTATTGTTGCCAGAGGAATTGGTACAGCAATAACTTTGATCAAACTGCAAGACATTACAAGTCTCCTCAGTGACAGCCAGAACGTAGACGAGTGAGTACAAATAATAAAATTTAGATTAAAAAATCAAATTTACTAGAAAATTCGATTGAAAATATCGAAAATGGTTCAATTGAAAGGATGATTAATGGAACTTTCCCTCCTTTTTTTTTCGCCTGCATGTAAAAACAACTAGCCTTTCATTTTTTTGTTCGCAATCTAAAAATCAACTAGTGTGTTCAGAGAGTGATGATGATTTGCCTCTAATTTCACGTTCCCCAAGTCCCCATTCTCCTCAATCTCCAATGAATCTTCATACAACCAAAGTAAGCAATCATTTTCCAAGATATGACAGAAATAAAAGTACTCATAGAATAATGAAAGTAACAGATTGTAAAGCGAGCACTATGAAAAGGCAAATGTCATTGCAAAGTAGTCCAGGTGAAAATCTACGAAAATCCGGTGCTATTTCTACTCAATCATTATCAGATGATATAATAAGTGAGTCTTCATTGAGATCTATGTTAGCACTAGAAGACATGAGAGGTGAAAGAACATCAGCATTTTCACGTGGCTTAAAAAATCTCAGATATTTTCCACGTAAGATGATTCGAATAAAAACGAGAATTTCTGATTCTCTTGATGATGAAAGTGATGACTCCACTTATTCTAGCAGCTGGACAGCAATAGGCTCGGAATCGGCAAGATCTTCATTGTCAGAATTGAGACATTCAATGAGAAGAAAAAAATTTACACATAAAAAAAATCAAACTGACAGTATTGCAGCACTCTTGATAAGATCAGTACATGTTGGATTTCCATTGGACAGTGTACTTGAGGATCATGAAACACCTGCACCATCGCCCGTTAATTATCTTGGTGATTTTCAAAAATTAACTGATGAATTGAGACCAGAAATCCAATCAGATTATGGTGACTCAAATGAAGAAGTTGGAGAAAACATTTTGAGTGAAAAAAATGTGGAGGACAATAACTTCAACGTCGAGAAAAACGAGAATTATGATTACACTGATGGACATATTCCGATGATTTCATCATCAGAAACTGATACATCAACGTCTGATGATGATGATGGACCATCAGAATCCAGTACTAATTACAATATATTGGATGATTCACTTCCATTTTGTCCTGATTCTAGTATTGATCAATCCAATGAATCTTCTTCGGAGAAAATCAAAGCAATTCAATCTTCAAAATTTGAACAGGTAGAAAATTCTGAAAGTTCTAATGACAAATTTTTTAATCGTAACGAACAAAACGCACCTTTTGGAGCTTTAAATGAAGAATCCATCGATCTGGATGGAATCAATGAAGTTCTAAAACAGATGGCATCTCAAGAAGGTTTAAATCTGGATTATGATTTTCGGGCGTCATTTGATGAAGATTTTCGAACAGAATTTACACCCCTCATCCGAAGTTCTTCAAGTTTTAAATTGAAACTCTTGGAGAAACAGGAGAATTTTGATGAAGTTGAGGATAATATATCCTTCATTGCTTCCAGTACACCGACAGAAACGAAAAACGAAATTAATTTTCCAAATATTGAAGAGGCCGGTTTACATGTTCCTGAAAGATTTTCATCTGAGGCTGAAAAATTACATGAACCATTGATTAATTCAAATGACATAATTAATTATAAACCTGAAGGACAATTGAGTCCTGATATAGCAGCAGTCGTACCTGAAAGGAGAGGATCTTTTTCATTACCTCTAGATCTTGATCTTATTCCCGAAGCATCAATGAGTGATTCTAATGATTCATTGTTCTCAAAAGACCAATCAGGCGAGACAAAGCTACAGCTTTCCGAAAATTCAATGTCAAATTACTTCAAGAATCTCGAAAAAAACACTTCAATTTCAAATGATGAGAAATCTACCGTCGATGAATCTAAAATACCGTACAGGAAATATCTATTTCATTCTTGCTCTTTGAGAGGTAAATCAAGACACGAGAAGAAGGATAAAACTTTTAAAAAAGTTAGAAGAACAGAAACAGTAATATACAAGGGACCGTTAAAGTTGAAACAAGAAATTCAACCTTCAATAAATCATCCAGATAATCTTGAAAAGATTGTGAATGCTATCACTGGCCCTTCAATCATCATTGATCCAGCTGAAACAGACAATTCTCATCTGAAACTACCACCACCTGACGATAAGCACATAAACATTCACACGCCATATCCAAAGGATGAATTTCATCCACCAGAATTTCCTGTTTCTCAAAAATACACAATTGAGGCTCAACTTATGAGTGAAAGATTTCGTAAAAAATATCGTCAGCACTGTATGCTAGATTTATTAAGAACAATTGATGTAAAAATGATGATACATCATATGCATAATGAGCGTAAAGATTCAACAAGAAGCAGAAAGAAGCATTCTCACAAGCATGGAAATTCAACACCATCACCAGAATCAATACATCGTACCAAGTCCCACAGGCGTAATTCACGATCAAAATCACCTGAAAGACAGCATCACCATCATCATCACTCCCATCACAGTCATGAACATCATAATCATGACCACATTCAAAATTCAATTATTCCAATTCATTCTGCTCCTAATTTCATTCATCATACACCTTTATCAAATCCTGAATCTATGCGAAATCTTCCTAAATCTTCATCTTCAGCTGAAATTTCACCAAAAATTAATATCAGCCTGAATGATATCCACTGTACATCATCAAGAGACAAGCAAATTCCTACTGCAATAATAATTGAATCTTATGATACACCCAAAGTCCATGAAATTCCAACTAAAGATTTAATTTCAAAAAAAATTGATGATAATATTAAAAATGAAGTTATTCAAATTGATGTTATTAAATTAGTCACTAATTCTGATTATCTAATGCCAAATGAGCAAGATATCTCGGTGCACAAGAGTCACAGTGAGGGAAGTTTAAAAGAATTCCAAAGCCATTTATCATTAACTAAAAATACTAACATCTCTAAAATCACTGACGAAATGTGTGTGCCTTGCCCGCCTTTTATTCCTAGACAGCAAGAAGAATCATCAAGTCCAGTACATCAGCCAGTATTACCTGCATCAGTTGGTTCAAAGCTACTTAATTCACCAGCACCAAAAAATCCAACTGCATCACTACATCGTAGGTCTAGTGACTCTGATCTGAGTATTACACCTAAGGGTAAGTTTATTAGTGATGTCTGAACGATTGATAATTTGTTTTTCACCCAATATACCATTTGGATGACAAAATTAAAGCAGAAGCCTTGCAAATCGTAGACAGTTTAAGAAGTTCACTGCTTTTGGGTTTTATTTGCGAGTTATAGTTATCGATACAATCCTGCGAATTGAGGGAAATTATTGTTTTTTTTTTGCTTTATAATTTCCTGAATTATTTAAGGTAGTATCCCAGAGTACGATCGATAAAACAGTAAAAAAACGTCGCTGAAGCTAGTCAATGAAAATATCCGTAGTATTTTGAGGCGTTTTGAGAGCCTCATGTCAATGATAAGTCCCACACTGAGAGAAAAAATATATTTTATTGAGAAATAAAAAGATTGGAAATTTCCAATATCACGTGAACTTTAAATTAAATATAAATATCATTATACTGAGGAGAAAATTGAATTTCTAACAATTGAATTTCTTGAAACTGAGAAGAGTCAATAATTATTAATTTTTAGAAATTAGTAGATTGGAATTAATTCATTTTTATTAGTTATTTAAAACGAATTGAAGATTTTTCAAATTGATCATTTTATTGCTTGTTCCAACAATAAATATACTCTTCTCAAAGAAAAATTTTTACTTCAATCAATTAATTGATCAGAAAATTCATTTTTTTCTTTCAATTCAAAGACAAATTTTCTCAATAAAATCATTTTTTTCTCTCAGTGCACGGCATTTACTCATTTTCACTGATTTAAGGGTATTTCTCGTAATAAAAAACGTTCATCTCCATTTTTATTCAATGAGATTTCATAAAGTAGGAAAAACAAGATTGGCTGACGAAAAATCGATGTTTTTATGTATCTTAGGATAACGTAAAGTGGAAAGAGTGTGGCGAATTGAGTGACGATTTCTTTAAGGTGAAAGACAAAGGTATTTGTGAGCCCTCAGAACCGGAAATTCAGGGGATGTCAAATTTGAAGGGGAGTTGTAATTTCTTCATGTTTGAAATTTCTCATTTTTTCGCGTATTTTTTGTGTTCCTCAAATTTCCGGTTCCGAAAAATCGTCTATCAATTTGCCATAGGGCTGGACTTATAAGAAAGAAATATGCTAAAAATGAGAAATTCAAAGCTTAAAAAACTTCCATCTTTCTTAAAATATGACGTCCCTCAAATTTCCGGTTCCAAGGGCTAACAAGCACCTTTGCCTTCTACTCTAAAAACAATCGTCACTCAATTCGCCATAGAGCGAGGAACTTATAAAATTAATCCTTCACATTCTCCCCAGTACGTTACCCTAAGACACTGTACGCTGGGATACTATATTAATTTCTATCTTCTGAAAAAAGAAAGAAAAAAAACGGCTATGACTATTATTTTGTTAAAGGTATTTTTTAAAAATAATTTTTGTTGTTCAATGAAGAATAGTGAAGTTTCGTAAGCACCTCGTGGAGTGACTGCACGAGGCTTTTCATTAATTCTCTGTCATTCACAAAATTGAAAAAAATCACCTCTGCATTTGTATCTTCTGATTCTTTTTCTCTGCTATTGATCATGGATTATGAACCAAAAAAAAAAAAGCAGATGAATTCAAGAAATCAGAAAATTATGATTTTCTTTTCTGTTCCATTCACATTATTTCTCCTGCCAGGATTTTGTAAATTCATTCACAAACGTGAGTACCGTTCTGGAAATCAATGATTATTATTTTTTCTCATGATGTGAAAATTTGTCGCCACTCATATATATTTAACCCAGAATCAACACCCTAGAAGACCTGAGGTGTTTCATTTTCATGATCATCTGTCCTATTTCAATGTTTTAAAACTTTAATTGATGAACAAAAAAAAATAGCTCATTAACAGGGTGGCGATTGACGCAGAAAACCTGAAAAAACCTGAAAAAGGGAGGGAATTTAAAATTTCTGAAATAGTCAGGGAACTTTAATCTTAGTCAGAGAAATTTGTAGTTTAATTTTTATTTCCATATTTTTAAAAGTTATAGATATTTGATCGAAAGAAATAGAACTTTTCGATTAGTCGAAAATCTGCAAAATATTGTTAAAGTTTTTTTTTTTGTTTCTTATATTTTTTTTTAAAGTCTGATAAAAAGATTATTTGCAGACATAACTAAGGATTTTAACGTATATTCAAATAATATTTGTTTTTAATTAGAAAAAAATCATGGAAAAGTCAGAGAATTTTGAAAATTAGTTTTCAGTCGCCATCCTGATTCATTTTAAACATTATTATGGACATGAAAATTAATAATTCGACATGACCCAATTACACTCCCTGATGAGCTCAGGGCTTTTAGGGTAACATAAATGTTGTGTCTTTTATTATTCACATCATATCCATAGATTTGCTACCATCACTTACCCCAGAACCATCAAACATGATGTATATCTTCATTTCACATCTATTAAATAATTCCCATTACTTCATTGAAAAAAAAAACCACTTGGATCTCGTAAATCCGATTATTTTCTTTGAATATGCATGATTTTTTCGTGTATTTAGTTTCTATTTGCATGTACAATTATTGCTACTTTATCTTGTTGAGCATGAGAAACATTAATCCTACAACTAACAAGCTCACATGATACACCTATTCATAGATTGTACTAAAATATATAGGGGAAGGTGGGGCGAAATGGACAGCAGGGGTAGAATGGACACATCTAAATTTTTAGGCAAATATTATGGAAAACTCTTGAAATTGATAGAAATATTAGTGGTAGATTGTTTTTGATGATTTCATTGGAAAGCTGAGGAAATTTTAGGCGGGAAACAAGTGCCGGAATTAATTTTTTTGAATTTTTGGTGATTTTGATTTTTTTGAGCATTTTAGAGGGCTAAAACTCTTACTTTTTTTAAAAATTTCCTGTTTTTTGAGGATATCTGCGATTCTATTCGTCCTGGCGTGAAAATTCCGATGGGAGGTGAAAGGTGAGATTATTTGCCATCGATTTATGGGGTTTTCAATTTGAAAATATCGATTTTTAAGGTATTTATGGGCATTTTTGTGAAACAGTTTTGTGAAACAGTTTTTGGTCCATAACTATCCCAAAAAATGGATATTTTTTAATTCAAAACCCCATAAATCGATGGGAAATGAGCTCACCTTTCATTTGAGACCAGCCCTGAATTGCTACGACCAATAGAACCAGAGATATTTGCAAAAAACTGAAAATTTTCAAAAAACGAAAAACTTTCCCCTCAAAAATGACAAAAAATATCGAATTTTCAAAAAAATCGAAGAAAATACATTTGACACTCTTTTTTCAGCTGAAATTTCCTCAGCTTTTCAATGGAATCATCAAAAAAAATCCATCTCTAACCGTTTAATTACAGTGTCCATTTTGCCCCACTCTCCCCTACATCAAACTAGTGATGGGCGGTCTCTGAAAAAAAAACATTCTCGAAGAATCGATCATTAGAAAATAGGATTTCTTCGAAATCGATCTTATCAAAAAAAAAAAATCAAAGTGAGAAAATTGATGAATTGGGATATGTCGAATTCATTGAATTCGATGAATCGATTCTGAAGATAATCGATTGGAAGTCTATGTGATATGGTTTTTGTCTCCCGTTGGACTGAAGGAAGATGAAACGAAACTATAGAATGATAGGAGATATATCGAATTCAATTCGAGATATCGCATGGATTAATCGCTATTTTGGAATCTTCTTAAATTCGAAAAAGGTGATCCCTTCAATCCGAAACAGGTCAAATGAAATTGAATTATCGATCGCTTCGAGATTCGATTCATCGAGTTTTGATATTGATTTATCGAAATTTTGAAATTGATCGATTGAGAGTTGATTCCCCTAAATTAATACGAATGATTCGGAATTATTGAATGTTATGAGATATATTGAATTTGTTCTTTTTTAATTATAGATATCTCGAATTCAATGCGAAATATTGCATCGATTAATCGATATTTGAAAAATAAAAGCAAGTCGCTGCTTTTGGAAGAAAAGGAATTTTCATGCAGTCGTGCGTATAATTGATGGTCGATAGTTTTGGAAAAACCAATAATCACATAGGGGAGAGTGGGGCAAAATGGACCCAAAAGATGAGATGCCTCGAGATTTTTTTAAAAAGCAGCGGTTGCTTCAAAAAATCTGAAAAAATTTACAAACAATATACATATGTTGGAGGATTTACTCAAATTTTTTCAGATTTTTTCGTCCAATCCTTCATTCCGAAAAAAATTCCTTAATCATGTGACTATGAAGGTCCATTATGCCCCACTCTCCCCTAAACTTTCAATCGATCATTTCCAAATATTTGATCAATAGATGCGATATCTCGCATTGAATTCGGCAAATATCACATTCCATTCGATAGTTTTGATTCACTAGTTCTAAGGGGATCTTTGCATTGACTTCAAGATATCACATATCATTCGATGATTCTTATATATTTATTTTCTCTTTGAGAAACAATGAATACGATTTTTCAACAGAGAAAAATCCAAAAATCGATTGATTGACCTTTTTTTAAAATCACCTCAAAAATCGATTTTCGAGAAGAAAAATTGATCTTACCAAGATCAATTCAAAATCGTCCATCACACTCCATCAGACAGAGAGTAATGGTAAACTTGTGTATGTGAATTGTTTTTCAATTATAATATCAAGAGTTAAATGAAAAGAAATGAATGGAAAATCAATGGTAAAATGCCTATAAATGTCTATTGTTAACTATTTTCAGGAAACTCCCTGGCTGGAAGTGACAGATCAATGGGGGGTCACTTGAGGCCATCAACTGCAATAGTTAGAACTATGAATCAAGATGCACTGGAAATGCTGGAGTATCCTTTCATTACAATGCAACAGTATTCAACTGGTTTCATATTAAATCTAGGTAGTTATTAATTCGTTTTTTTTTTTCTTTCATTCACATAAGTTATAAACGTACGACTCATAATATTTAATAGCGTAATAATTTACAGGTGGATTAGTAAGTGCTAGATCAGTGAAACTGATAGAGCGTATTTCAAATTTAGAAGAGCCGGAAGGTCGTGACGCTTGGTGGACGGAGATTAGAATGGAAGTTAGATCTCATGCTCGTGCACTTGGTTGCAACGTTGTTCTCGGTTATAAAGAGGAAATTAGTATTTGGTAAGAGAAATATTATTATTCCGGGGGAAAGTGGCGTAAAATAGACATCATAATTGAACAGTTCGAGATAGAAATTTTCGAATGATTTCATCGAAAAGCTGAGGAAATTTTGGGTGAAAATCATGCATCAAAATTATATTTTTGTAATTTTTCGAAAATCCCATTTTTTTTTTATAAAATCGAAAACTTCACTTTCTTCAGAATATCTTCAGCTCTAGACTTAGCGATCTGGGGTTGACTTTAAATAAAAAGTGAGCTCATTTTCCATCGATTTATGTCGTTTTTAATTTTTTCCTCAATCAATCGTTCAATTAGTTTCAGACTATTGTCTGGAAATCAAGTATTTGCTCTGTATATTCGACAAATCAATAATTTTTCTTTACAATTGTATTAATTAGTGGGAAATGAGCTCATATTTCATGTCAGACCAGCCCCAGATAGCTGCGACCAATAGAACCGGAAATGTGAGATTTTTGAAAATGAATGAAAAAGGGTTTCACCATCTCAAAATCTTGACGAAAAACTTGAAATTTTCAAAAAGAATCCAAAACAATCAATTTTCTATTGAAATTATCAGGAAAAACTTATCTTCAATATTTCTACTGATTTCGAGTGATTTATATCATATAAAACTTCGAAAGTTGTGTTTTTTTCACCCACTTCCCCGTACATTCAATAAATGATACGAAAAAAAAAATATTTTAATTCACATATAATTCACCAGTGATGACGTATGCGTGCTAAATGCTTCTGGCACAGCAGCAGTAATAAATTTATTGAATACGAGTCAGGATCAAGAACCTTTGCTCAATAAAACTCAAACATCTGTAATGACAAATTTACTAGAAAATGATAAAGATAAAAATCAACAGAAAAACATAACAAATAAATGTGAAAAAAGTGAAGAAATACCACTCAATGTAATTGGTCAATCACAATATGGTAAAATAAGTCGTATATCAGAATCAAATGATCCTGAATTACCATACATACCATTTCAAAATGCATGTAGTCTCTGTCATTTACCTTACAATGAGTCAAGTGTGCCTTTTAGAGTTGATATATCAAAATGTACAATATGTAAACGTGCCAATGTTCCTGATGTATTATTCACGACAATTGAATTACCAGATAATATACCATTGACAGGACGTGGTGTTTTTATACAAGCAACTGTATGTAAAAATAAAAGAGATTTACGTGGTGAATTAAATGCCAAAGAGATATCAGACTGTTTACCATTTTTAGAATATGAATTACACAGTTTATTGTTAAATAAGCTCAAAGTTAAAGGTATGAATGCTATATTTGGATTAAAAGTACAAGTATCAATTGGTGAAAGGCTTGTTATTGGTATGGCTGTTGGTACTGCTGTATTTTTAACAGCATTACCAGTACCATGTATACCAAAAATAGCATCTGGTAATTCATGGCATAATGATGAACAATTGAGTGAAATACAAAAAAATTTAATTGAAACAGTTAAGAAAAATCGTGATTATTACAAGCTCAAGGCAATTATTGATATTGAAAATGGAAAAACAATTGCAACATCAGATACAGATGAATCTGATGATGATCTACCAGATTTAGATCTTGGTGCTGGTAAAAAAGATGCTTGTGTACTTGAAGTTGATGATGTTGAGGATATGGATAGAATTAATCTACTTATGGATGATAGGCCACCAGATGATTTTCACGTTGTTAATACACAATCTATACCTGGTTTAGAGGATCTTGAAATTGTTAGAAATCTACAGATGTTTACGCAAATATCAAGAGCCAAAATTCCAGCTGGACAGTCTGCATCTATGCCGTCAAAATACTTTGCAAGAATGCTACAAACTATCTTCTTTAAATTGAGGAGAATGGTACCATGTGCTCTATGTGATATGCAATTTAAAGTTGCACTACCTGAACAAGATGAAATACAATTGACTGTTGTTGGTATGGCATTGGGTCTTGGTGAGCCTACAAAAATGAGTAAATATAAGAAAAAATGCATTAATATCTCATCCAGCAAGGATCAGCTCAAGAAAACAGATGATAATGATTTGATATTTAGTCTTGACGAGGATCATGCTGAGAATTTTAATGCTGAAATTAACAGTTCAATCAATCAAACGTTAATGTCCAACTCAAATTCGCCGTTAATTACAACACAAAAATCTCGACCACGATCACCCTTTAAAACGAAATCACATCAACACCGGTATAAACATGTAAGTTCTTTTTTTCTCATATACAGTATGAAAGATTTCTCGATATTAAGGTGGTATCTCAGGGAACTCGAGTACAGCAGACTCTTTATTTTTTGGGATCCTGCAAAAAGCAGGACAATTATTATTTTTTTTTTTTACAACAAATACATTACTGAGGTAATGAAAAATATGCGCGTGTCAAAAATTGCAAAAACTATAAAAAAAAATTTTTTTTAAATAATTTTTTTGTTTGCAAAAATGCAAAAAATTGTCACAATTATGCTAATTTTATTATAATTATTTTTCAATGCCATATTAAAGATGATATTTTTGTTCAATTTTTTGTTGCAATTTTTGTTCGCATAGTTTACAAAATATGAATTATCAAAGTTACTGAAAATTAGAAAGTTACTAAATTGGACAGAAGTAATGAAATTACTGAAACATTACACAGTTGACCCATTATTTAAAAGCTATTGGCGAAGAGAACAGCATTTTCACAAAATAATAGAAGAAAAGATAATTCAATTTTCCGTACACTTTCGTAGAAATATTTGGCTTTCTCTCTCTCCATCTCATGCATATGATAGGAGATTAATGCTTGAAAAAATGGAGAAATAAAAATGATATTCACAAGCTGAAGATATGACTTTCGACTAGTTTTATCACTTTTTCGAGTAAATTAAAACACTTTTTCCTGATTTCTCACCAATTGATTGGAAAAGTAACATTGTACTAACGTAGAAATGATCTTATTTTCCTGCTTGATCGACCGTACTTTGTGATACTATCTTAATACTAATTTTAATCAATTATTTACCTTCATTTTCATCACAGGTACCTCTCAAAGAACGATATGGCGTAGACATAACGCCACTGTCCTATCTACCCGGTGGTAGAATAGAAAGATACTTAGGAAACTTAAATTTCTTTTTCATCAGAGAAAGCACATCGATTAGAGAGGTAATTATAATGTTGAAAAGTTTCCAACGTAGTTTTCAATATATCCGTGATAAGAAAAGATATTAATCCTCTTCTTATCTTCGGTTTTCCTTTATTATTAGAATGGTGGACTCAGCGGATTTACTCACAGCTTTGTAACAGAAGTATTGGCAATTGTTCGTGCACATATAACAGCATTGGGTGGCAATGCAATGGTTGCATTTTTCATGACACAATGCGTACTACAACATAGTCCACACAAGAATCAGGTAGATCATCATTATTATTGAACGAGCTCTTTGATCATTTCAACCGATCGTTTTTCAAACACTTCTTTTTCTAAATTTATGCGCTCTTTTTACCATCAATATATGAGTAAACCGAATCTTCATCCTCAAGATATTTGAGTAGTATCACATAACAGGCAGAGTACACCTAAAGGCATTTGAAAAAAACCTTCAGTTTATTATCTCTCTTGGAATTTCAAGTAGTGGTTTTTTTTTATATGAATATACCTTCCTCCGGAAAAAGGCACTTTGATGCTCTCCTTCCGAAAGCAAAATTTATTATCCCTGGAAACTCGTTTTCAATTTCCGCCTGAGAAAATAATATAAAAACACGCTTATTTTGAATTAGAGATGGAAAAATATGACGATCATTTCAATGACTGACTATTTTGGTCAAAAAATAATGACCGAAACATGAATTAGAAAATTGAACGGACGCTGACACACTTAATTTCATCTGAATAAACTGATTATTTTTGTTTGGTAAATGTGTAGATTAAGAGCCTTTTTTTATAAAATTTGAAAATCACAGAATCAAATTTCGGAAAAAATGGGGAATGCGCAAGCGAGGTTTAAATTCACAACCATCTGATTACATGTCAGGTGCTCTACCAATTGAGCTATTGCGAGTTCCGCTATTTACCTTCGAATTTTTGATTCCGATATATTATCGTACTCTCAGAATCAGAAATTCGGGGGATATCAGATTTGACATGAGGCCCAAAACGCGCGAAAATTTTACGGATATTTTCACGGATATTTCTACGGCTGGCTTCAGCCACATGATATTTCGATGGTTTACTCATTTTTTTTTACGATGAATGCATTAAATATTTTAATCACTATACGAGATCAAAGACTTGTCTACGTACTCTATATCCCATTTCTTCAAATTATGTTATCACTGAAAATCACAATTAATTAAAGAAGTACCAAATAAAAAAAATGACCAAAGAAAAAATTGATAGACATTTTCCATCTAAATAGCTGGATTTCTATATCGATTTTTGATATTCACTTACGAATTGAGTAGTTTTTCATGGCCGGTATTTCGGAAATTTCAAAAACTCATCATTTGTCCTGAAAAAAGAAGGGATGTCCCCAAGTTAGAATCAAACTAAGGTCGGATGTTGGCGAGTCAGATCATGACACCTCTAAGTGTCATCTTGGCCCTCTGAAGATTAATTACAATTTCTCTAGAGAATTGATGAATACTGTAGGGGAAGGTGGGGCAAAATGGACACATCAAAATTTTTAGGCAAATATTATGGAAAACTCTTGAAATTGATAGAAATATTGATGGTAGATTGTTTTTGATGATTTCATTGGAAAGCTGAGGAAATTTTGGGCTGGAAACGAGTGCCGGAATTAATTTTTTTGAATTTTTGGCGATTTTGACTTTTTTTGAGCATTTTAGAGGGGTGAAACCCTTTCTTTTTTTCAAAATTTTCAGTTTTTTGAGAATATCTTCGGTTTTATTTGTCGTAGCGTAAAAATTCCGATGGGAGGTGAAAGGTGAGATCATTTGCCATCGATTCATGGGGTTTTCAATTCAAAAATATCGATTTTTAAGGTATTTATGGGCATTTTTGTGAAACAGTTTTGTGAAACAGTTTTTGGCCCATAACTATCCCAAAAATTGATATTTTTGGATTCAAAACCCCATAAATCGATGGGAAATGAGCTCACCTTCTATTTGAGACCAACCAAGAATTGCTATGAGCAATAGAACCAGAGATATTTGCAAAAAACTGAAAATTTTCAAAAAAGGAAAGGATTTAACCCCTCAAAAATGCCAAAAACTATCGAATTTTCGAAAAAAATACATGTGACACTCATTTTCCAGCTAAAATTTCCTCAGCTTCTCAATAGAATGATCGAAAAAAATCCATCTTTAACCGCTTCATTACAGTGTCCATTGTGCCCCACTCTCCCCTATAGCTTCTGAAATTGAGTCATTCCTCCTAATCTTCGCACTAAAGAAAAGTACTCTGCAATGAGTAAAAAAAGCAACCATGAATAAAATTGACAGCCAATTTTCATCTTTTCCGTCATTTGACAACCGACCTGACCTATTTCCAAATTGAGCCACATTATACATCCCTACTTTGATAATCAAAAGAACATCCAAAATTAAAAAAAATATTTCAGGGCCAATGTCTTATCAATGTTGGAGGGGACGTCGTCATCGTATCGTATTTTGGTGATGAAAGGCACAATCAAAATTCCTGACAACCACCATATTCAGCGCCTCCATAAGGTGCTCTGATATTAGCAGAATGGAAGAAAACGAAGAAATGATGAACGAAAAATCCTGTGTTCAGAATCGACGCCTAGCCCAAGTTTTCTTGAGCTATTTTGTTATAGAAGCGCAATTTGTTACTTTTGAGAAAAAAAAAATACGGTTATTAGTTACATATTCTGATAATTCGTGATCTAGCAATTTCTCATCATACTATATCATCGCCTTCGAGTCAAAGGGGCGTAAGTGTAACGCTTATGCATAACACTTGCGCCTCTTTGTTTCTAAGCCTATGATATATCTTTTTGATGTATTCAAAAAATAGAGAGTAGTGTTTGCTCTTTCATGCATGAAACAGATTAAGGTAATCCTAGTGGTTCCGGCAATCTATTTTTCCCTTTCAATTCTGGTCACGTTCGATGGAGTATCATGAGGAGATTTTTAAAAAATTTAGTTTACCCCATGTTACCGGACAAATGAGGCCAAAATTAATTTTTGAAAACATTAAATCAACATTAGAAATCCATTAGCAAGGTTCAGTTTCAGTTCAATGGCGACAATTCATGGTCACAGGTCTGTTAAGGGACACATTTACCTAGAATGTCTATTAACTTTCGAAATCATGAAAGATGCATGTTACCGGTGACATATAGCGACAATTAATTCAATTAATCACATGAAAACATTAATGGCGGCTATATTGGTATTTGAAATCTGAGTATCAATTCTGAGTCAAATTCGGAACAATATTGAATCTTTATAATAATATTCAATAAAAATTTACCATTGTCGATATCATTTCAATAACGTGCTTAAAATGTTATAAAATCGAAATAATTAGAATATTCATGATAACTTGGAAATATAAAAAACCAAAAATAGATCATTTGGACCTGCCACTAGGATTACCTCAATATTTAACAATTTTGTTTTCTAATAGTTCAATTAAAATTCTGTCAAGTTCTAGAAATTCTTGGTACTCAATTTAATGACTCATGAAGTTGTGATGTTCCTATTTTAATTATAGTCTTAATTCGCACGTTGTTGACTTTTTTTCATTTTCAGCCACAGGGTTTGTTATTAATGACAATACTTTTGAAAAAAAAACATATTATTTATGATAGTCATAAGTTTTCTCTTGAATAATTGTTGTTATTGTAGTCACATTGATAGATTATAGGCTCTACCCGAAACAACTAACTCACTTTCGCAGATGCAGAATCCCTTCAGTCTTTCTTGCGTGGAATAGCTCAATATTACGTTCGACACACAACTTTTTCTAATCATCAGTTGAATTGAATATTTTTACTTACTATCAAATGTAATGCATGTAAATTATGACCATTTAATTAGAAGAAGCTGGGGTACAATGGTAGTTGGCTTTTCATGTGTTGTATCATGAAAACCTTGAGAAAAATGGAAAATGAAAAGAATTGACTAGATTTGTGATAAAAAAAAATGTTGGATTTTCAAAATATTCCAAAAGTCAATTCTGATCCATGTTTTCCCATCGGGAATTTCCTCAGCTTTCCAATGAATTCGTTAGAAAAAAATCCATCTCATGCTATTTCATTGAAATTTCCATTTTATCCCACTTTTTCCTCTCATTTCCCGGGAGACCCTAACAGATAATTCAATGCTTTGCATCAAAAATTCTACTGAATGACTAGGGGAAGGTGGGGCAAAATGGACATAAGGGGTAAAATGGACACATCTAAATTTTCATGGTTTTATCCTGAAAAACGCTCCAAATTGATAAAAATAATGGAGGTAGAATTTTTTCAATGATTTCATTGAAAAGCTGAGGAAATTTTAGGCGGAAAATATGGGTGAAAATTTTTTTTTCACATTTTGGAAAAAAAAAATTTTTTTACTCAATCTTGAAGGGTACCCCCTTTCGATTTTTTCGAAAAATAGGTTTTCAATAATATCTTTGGTTCTATTCGTCGTAGCGATTCGCGGGTAGTCTCAAATTGAAGGGGAGCTCATTCCTCACATTTTCGTTAAAGTCTCATTAATTTTTATCGAAAATTACGGAAGTTACAGCCCAAAAACTGATTTCCACAAATTGCCCTGTAATTTCGTCAATTTTTGAGAAAAATCAATGGGACTTTAACAAAAATATGAGGAACGAGCTCCCCTTCAATTTGAGACCACCCGCGAATCGCTATGACGAATAGAACCGGAGATATCATCAAAAAACCATTTTTCGAAAAAAAACTTCAAAAAAACTTCAAAAATTCGAAAAAATTGATTCCGACACATGTTTTCCCCCTAAAATTCCCTCAGCTTTTCAATGGAATCATTAAAAAAAATGTAACTTCGACTGTTTCATTTGAATGTCCATTTTGCCCCACTTTCCCCTATATATATTAGAATTGTATTGTAATAAATTGAGACTGTGATCAATAAGGTGCAATAATTATAATCATTAGATAATATCAATTCTTCTTTAGTACACTGTTAGAGGAAAATGGAAATTTCATAGACAATTTGATGAAAATTTTCATAAACGTGATATTGAATTTTTCTTTAATGGAAAAATGATTATGAAATCTGCGAGTTTCAGAGTGAATTCTGAGGAATCTATGAGTTTCAAGTAGAATTGAGACAGAAATTCTACAGCTCACTTGAATTTCCAACTGAACATGAATATTTAGAATAAAAATGACTTGAATTTTCAATTTGTTTTCGGAAGTTTTCCTATTTTTACGAAATTTTCAAGAAATAATTGAACTGAAATTTACAAATTTCATTGATACCCAGGCATGAAATTATTTAAAAATCGATGAGATGTTAATTTTTAAATGACATAATTATCTGAAATTTCAGTAGAAATGTCACTCGTTTGGAATTTTTGGGATTTTGTAGGGAAAATTCAGAGGAAAATTTTTAACAGTGTACAGAAGATGAAATAAAGTGAATCCAACGAAGAGATTCTCACAGTTTAGTAATGAGATTCTAATCGATATCTAAATCGGGAATAGTAAGATCGTAGGAGATTGAATTTGCCATGCAGGTTTGAACCGCAAATGCTCGAGTATTTTCCTTCCTATTCTCCACGTCTTATCTCAAGATCCGTACAATTGAATTGACTATTGCGTAGTGAACTTACGTATTGCCGATATTAATCACAATTATTTTAATAAGAAAATAGAGAGCATATATAGGCTGAATATGACACAGTAATTATGAAATTTGTGGAAAAGTTTTCCAATAACACTGCTTTGATGGCTGTCATATTTAATTTATCTATCTCTATTGTAAATTAAGAAACTCTCAATAGTCAGAGAGTAGAAAAAAAGTATAAAGAAAATATTGTTTTCTATAAAAAGCTAATAATTAAGTTAATTATTAATGAATAAAGTAAGTAAAATTTAGTCCATTATTGAATGCCTTTGGATCTATTTAAGGATTTATCGCACTGTTTTTTTTTTCATGCAACTTGTAAATAAATATATAGCATTCAACTGTCTCATCTGTTCACAATTAATTGTAATAGACCAATCATCATGCCAGTCCTCTAGTTCCTCTTTTATTTATGACCTCCTCAAAGAATCATTTTAACGTTGAAGAAAATATCATAAACGCTCCAAAAAAAAACACTCATCCCCATAATCAATAAAGGAGAAATATTCTTGGGGCAAATAAACGAAAATATTGGAGTCTGATGAATTGGAGACCCTCAGCATGACGTTATTGTCTTCGTTCAATGGACGATTGATTATTTGAAAACATTGTGAGTTTATTACTGAAGCAACGACCCTAAGTATTTAACATATTTTGTTGTCTACATCAGTCGCTTTTTTTTCAGTTTCAGATATGAAACAATAGACTGATTTACATGAAGAAATTTACGAATAATCCAATGTACGTATGTGTCTCACTGAATTTATATTTGAATCAGTGTCACGTTGCATTCTTTTAATACGATGAGTATTATAGAAAGGGAGAGACTGCAAGATTTTATAGAGAATAATTTGATTCCTGATACTAGCAATATCAGACATGTAATAAATTTTTTTCTCAATAAATAAATTATATTAGAGAAAAAAAATATGAAACTTTGGGAGATTTAAAGAAGTTACAAGTGCAAATTTAGGCAATAATTTAGTTGTTTAGAAAAAAAAAATCCAGAAAATTGTCAGATGTGTGTTAATTTAATTATTCTTTGATTCTTATTAATTTGAAACTTTTGCGATTATAACGTTGAAAAAAGTATATGATGGATGTGTTGTTGTATTCGCAAATAACATTTATATATATAACACTTCATTCTTTATAAAACTCTAATACGTAAATTATACATGCACGTGCATATAGCAGTAGTCTTATATTTTATTCCTCAAACTAAATTTTGCTGAAGCTAAATTACACAAGAAGTTTAATGCTCATATGCTTTGTTTGAAATTATCTTTGAGAACTTGAAGTTGACTTTTCCTCCTCAGCTTACATATATAAAGTTCATGTGTATATGGAAGAATTGCGACAAATAATTCAATATTCTCTGCATTGTCATTTTGAACAAATTTATAATATCTCAACTGAATGAAATATTCAAAAAGTTTTGAAAGATTTAAGGAATTCTCAAGTCTTCAACGTATATGATGCAATGAAAAAAGCAAAGGTATTAGATTGTTTCTAGTTGTCTTCTCGCAAAGACGATGATAAACTCCAATGAACACAATAACTTTCTATCTTTTCCGTATCTCTTATCTTTTATCACAATCTCCCACATAGAAATAAAATCTTTTAATATATCTCAGGCGTCGTTAAGTTTAATCTCTGCACTTCCTGTTCAAAGGTTTAGATCACTGACTCTTTGGCTCATCTCATTCTTCCTTCGCACACATGATACAGCTTCCTTTTCTAAATCAATTTCCGGCTTTAGTATTTTGCCATATAGGGATTATATTGAGGTCATAAAAATGGAGCATACTGTGATCCACAGATGAAATTCTTATTTGTCTCACTTAGTCTCAGGAATCAAGTGGATTTCTACGATAAAAGAATTCCCTAAATTCAAAGAAACAACATGATTAAAATTTTTTTAATCATCATCATCAAATTTATGGCCATGGTATGCACTGTTAGAAAAAAATGGAAATTTCATCGATAATTTATGGGAATTTTCATAAACGTGATATTGAATTTTTTTTTTATGGGAAGATGGTTCTGAAATTTGTGAGTTTCAGAGGAAAGTCAAAGGGATCTATGAGTCTTGAGTAGAATTGAGACGGACATTCTACAACTTACTTGAATTTTCAGCTGAACATGAATATTCAGAATCGAAATGACTTGAATTTTCATTTTTTTAAAAATTATTTCCATTTTTATTAAACTAGACATTTTTTGCATGGTGCTCTTGAAAATTTATATATATTTTTACACATATTTCTGTATTGACCGTCATTGAAATGAATAAAAATGAATGTAAAGCGCGTTTTCACTACAAAAAGCAGCAATTTGCCCGTTTGAGGAAGAAATACGTTTTTTTTCTAAATTAATGCATTTTAGAGGCGAAAAGGCGCAAGTCCTTCGCATTCATGCCACTTTATTACTGAAGTCCTTAATAATATGATGAAAAGATAATAATAATGATAATTTGAGAGTTCTTTACCATTTTTGTTTACCGAGATAATCGCGGAAAACTGTAACAATTCCGCCGATACTGGATATCCCGAATCGTTGCGGCTTTTGGACCTTCAGGATCCCCCATCATCGTGTGTTTCACTCAATTCTTTGCGAAATTTCAAGGAAAACGCCGTATTCCCTCGGGGAATGGGTGAAAAATGAGGATGAAGGTATATTCGAAGGAAATCAGCCATCATGAAAATAGCCATTTTCAAATCTTCATAACTTTTTTTCTGTGGCGTATTTCCTGATAAAATTTTACAGTGACACTCCCTAGGTCGTCAGGAAGTAGCCTGCAAAATTCCACAACAGTATCGCGAATGGTTCAGCGAATTCGATAGAGCAGACATTGACATTTTTACGGATCCCATATTAACGTCCATTTCGCTCTATCTCGCTTATTTACCGAGATAATTGCGAAAAACTGAAAATGCTCCTTTCCCGATCCCAAATTAGTGCCTATTTCGCTCTATCTCGCTTATTTACCGAGATAATCGCGAAAAACTGGAATTTTTTCTTCCTGACTCCATATTAACGTCTATTTCGCTCTATCTCGCTTATTTACCAAGATAATTGAGAAAAACTGAAAAAATTCCGCAAAAACTGGATATCCCGAATCCTTGCGGCTTTTGGCCCTTCAGGATCCCCCAACATCTTGTTTTCAATCAACTCTTTGCGAAATTTCAAGGAAAACCTCGTATCTCTACGGGAAATGGGTGAAAAATGAGGATAAAGGAATATTTGAAGGAAATCAGCCATCATGAAAATCCCGATTTTCAAATCTTCATAACTTTTTTTCTGTGGCATATTTCCTGATGAAATTTTACAGTGACACTGCCTAGGTCGTCATAAGAGAGTCTGCAAAATTTCATAACAGTATCGCAAACGGTTCTGAGAATTCGATTGAGCAGAAATGGTCATTTTCATAGAGCAAAGGCCATTGCCTCCGGGTTTGGCCTGAAAATTCCGCAAAAACTGGATATCCCGAATCGATGCGGCTTTTGGCCATTCAGGTTCCCCCAACATCGTGTTTTCAATCAACTCTTTGCGAAATTTCAAGGAAAACCTCGTATCTCTACGGGAAATGGGTGAAAAATGAGGATAAAGGAATATTTGAAGGAAATCAGCCATCATGAAAATCCCGATTTTCAAATCTTCATAACTTTTTTTCTGTGGCATATTTCCTGATGAAATTTTACAGTGACACTGCCTAGGTCGTCATAAGAGAGCCTGCAAAATTTCATAACAGTATCGCAAACGGTTCTGAGAATTCGATTGAGCAGAAATGGTCATTTTCATAGAGCAAAGGCCATTGCCTCCGGGTTTGGCCTGAAAATTCCGCAAAAACTGGATATCCCGAATCGATGCGGCTTTTGGCCATTCAGGTTCCCCCAACATCGTGTTTTCAATCAACTCTTTGCGAAATTTCAAGGAAAACCTCGTATCTCTACGGGAAATGGGTGAAAAATGAGGATAAAGGAATATTTGAAGGAAATCAGCCATCATGAAAATCCCGATTTTCAAATCTTCATAACTTTTTTTCTGTGGCATATTTCCTGATGAAATTTTACAGTGACACTGCCTAGGTCGTCATAAGAGAGCCTGCAAAATTTCATAACAGTATCGCAAACGGTTCTGAGAAGTCGATTCAGCAGAAATGGTCATTTTCATAGAGGAAAGGCCATTGCCTCTGGGTTTGGCCTGAAAATTCCGCAAAAACTGGATATCCCGAATCCTTGCGGCTTTTGGCCATTCAGGTTCCCCCAACATCGTGTTTTCAATCAACTCTTTGCGAAATTTCAAGGAAAACCTCGTATCTCTACGGGAAATGGGTGAAAAATGAGGATAAAGGAATATTTGAAGGAAATCAGCCATCATGAAAATCCCGATTTTCAAATCTTCATAACTTCTTTTCTGTGGCGTATTTCCTGATAAAATTTTGCAGTGACACTCCCTAGGTCGTCAGGAAGTAGCCTGCAAAATTCCACAACAGTATCGCGAATGGTTCAGCGAATTCGATAGAGCAGACATTGACATTTTTACGGATCCCATATTAACGTCCATTTCGCTCTATCTCGCTTATTTACCGAGATAATTGCGAAAAACTGAAAATGCTCCTTTCCCGATCCCAAATTAGTGCCTATTTCACTCTATCTCGCTTATTTACCGAGATAATCGCGAAAAACTGGAATTTTTTCTTCCTGACTCCATATTAACGTCTATTTCGCTCAATCTCGCTTATTTACCGAGATAATTGAGAAAAACTGAAAAAATTCTGCAAAAACTGGATATCCCGAATCCTTGCGGCTTTTGGCCCTTCAGGATCCCCCATCATCGTGCGTTTCACTCAATTCTTTGCGAAATTTGAAGGAAAACCTCGTATCTCTACGGGAAATGGGTGAAAAATGAGGATGAAGGAATATTCGAAGAAAATCAGCCATCATGAAAATCCCGATTTTCAAATCTTCATAACTTTTTTTCTGTGGCATATTTCCTGATGAAATTTTACAGTGACACTGCCTAGGTCGTCATAAGAGAGCCTGCAAAATTTCATAACAGTATCGCAAACGGTTCTGAGAAGTCGATTCAGCAGAAATGGTCATTTTCATAGAGGAAAGGCCATTGCCTCTGGGTTTGGCCTGAAAATTCCGCAAAAACTGGATATCCCGAATCCTTGCGGCTTTTGGCCATTCAGGTTCCCCCAACATCGTGTTTTCAATCAACTCTTTGCGAAATTTCAAGGAAAACCTCGTATCTCTACGGGAAATGGGTGAAAAATGAGGATAAAGGAATATTTGAAGGAAATCAGCCATCATGAAAATCCCGATTTTCAAATCTTCATAACTTTTTTTCTGTGGCATATTTCCTGATGAAATTTTACAGTGACACTGCCTAGGTCGTCATAAGAGAGTCTGCAAAATTTCATAACAGTATCGCAAACGGTTCTGAGAATTCGATTGAGCAGAAATGGTCATTTTCATAGAGCAAAGGCCATTGCCTCCGGGTTTGGCCTGAAAATTCCGCAAAAACTGGATATCCCGAATCGATGCGGCTTTTGGCCATTCAGGTTCCCCCAACATCGTGTTTTCAATCAACTCTTTGCGAAATTTCAAGGAAAACCTCGTATCTCTACGGGAAATGGGTGAAAAATGAGGATAAAGGAATATTTGAAGGAAATCAGCCATCATGAAAATCCCGATTTTCAAATCTTCATAACTTTTTTTCTGTGGCATATTTCCTGATGAAATTTTACAGTGACACTGCCTAGGTCGTCATAAGAGAGCCTGCAAAATTTCATAACAGTATCGCAAACGGTTCTGAGAAGTCGATTCAGCAGAAATGGTCATTTTCATAGAGGAAAGGCCATTGCCTCTGGGTTTGGCCTGAAAATTCCGCAAAAACTGGATATCCCGAATCCTTGCGGCTTTTGGCCATTCAGGTTCCCCCAACATCGTGTTTTCAATCAACTCTTTGCGAAATTTCAAGGAAAACCTCGTATCTCTACGGGAAATGGGTGAAAAATGAGGATAAAGGAATATTTGAAGGAAATCAGCCATCATGAAAATCCCGATTTTCAAATCTTCATAACTTCTTTTCTGTGGCGTATTTCCTGATAAAATTTTACAGTGACACTCCCTAGGTCGTCAGGAAGTAGCCTGCAAAATTCCACAACAGTATCGCGAATGGTTCAGCGAATTCGATAGAGCAGACATTGACATTTATACGGATCCCATATTAACGTCCATTTCGCTCTATCTCGCTTATTTACCGAGATAATCGCGAAAAACTGGAATTTTTTCTTCCTGACTCCATATTAACGTCTATTTCGCTCTATCTCGCTTATTTACCGAGATAATTGAGAAAAACTGAAAAAATTCCGCAAAAACTGGATATCCCGAATCCTTGCGGCTTTTGGCCCTTCAGGATCCCCCAACATCGTGTTTTCAATCAACTCTTTGCGAAATTTCAAGGAAAACCTCGTATCTCTACGGGAAATGGGTGAAAAATGAGGATAAAGGAATATTTGAAGGAAATCAGCCATCATGAAAATCGCGATTTTCAAATCTTCATAACTTTTTTTCTGTGGCATATTTCCTGATGAAATTTTACAGTGACACTGCCTAGGTCGTCATAAGAGAGCCTGCAAAATTTCATAACAGTATCGCAAACGGTTCTGAGAAGTCGATTCAGCAGAAATGGTCATTTTCATAGAGGAAAGGCCATTGCCTCTGGGTTTGGCCTGAAAATTCCGCAAAAACTGGATATCCCGAATCCTTGCGGCTTTTGGCCATTCAGGTTCCCCCAACATCGTGTTTTCAATCAACTCTTTGCGAAATTTCAAGGAAAACCTCGTATCTCTACGGGAAATGGGTGAAAAATGAGGATAAAGGAATATTTGAAGGAAATCAGCCATCATGAAAATCCCGATTTTCAAATCTTCATAACTTCTTTTCTGTGGCGTATTTCCTGATAAAATTTTACAGTGACACTCCCTAGGTCGTCAGGAAGTAGCCTGCAAAATTCCACAACAGTATCGCGAATGGTTCAGCGAATTCGATAGAGCAGACATTGACATTTATACGGATCCCATATTAACGTCCATTTCGCTCTATCTCGCTTATTTACCGAGATAATCGCGAAAAACTGGAATTTTTTCTTCCTGACTCCATATTAACGTCTATTTCGCTCTATCTCGCTTATTTACCGAGATAATTGAGAAAAACTGAAAAAATTCCGCAAAAACTGGATATCCCGAATCCTTGCGGCTTTTGGCCCTTCAGGATCCCCCAACATCGTGTTTTCAATCAACTCTTTGCGAAATTTCAAGGAAAACCTCGTATCTCTACGGGAAATGGGTGAAAAATGAGGATAAAGGAATATTTGAAGGAAATCAGCCATCATGAAAATCGCGATTTTCAAATCTTCATAACTTTTTTTCTGTGGCATATTTCCTGATGAAATTTTACAGTGACACTGCCTAGGTCGTCATAAGAGAGCCTGCAAAATTTCATAACAGTATCGCAAACGGTTCTGAGAAGTCGATTCAGCAGAAATGGTCATTTTCATAGAGGAAAGGCCATTGCCTCTGGGTTTGGCCTGAAAATTCCGCAAAAACTGGATATCCCGAATCCTTGCGGCTTTTGGCCATTCAGGTTCCCCCAACATCGTGTTTTCAATCAACTCTTTGCGAAATTTCAAGGAAAACCTCGTATCTCTACGGGAAATGGGTGAAAAATGAGGATAAAGGAATATTTGAAGGAAATCAGCCATCATGAAAATCCCGATTTTCAAATCTTCATAACTTCTTTTCTGTGGCGTATTTCCTGATAAAATTTTGCAGTGACACTCCCTAGGTCGTCAGGAAGTAGCCTGCAAAATTCCACAACAGTATCGCGAATGGTTCAGCGAATTCGATAGAGCAGACATTGACATTTTTACGGATCCCATATTAACGTCCATTTCGCTCTATCTCGCTTATTTACCGAGATAATTGCGAAAAACTGAAAATGCTCCTTTCCCGATCCCAAATTAGTGCCTATTTCACTCTATCTCGCTTATTTACCGAGATAATCGCGAAAAACTGGAATTTTTTCTTCCTGACTCCATATTAACGTCTATTTCGCTCAATCTCGCTTATTTACCGAGATAATTGAGAAAAACTGAAAAAATTCTGCAAAAACTGGATATCCCGAATCCTTGCGGCTTTTGGCCCTTCAGGATCCCCCATCATCGTGCGTTTCACTCAATTCTTTGCGAAATTTGAAGGAAAACCTCGTATCTCTACGGGAAATGGGTGAAAAATGAGGATGAAGGAATATTCGAAGAAAATCAGCCATCATGAAAATCCCGATTTTCAAATCTTCATAACTTTTTTTCTGTGGCATATTTCCTGATGAAATTTTACAGTGACACTGCCTAGGTCGTCATAAGAGAGCCTGCAAAATTTCATAACAGTATCGCAAACGGTTCTGAGAAGTCGATTCAGCAGAAATGGTCATTTTCATAGAGGAAAGGCCATTGCCTCTGGGTTTGGCCTGAAAATTCCGCAAAAACTGGATATCCCGAATCCTTGCGGCTTTTGGCCATTCAGGTTCCCCCAACATCGTGTTTTCAATCAACTCTTTGCGAAATTTCAAGGAAAACCTCGTATCTCTACGGGAAATGGGTGAAAAATGAGGATAAAGGAATATTTGAAGGAAATCAGCCATCATGAAAATCCCGATTTTCAAATCTTCATAACTTTTTTTCTGTGGCATATTTCCTGATGAAATTTTACAGTGACACTGCCTAGGTCGTCATAAGAGAGTCTGCAAAATTTCATAACAGTATCGCAAACGGTTCTGAGAATTCGATTGAGCAGAAATGGTCATTTTCATAGAGCAAAGGCCATTGCCTCCGGGTTTGGCCTGAAAATTCCGCAAAAACTGGATATCCCGAATCGATGCGGCTTTTGGCCATTCAGGTTCCCCCAACATCGTGTTTTCAATCAACTCTTTGCGAAATTTCAAGGAAAACCTCGTATCTCTACGGGAAATGGGTGAAAAATGAGGATAAAGGAATATTTGAAGGAAATCAGCCATCATGAAAATCCCGATTTTCAAATCTTCATAACTTTTTTTCTGTGGCATATTTCCTGATGAAATTTTACAGTGACACTGCCTAGGTCGTCATAAGAGAGCCTGCAAAATTTCATAACAGTATCGCAAACGGTTCTGAGAAGTCGATTCAGCAGAAATGGTCATTTTCATAGAGGAAAGGCCATTGCCTCTGGGTTTGGCCTGAAAATTCCGCAAAAACTGGATATCCCGAATCCTTGCGGCTTTTGGCCATTCAGGTTCCCCCAACATCGTGTTTTCAATCAACTCTTTGCGAAATTTCAAGGAAAACCTCGTATCTCTACGGGAAATGGGTGAAAAATGAGGATAAAGGAATATTTGAAGGAAATCAGCCATCATGAAAATCCCGATTTTCAAATCTTCATAACTTCTTTTCTGTGGCGTATTTCCTGATAAAATTTTACAGTGACACTCCCTAGGTCGTCAGGAAGTAGCCTGCAAAATTCCACAACAGTATCGCGAATGGTTCAGCGAATTCGATAGAGCAGACATTGACATTTATACGGATCCCATATTAACGTCCATTTCGCTCTATCTCGCTTATTTACCGAGATAATCGCGAAAAACTGGAATTTTTTCTTCCTGACTCCATATTAACGTCTATTTCGCTCTATCTCGCTTATTTACCGAGATAATTGAGAAAAACTGAAAAAATTCCGCAAAAACTGGATATCCCGAATCCTTGCGGCTTTTGGCCCTTCAGGATCCCCCAACATCGTGTTTTCAATCAACTCTTTGCGAAATTTCAAGGAAAACCTCGTATCTCTACGGGAAATGGGTGAAAAATGAGGATAAAGGAATATTTGAAGGAAATCAGCCATCATGAAAATCGCGATTTTCAAATCTTCATAACTTTTTTTCTGTGGCATATTTCCTGATGAAATTTTACAGTGACACTGCCTAGGTCGTCATAAGAGAGCCTGCAAAATTTCATAACAGTATCGCAAACGGTTCTGAGAAGTCGATTCAGCAGAAATGGTCATTTTCATAGAGGAAAGGCCATTGCCTCTGGGTTTGGCCTGAAAATTCCGCAAAAACTGGATATCCCGAATCCTTGCGGCTTTTGGCCATTCAGGTTCCCCCAACATCGTGTTTTCAATCAACTCTTTGCGAAATTTCAAGGAAAACCTCGTATCTCTACGGGAAATGGGTGAAAAATGAGGATAAAGGAATATTTGAAGGAAATCAGCCATCATGAAAATCCCGATTTTCAAATCTTCATAACTTCTTTTCTGTGGCGTATTTCCTGATAAAATTTTACAGTGACACTCCCTAGGTCGTCAGGAAGTAGCCTGCAAAATTCCACAACAGTATCGCGAATGGTTCAGCGAATTCGATAGAGCAGACATTGACATTTATACGGATCCCATATTAACGTCCATTTCGCTCTATCTCGCTTATTTACCGAGATAATCGCGAAAAACTGGAATTTTTTCTTCCTGACTCCATATTAACGTCTATTTCGCTCTATCTCGCTTATTTACCGAGATAATTGAGAAAAACTGAAAAAATTCCGCAAAAACTGGATATCCCGAATCCTTGCGGCTTTTGGCCCTTCAGGATCCCCCAACATCGTGTTTTCAATCAACTCTTTGCGAAATTTCAAGGAAAACCTCGTATCTCTACGGGAAATGGGTGAAAAATGAGGATAAAGGAATATTTGAAGGAAATCAGCCATCATGAAAATCGCGATTTTCAAATCTTCATAACTTTTTTTCTGTGGCATATTTCCTGATGAAATTTTACAGTGACACTGCCTAGGTCGTCATAAGAGAGCCTGCAAAATTTCATAACAGTATCGCAAACGGTTCTGAGAAGTCGATTCAGCAGAAATGGTCATTTTCATAGAGGAAAGGCCATTGCCTCTGGGTTTGGCCTGAAAATTCCGCAAAAACTGGATATCCCGAATCCTTGCGGCTTTTGGCCATTCAGGTTCCCCCAACATCGTGTTTTCAATCAACTCTTTGCGAAATTTCAAGGAAAACCTCGTATCTCTACGGGAAATGGGTGAAAAATGAGGATAAAGGAATATTTGAAGGAAATCAGCCATCATGAAAATCCCGATTTTCAAATCTTCATAACTTCTTTTCTGTGGCGTATTTCCTGATAAAATTTTGCAGTGACACTCCCTAGGTCGTCAGGAAGTAGCCTGCAAAATTCCACAACAGTATCGCGAATGGTTCAGCGAATTCGATAGAGCAGACATTGACATTTTTACGGATCCCATATTAACGTCCATTTCGCTCTATCTCGCTTATTTACCGAGATAATTGCGAAAAACTGAAAATGCTCCTTTCCCGATCCCAAATTAGTGCCTATTTCACTCTATCTCGCTTATTTACCGAGATAATCGCGAAAAACTGGAATTTTTTCTTCCTGACTCCATATTAACGTCTATTTCGCTCAATCTCGCTTATTTACCGAGATAATTGAGAAAAACTGAAAAAATTCTGCAAAAACTGGATATCCCGAATCCTTGCGGCTTTTGGCCCTTCAGGATCCCCCATCATCGTGCGTTTCACTCAATTCTTTGCGAAATTTGAAGGAAAACCTCGTATCTCTACGGGAAATGGGTGAAAAATGAGGATGAAGGAATATTCGAAGAAAATCAGCCATCATGAAAATCCCGATTTTCAAATCTTCATAACTTTTTTTCTGTGGCATATTTCCTGATGAAATTTTACAGTGACACTGCCTAGGTCGTCATAAGAGAGCCTGCAAAATTTCATAACAGTATCGCAAACGGTTCTGAGAAGTCGATTCAGCAGAAATGGTCATTTTCATAGAGGAAAGGCCATTGCCTCTGGGTTTGGCCTGAAAATTCCGCAAAAACTGGATATCCCGAATCCTTGCGGCTTTTGGCCATTCAGGTTCCCCCAACATCGTGTTTTCAATCAACTCTTTGCGAAATTTCAAGGAAAACCTCGTATCTCTACGGGAAATGGGTGAAAAATGAGGATAAAGGAATATTTGAAGGAAATCAGCCATCATGAAAATCCCGATTTTCAAATCTTCATAACTTTTTTTCTGTGGCATATTTCCTGATGAAATTTTACAGTGACACTGCCTAGGTCGTCATAAGAGAGCCTGCAAAATTTCATAACAGTATCGCAAACGGTTCTGAGAATTCGATTGAGCAGAAATGGTCATTTTCATAGAGCAAAGGCCATTGCCTCCGGGTTTGGCCTGAAAATTCCGCAAAAACTGGATATCCCGAATCGATGCGGCTTTTGGCCATTCAGGTTCCCCCAACATCGTGTTTTCAATCAACTCTTTGCGAAATTTCAAGGAAAACCTCGTATCTCTACGGGAAATGGGTGAAAAATGAGGATAAAGGAATATTTGAAGGAAATCAGCCATCATGAAAATCCCGATTTTCAAATCTTCATAACTTCTTTTCTGTGGCGTATTTCCTGATAAAATTTTACAGTGACACTCCCTAGGTCGTCAGGAAGTAGCCTGCAAAATTCCACAACAGTATCGCGAATGGTTCAGCGAATTCGATAGAGCAGACATTGACATTTATACGGATCCCATATTAACGTCCATTTCGCTCTATCTCGCTTATTTACCGAGATAATCGCGAAAAACTGGAATTTTTTCTTCCTGACTCCATATTAACGTCTATTTCGCTCTATCTCGCTTATTTACCGAGATAATTGAGAAAAACTGAAAAAATTCCGCAAAAACTGGATATCCCGAATCCTTGCGGCTTTTGGCCCTTCAGGATCCCCCAACATCGTGTTTTCAATCAACTCTTTGCGAAATTTCAAGGAAAACCTCGTATCTCTACGGGAAATGGGTGAAAAATGAGGATAAAGGAATATTTGAAGGAAATCAGCCATCATGAAAATCGCGATTTTCAAATCTTCATAACTTTTTTTCTGTGGCATATTTCCTGATGAAATTTTACAGTGACACTGCCTAGGTCGTCATAAGAGAGCCTGCAAAATTTCATAACAGTATCGCAAACGGTTCTGAGAATTCGATTGAGCAGAAATGGTCATTTTCATAGAGCAAAGGCCATTGCCTCCGGGTTTGGCCTGAAAATTCCGCAAAAACTGGATATCCCGAATCGATGCGGCTTTTGGCCATTCAGGTTCCCCCAACATCGTGTTTTCAATCAACTCTTTGCGAAATTTCAAGGAAAACCTCGTATCTCTACGGGAAATGGGTGAAAAATGAGGATAAAAGAATATTTGAAGGAAATCAGCCATCATGAAAATCCCGATTTTCAAATCTTCATAACTTCTTTTCTGTGGCGTATTTCCTGATAAAATTTTACAGTGACACTGCCTAGGTCGTCATAAGAGAGCCTGCAAAATTTCATAACAGTATCGCAAACGGTTCTGAGAATTCGATTGAGCAGAAATGGTCATTTTCATAGAGCAAAGGCCATTGCCTCCGGGTTTGGCCTGAAAATTCCGCAAAAACTGGATATCCCGAATCGATGCGGCTTTTGGCCATTCAGGTTCCCCCAACATCGTGTTTTCAATCAACTCTTTGCGAAATTTCAAGGAAAACCTCGTATCTCTACGGGAAATGGGTGAAAAATGAGGATAAAGGAATATTTGAAGGAAATCAGCCATCATGAAAATCCCGATTTTCAAATCTTCATAACTTCTTTTCTGTGGCGTATTTCCTGATAAAATTTTACAGTGACACTCCCTAGGTCGTCAGGAAGTAGCCTGCAAAATTCCACAACAGTATCGCGAATGGTTCAGCGAATTCGATAGAGCAGACATTGACATTTATACGGATCCCATATTAACGTCCATTTCGCTCTATCTCGCTTATTTACCGAGATAATTGCGAAAAACTGAAAATGCTCCTTTCCCGATCCCAAATTAGTGCCTATTTCGCTCTATCTCGCTTATTTACCGAGATAATCGCGAAAAACTGGAATTTTTTCTTCCTGACTCCATATTAACGTCTATTTCGCTCTATCTCGCTTATTTACCGAGATAATTGAGAAAAACTGAAAAAATTCCGCAAAAACTGGATATCCCGAATCCTTGCGGCTTTTGGCCCTTCAGGATCCCCCAACATCGTGTTTTCAATCAACTCTTTGCGAAATTTCAAGGAAAACCTCGTATCTCTACGGGAAATGGGTGAAAAATGAGGATAAAGGAATATTTGAAGGAAATCAGCCATCATGGAAATCCCGATTTTCAAATCTTCATAACTTTTTTTCTGTGGCATATTTCCTGATGAAATTTTACAGTGACACTGCCTAGGTCGTCATAAGAGAGCCTGCAAAATTTCATAACAGTATCGCAAACGGTTCTGAGAAGTCGATTCAGCAGAAATGGTCATTTTCATAGAGGAAAGGCCATTGCCTCTGGGTTTGGCCTGAAAATTCCGCAAAAACTGGATATCCCGAATCCTTGCGGCTTTTGGCCATTCAGGTTCCCCCAACATCGTGTTTTCAATCAACTCTTTGCGAAATTTCAAGGAAAACCTCGTATCTCTACGGGAAATGGGTGAAAAATGAGGATAAAGGAATATTTGAAGGAAATCAGCCATCATGAAAATCCCGATTTTCAAATCTTCATAACTTCTTTTCTGTGGCGTATTTCCTGATAAAATTTTACAGTGACACTCCCTAGGTCGTCAGGAAGTAGCCTGCAAAATTCCACAACAGTATCGCGAATGGTTCAGCGAATTCGATAGAGCAGACATTGACATTTTTACGGATCCCATATTAACGTCCATTTCGCTCTATCTCGCTTATTTACCGAGATAATTGCGAAAAACTGAAAATGCTCCTTTCCCGATCCCAAATTAGTGCCTATTTCACTCTATCTCGCTTATTTACCGAGATAATCGCGAAAAACTGGAATTTTTTCTTCCTGACTCCATATTAACGTCTATTTCGCTCAATCTCGCTTATTTACCGAGATAATTGAGAAAAACTGAAAAAATTCTGCAAAAACTGGATATCCCGAATCCTTGCGGCTTTTGGCCCTTCAGGATCCCCCATCATCGTGCGTTTCACTCAATTCTTTGCGAAATTTGAAGGAAAACCTCGTATCTCTACGGGAAATGGGTGAAAAATGAGGATGAAGGAATATTCGAAGAAAATCAGCCATCATGAAAATCCCGATTTTCAAATCTTCATAACTTTTTTTCTGTGGCATATTTCCTGATGAAATTTTACAGTGACACTGCCTAGGTCGTCATAAGAGAGCCTGCAAAATTTCATAACAGTATCGCAAACGGTTCTGAGAATTCGATTCAGCAGAAATGGTCATTTTCATAGAGCAAAGGCCATTGCCTCCGGGTTTGGCCTGAAAATTCCCCAAAAACTGGATATCCCGAATCGATGCGGCTTTTGGCCATTCAGGTTCCCCCAACATCGTGTTTTCAATCAACTCTTTGCGAAATTTCAAGGAAAACCTCGTATCTCTACGGGAAATGGGTGAAAAATGAGGATAAAGGAATATTTGAAGGAAATCAGTCATCATGAAAATCCCGATTTTCAAATCTTCATAACTTTTTTTCTGTGGCATATTTCCTGATGAAATTTTACAGTGACACTGCCTAGGTCGTCATAAGAGAGCCTGCAAAATTTCATAACAGTATCGCAAACGGTTCTGAGAATTCGATTGAGCAGAAATAGTCATTTTCATAGAGCAAAGGCCATTGCCTCTGGGTTTGGCCTGAAAATTCCGCAAACACTGGATATCCTCAATCGTTGCGGCTTTTGGACCTTCAGGATCTCCCATCATCGTGTGTTTCACTCAATTCTTTGCGAAATTTCAAGGAAAACCCCGTATTCCCTCGGGAAATGGGTGAAAAATGAGGATGAAGGAATATTCGAAGGAAATCAGCCATCTTGAAAATCCCCATTTTCAAATCTTCATAACTTTTTTTCTGTGGCGTATTTCCTGATGAAATTTTACAGTGACACTGCTTAGGTCGTCAGAAAGTAGCCTGCAAAATTCCACAACAGTATCGCTAATGGTTCTGCGAATTCGATAGAGCAGACATTGACATTTATACTGATCCCATATTAAAGTCCATTTCGCTCTATCTCGCTTATTTGCCGAGATAATTGCGAATAACTGAAAATACTTCTTTCCTGATCCCAAATTAGTGCCTATTTGTCTCGATCTCGCTTATTTACCGAGATCATCGCGGAAAACTGGAAAAAAATTTTCCTGATTCCATATCCCAGCGCGCTCGTTGGGTATTTTTAGTATAGTATATCACGCGTACTATACTACTCTTAATTTAATTGACCAATGAGGAATGAAGACTTCACTTTAATCGTGACAACTTTTGATATATCGATTGTTTGCGTTCTTGTTCCTTTTTATAGAGGATAGTATAGTATATCTATAATATATATTAGGATAAATGATGACAGAAAATGTCCCATGCTTTTTTATATTATGGAATTGATGATTTGCTCATTCTTCAATGACGCAATTATCTGAAATTTCAGTAGAAACATAACTCGCTTGAATTTCCCGAGATTTTCCATGGATAATTCAGACGTAAATTTTTAACAGTGTATTAATAGAGAAAGAAATATTTAAAAAATATATTTTTCACAATGGTTTCTATCTATCAATTCCAATCTAATAGGCATTTCATTCTATTTCAGTTATTTTTCAAATGATGTTTTTGGATTTTCCTTCTTTTCAATTATGCTCTTGGAATGGTGGAGGGAAGTCATTCGCGACGACAAAAAACATTGCGAAAGTCATAACTATTTTCAATTTTGGAAAAAAATTCCGCGTAGGTTCATTTCTCGTCGACTTCGAATACTTATATATTGTTGAATATTTAGTTCATGAGAACAATGAAAAAATGCTCTTTTCTTGGGAAGAAGAGTTAATTTTCGATAAAATCTATTCCAATCCACAAAACGTAATACTTTTCTATGCATTATTAACTAATCAAATGAATAAATGACTGGGAATTTCACTTAACAGCGCTTCAAAAATGTGAGAAAAATATATAGGATCTGTAGAATTCATTATGTCCGGTTTTTATGTAAAATCACACTTAGAAATGAAAATATTTGTAGCAAGGAAATTACCTTTTTACCAAATTTTACTTCACAATTTACATATCTATATGTATGTATTTGAATTTTTTGGAGTGAAGTAAATTTTCTTGAAGCAAATTTTCTTACACTAAAATTTCTATTTCTCATTGTTTAAACATCCAAATTTACAAGAAATGAGTCTATGCGGCATTTTTTCAGCATTGGAAATAAACTTTGACTTTGTAAAGAAAAAAAAAATTGTTTTGCATGACTTTTCTCAATTACTCCAGCAGAATATGCAAAAATGAGTGAAATTCAAGAAAAAAAAACTTATTCGAAAAGTGAATGAAAAAGTGAGAAATGCCTTTCATCAATACAAAATTGAGAAACATATTTTTTCGTTAGAATTCATTTTTTTCATTCAACATGAAATTTCAAACAATAAGAATAATTTTTCGAACCACGATAAGATGAAAATTTCGATTCAAAATGAAATGAATTGAAATGCGCATTCATGATTTTCCTCATTTCCTTCACATTTTCATTTTCTAATACTAACGTTTATCTTCTCTTCATCAATCTATGTATCTCGTTCACGTTTCATATTCGTATTCTACGTAGATGCGTTAAACTTTGAATACTTAATACCCCATCATGTCGATACTATATGAAAGTTTGTGTATTACTCCGTGTGCTGTGCAATATGCATGTGATGCACAGTATTACCCCCACGGAACTCCCGTAAGGGTTTGTGGAAATTGTTACTCCTACGACGAAGCCATATGCAAAAATTGTTCAAACTTTTTTTTTTTAACTAATCTTCTATAGAATACGAAATATTAAACTAGGCTTTCTCAAGAAGATTTACAATCAAGCTTGACATTAATCATTTATTTATCATCAGTCATGTAATACTTCCATCAATTATTGAGGTAAGTATTCCTAGTAAAATTGAATAGGGAGAGGTGGGGTAAAATGGACAGGGCATGATTTCGATATTTTATCCTATAAAAATGACACGAAATGAATGGAAATATTGAAGAAACGTTTTTTCTGATGATTCCATTGGAAAAATGAGGAAATTTCTCATGAAAATCATGTGTCAAAAATTATTTTTTGGAATTTTTCAATAATTTTATTTTTTTTCGCAAGATTTGAAGGTGAAATTCTTCAATTTTTGAAGAATTTCAGGCTTTCGAGAATATCTCTGGTTCTGTGGATCCTAGCGATCTGGGATTAATCTTGAATGAAAGATGAGCTCATTTCCCATCGATTTATAGGATTTAAAAAGAAAAATTTCAATTTTTCAGGTCCTTCATCAGGCAAAAACTGATTTTCAGAAAATGACCTATAAATATTTGAAAAATTGATTTTAAAAAATTTTAAACCATATAAATCGATGAGAAATGAGCTGACCTTTCATTTGAGATCAACCTCAGGTCGCTACGGCCAACAGAACCAAAATATCACTGAAAAAGTGCGTTTTTTCGATTTTCAAGAAGAAAACCCCTTGATAACTTTAATGCACGATTTCCCAAATTGTCAGCAATTAATCGCAAAGTAATGACGAAATTCTCTTTTTTTTTTTTGTTTTATCAACCGTACTCTGGGATATCATCTTAAGCATCAAAACTCATTGAAAAAAAAACACTTTCCGTTTTTTTGAGATCGAGAAATTTTACTTCACAATTTACATATCTATATGTGTATATTTGAATTTTTTGGAGTGAAGTAAATTTTCTTGAAGCAAATTTTCTTACAACAAAATTTTTATTTTTCACTGTGTACACAGAGACAAATGTTTTCTTAATTCAAGAATGTGCAGTCACTTAAATTAAGAAAGAAAAGTGACTTGATTTAAGTGAGAATACTCACTTGCTTTAAGTCAGTTTTACATTCTTAAATTAAGAAAGAAAAAGTCACTTGATTTAAGTGAGAAGAGTCACTTAATTTAAGTGACTTTTACTTTCTTAAATTGAGAAAGAAAAAGTCACTTGATTTAAGTGAGAAAAGTCACTTAATTTAAGTGACTTTTACTTTCTTAAATTAAGAAAGGAAAAGTCACTTGATTTAAGTGAGAAAAGTCACTTAATTTAAGTGACTTTTACTTTCTTAAATTGAGAAAGAAAAAGTCACTTGATTTAAGTGAGAAAAGTCACTTAATTTAAGTGACTTTTACTTTCTTAAATTGAGAAAGAAAAAGTCACTTGATTTAAGTGAGAAGAGTCACTTAATTTGAGTGACTTTTACTTTCTTAAATTGAGAAAGAAAAATTCACTTGAGTTAAGTGAGAAAAGTCACTTAATTTAAGTGACTTTTACTTTCTTAAATTAAGAAAGAAAAAGTCACTTGATTTAAGTGAGAAGAGTCACTTAATTTAAGTGACTTTTACTTTCTTAAATTGAGAAAGAAAAAGTCACTTGATTTAAGTGAGAAAAGTCACTTAATTTAAGTGACTTTTACTTTCTTGAATTAAGAAAGAAAAAGTCACTTGATTTAAGTGAGAAAAGTCACTTAATTTAAGTGACTTTTACTTTCTTAAATTGAGAGAGAAAAAGTCACTTGATTTAAGTGAGAAAAGTCACTTAATTTAAGTGACTTTTACTTTCTTAAATTAAGAAAGAAAAAGTCACTTGATTTAAGTGAGAAAAGTCACTTAATTTAAGTGACTTTTACTTTCCTAAATTAAGAAAGAAAAAGTCACTTGAGTTAAGTGAGAAGAGTCACTTAATTTAAGTGACTTTTACTTTCTTAAATTAAGAAAGAAAAAGTCACTTGATTTAAGTGAGAAAAGTCACTTAATTCAAGTGACCTGCCATTCTTAAATTAAGAAAACATTTTTCTCTGTGTAAACATTCAAATTTACAAGAAATGAGTCTATGCTCGCAAAGTAATGACGAAATTCTCTTTTTTTTTTGTTTTATCGACCGTACTCTGGGACATCTTCTTAAGCATCAAAACTCATAAAAAAAAACACTTTCCGTTTTTTTGAGATCGATGCTGTCCTGCAAATTATTCCCACCATTATTTCTCTCCGATTTTTACCCTCGAGGGTGTTGTTTGCATCACAAATAACACTGTTTCGCATTATATCGTCGTTTTAGAGTCAAAAGGACGTACGTGCAATGCTTATGTATAGCACTTATGCCACTTTGTTTCTAAGTACGAATAGTTTAACATTTCATCGTTCCAAAGCAAAAAAAAGACATAAATAACACACATTTCCTATTTTGTTACCCCCTCTTCACTCTAGATCGACGATTTATCCGTAATTCGCTCACGAACACATCATCATCCTCTTTGAATGATTCCTCTGTTCTTTGTGGACAGATAAAGAAAAAAAACGAAAGAAAATTGCTTTACTTACATTCTTTGCAAGCCCTTCGATCGATGCTTTCTCCACTTCCATTCAGTTGAAATACATGTGACAGTCAGATTTGATCAATAAAAAATGACGAATGGTTCTTTTATTTACGAGTAGAATTGATGCCACGTGAAATGAATTTTTATCATCATATTTATCAGCAAAAAAAAACGAATAAAGAAAAAAAAAAGTTAATCTTTCATTCTCAAGGACTGTGTCGAGCTAAATGATGTTCCCTCATAAAGTATTTTTTTTTTTTTATAAATAGAGACAAATATCTTCAGAAAAATTCGTGAAAAAAAAGGAAGTTAATATTTACGACAATTCGTCCCAATAATTAATGTCTCTGTTATTTATAATGAAATTTTTTTTTTTTTTTTAAATTTTTACCATTCATTGTACTACAAAGTTTCGACTTTTCTTATCATGATGGAAAGTATTGCCTCAGGATACAATTACTCTTTTTTTTTCTCTCTTTCTCTTGATTTTCCCTCTCAGAAGAAAATGAATATACACCCGCATGAGCTTATAATTCATTTACACAAGTATCCTGTGGAAACTTTAATACTAACAACAATCAAGAAATATTAACTACGAAACAATGAAATTTCAAGATTCAAGATGGATTGCCTTTAGCATGAGCTACAAGGACTGTATAGAATTTACTGATTAAACTGTAAATTTCGTGGGTGGCAAGCGAAATTGTTTGAGTAACGAAGTAACTGCAGCATCTCAAATGGACCAAGCTTCTTCTTTAGGAAAGTAGGTTGACAAACAGACAACCAATGTTCAAAAGCTCTATTCACCTTTGATAATATAACTTTTATAGTTAAATATTTCCTGTAACATCTGATTCTATTCAACTTCAAAAAAATAAAACTGGAAATTCGAGAAAGATCAAAGATTATTTTTTTTCCATACTTAATTTATATACATATATGATACAATAAATATATAATCATTTTATAACATAAATCCATGCATACAATTATTTTTATAGAAATTATTCACTTCATTTCCGATAATTTTCCAATTTTTTTCCTTTTTTCTCTTATTTTCCTTTCCTTAAAAATTCGTAAATTCATTATGCGTTTCTGGGTTTTCTTCAATTTTTTTTCTATTATTTTTGAAGAGAACTTTGGATTCAAAGAGATCAAAAGATCAGACGACACAATAGACTTAAAAACACGCTAAAGTTGATTTTATTTTTTTTTTCCTTCAACACAACAATGCAATGACTATAGATACTTAATTGCTGTCTAATCAAGCGTTATAAAGAGGAACAAAATGATTCAATAACATCGAAAAATTTCAAAAACAGTCTGTTGCCTCCAGTACTTGGTAAGTTCACCTGATTTATTAAATTTAATTACTTCAAATAATACTCAGTTTTTAATGCACATTAAGAAATTTTTATTAATAGATCCTTTTTTTTCATATATATATATATATTTTTTTTATTTAAATTTTATCATGAGACAAAACAGAAAAATAAATACAATGGTGACTCGAATAATGGACAAAAGCGCAATATTTTTCCCATAAGTACAATTTATTTCACATCCAGAATTAATGGTAATTTTTGTCCTATTTTCCAATTTTTTTTTAATATTTTTTTTTCGTCAATTAATAATTATAAGTTAAATTTTCAGTTTTATTAATGTGCAATCAGCATTTAGTACATTTATCACTTAATTTAGGTAACATCTGTAGCGTCTCTTTAATGATTTTTTTTTTTTCAATTTTTTAATTTAATTTTTTAATTATTCTTGTCAAACACATATAATTCAACGATCGTAAAGTAATTTATAAATTCAACATGAAAAAAATTGATATAAATAAAATTAAATTATAATTAACAAATTAAATTCAACAGTCGATGGAAATGATTTATTTATTTATTAAAGTGATCCTTTTTTTTTTTTAATTTCATTTTCAGTAAGATTTGCATGTAACCGAGACATCGAAATATCGTGCAAGTACTGCGACTATTTATCAACAAATGAATAATTTAAAAAATGTAGAAGAAAAAAATTGTTGGAGGTCAGAGTTTTAAGGAATTGTTTTTTTTACTCATTATTTGAATTTAATTTTCGTGTAATTTTTTCTTTTTTTTCGTTCAAGCTTGACGTCTCGGTTGAGTCTGATGCGAAATCCCAGGAGAAAAACTTTAACGCCTTCTTCCAAAACGTAGAAAAACGTGGTCAACGTCCTGGCGTTTAACACCACTGTCTGGTAATGGTATATTCTCATGAAGCACTGGAACTGATAAAATAAATTTATTGAAAAAAAATTTAAATAATTCATTGAACTGTATAAAATGTGTATCAAAATATGTTACACAATGTAAAATTCATGAGTACTACAGTTTTAATGCCAATTAATTATTCAAAGATATTATCACGTTTGAAATTCCAATTATTTGAGAGTTATGAATCCCGGAAAAGTTTCTGAACAAAAAAAAAAACAATAGAATTTACATTCTACTGTTTAGTTTAAATGAATATCAGGTAATTTGTCTTTCCAACTTCCTGCATGAAAATGTCATAGAATTGAAAACTTTTGAATTTTTTTTAACTAAAAACACTCCTTTACTACACTGAGAAAAAAAAAATTATTGCAGCAAGAAAATTGCCTTTCAACAAAATTTCCCTTCACAATTTTTATATCTATATATGTTGAAATATTGTGGATTGAAGTGAATTTTCTAACAAATTTTTTTTTATTGAGAATGTATTTTACCCATTCTCAATAGAAAAAAATGGATGGAATTTCCATGCAATTTGATGCTTTATTCACGTGAAAATATAAATTATCAAATCAAATGATGCATTCAAATGAAATACACTTTTATGTAATATCAATTTGGAGTTTGAACGGTTTCATGAAACGTGGGAGTGTTCATTACAATTGGTAAATCAGAATTTTCCACGAAACTAGTAGCCATTATATGCGTAATGCAATTGAAAGTAACTGGGAAAGTTTGATGAACACAAAGTGCAATCGATGGTCATCTAGTTGAACTTCCTCCCCCCCCCCCTCCCTCTTGTTCTTTATCCTTTACTCAATTAGTCTTTATCTGAAACTGTTAAATCTATCCATCAAACCAGGCTCTTGCACACCAAACAATATTAAAGTTTGTGTCTCCAGTGTATGGAGTATGAAAATGATGGAATTCATGGAATATTGCGTGAATTACACGTAAAATTTGTCTCTACCTTTGTCGTCGATGTAATTTTCCATTGCTGAACCAAGCTCGTATATAGTTGATAGGGCAACGCAGACCTTTCGAATCCTTGGTGGTACCTCATCCAGCAAACCTGGACTGCACTGAGCCGGTGGCATTGCATAAATTTTATCAGGTACAAAAGCTAATACGGCCACAGTCAAAGTCATCAAGAGGCACGTGTTGCACTTCATTTCTGTTTTGTGAAATGCCAAAAACAGGAAAAAGATAGATAGATAGATAACAATTTTTATTAGCATAAATCATTTATACATTACAACAAAGAATAATAACAATAGATAATTGAGCAATGCGTTACATAATCGTTTTAGGACATAGTCACAGCCCGCAGGCTTTTACATATGTTATCATGACGATTTTAGTTGTGAACATGGTGAATGAGAGGTTGAGAGATGTGGGATAGGGAAAAGTATACAAAAAACCCTATTTCGTGATGAGTGCGTGTTTGGAGTAATTAACGGCGGTTGATGGACCACCTGGAGAGTATGTTGGGATTTTTATGGTTTAGTAGGGGGTTTGGGTGAGTTTTTAATTTCTCTGCAAAGTTATTTGCGAGGTTTGCAATGTGGTTTTTAAGGAGATCGATAACAGAAAAAAGAACAAAAATAGATTTTAATTCATTTCTTTCAATTTCATTCTTAGGTTTTGGAGATTTTTAATAAAAGAGGGTGAAATGGACTTTTTTTTTAACATTCTATCGAAAAGCTGAGATAACATTTGCGATAAAGAATATGATAAAATCAATTTTCTGGCTTTTTCTTTTATATTTCGACTTTTTCATCATTCATCATTTTCTTAATTTTTTTTTTATTCCAGTAGCTTTGGAATCTCTTCATAGAGACTTATTCGCTGGGAATATTTGGGTACATTTTGATTTGTGCAGTTATATGTACAAACATAATTATCATTTTGCATTATTTTTTTCCCTCACAAATGTTTACAATTTTCATTGTTAAAAAAATGGAAATTTCATAGACAATTCAATAGAAATTCCCATAAAAGTGATATTGAATTTTTTTTAATGGGAAAATGGTTACAAAATCTGTAAGTTTCAGAGAAAATCCAAAAAAATCCATGAGTCTCAAGTAGAATTGAGACAGAAATTCTACAACTTGAATTTTCAATTGAACATGAATACTCAGAATCAAAATGACTTGGATTTTCAATTTTTAACTTCCCGATAAGGGAAGTTTATGTAATGACCCCGAAAATGGAAAATCGATTTTTCGATCGATCTCCATGTTTTAAGACCTCCCCAACATTTTTTGATAGTTTTCACGATCATGTCTGTGTGTGTGTGTATGTGACCAATTTTTTCGTTCACGTTTTCTCGTTAATCAATAACGCGATCGAGATGATCGATGTTGCAATCGAAGCATCTCGATATAGATTCGATCTGATTAGTTTTTGATTGAAATCAATACAGTACTTTCTTAGTTTTTTAAGAAAAACATTATTAAATTTTTCTTAACTTCCCTGAAAGTGAAGTCTATGCACTGACCCCGAAAAGGAAAAATCGATTTTTTTATTGATCTCCATATTTTGAGATTTCCCCAACATTTTTTGATAGTTTCCACGATTATGTCTGTTGTTATTTATCGTTTTTATCATTCATCATTTTTTCAAATAGTAAGTGAGAGAAATTATCGGGAAGTTCTTAGTGCGGCTTGAAGTCACACTCATCACAATACATTCTCACTAATTCTTTTTAATCGGCAGTAACGCACTCCTCCATTCGCGAGCGAGCAACTGCTCACCCCTAGTTTTTTTCTGGAATTCTCCTATTTTTCCTAAATTTTCAAGAAACATTTAAACTGAAATTTACAAATTTCATTGATATCAAGGCGCGAAATTATTTGAAATTCCATGATGTATTCATTTTTCAATGGCGTAATTATCTGAAATTACAGGAGAAATGTGACTCGTTTGAAATTTTCAGAATTCCGCACCAAAAAATACATATATAGCCTCAAGGGCTTTGCTACACAGAGAAATTTTTTTTCTTAATTTAAGAATGTGCAGTCACTTAAATTAAGTGACTTTTCTAACTTAAGTCAAGTGACTTTTTTCACTTAAATCAAGTGACTTTCTTTCTTAATTTAAGAAAGTAAAACTCACTTAAATCAAGTGAGTGTTCTCACTTAAATCAAGTGACTTTTCTTTCTTAATTTAAGAATGTGCAGTCACTTAATTTAAGAATGGCAGGTCACTTAAATTAAGTGACTTTTTTCACTTAAATCAAGTGACTTTTTCTTTCTTAATTTAAGAAAGTAAAAGTCACTTAAATTAAGTAACTTTTCCAACTTAAATCGAGTGACTTTTCTTTCTTAATTTAAGAATGTGCAGTCACTTAAATTAAGTGACTTTTCTCACTTAAATCAAGTGACTTTTTCTTTCTTAATTTAAGAAAGTAAAAGTCACTTAAATTAAGTAACTTTTCCAACTTAAATCAAGTGACTTTTCTTTCTTAATTTAAGTGACCTGCACATTCTTAAATTAAGTGACTGCACATTCTTAAATTAAGAAAGCATTTTTCTCTGTGTATTCGTTGCAGTGAGCCCTCTCTAGAGCCCAATTAATTAAACAGTCTTTTCGAGCAAGAATCAATTGTCAAACAATTAATTCAATCAGAATGTATAGTTCCAAGTTTACAAACAATTGTAGAAATGAGAAGACCTGACGGAAAAGACTTGTAGTCAATTCCTTGGGGTATTGGAATGATTCATGCGGTAGTATTACCCCCTTCAGGATTCTCGTCACGCGGACTAGCATGGGGGTGCGGTTGACCCAATCTAAACGATTTAGTACTTGCAATAGACAGGCATTACTGGTAGTAGAATGGAGCTTTTATTCTTTCTCTGAAGAAGAAGAAAAAGAGGAAATGATACACGCGAAATACGAACAACCACTTACTGAAGCTATTAGCGATAGAAAATAAATTTACGTTAAGGTGATATCGTTCGTGATTTCTTGCTTTTTATTTTATTTTTTCTCACGTAATGAAATAAAAATTAATGAAAACGAATGACTTCTCATTGTAATTCAAATTAAATTTCGACGTTTCATTTATTTGTTTAATCAATTTATTTCTACTACAAAACACGACAGTTTGTACTCCTTTCCAAATGTAATTGAAAAATATATATAGGGGAGAGTGGGGCAAAATGGACCTAAAAGATGAGATGACTCGAGATTTTTTAAAAAAGCAGCGGTTGCTCCAAAAAATCGGAAAAAATTTACAAACAATAAAGATATATTGGAGGATTCTCTCAAATTTTTTCAGATTTTTTCGACGAGTCCTTCATCCTGAAAAAAAAATCCTTAATCATATTACTATGAGGGTCCATTTTGCCCCACTCTCCCCTATGTATATTTATATATTTTTTTTTACTTGTAAAGAAAATTAAATTGAAAATAGAGCGAAATACCAAGCTGGTAGTCGTAATAATTTTCCTTTTTATTTCTTGTCATTTCTCTGGAGAATCACGTGATCGATTGATAGACGGAGAGGAAAGAGAAAAAATCGGAAAATCGCAAGAGTTCCGTCCAGGATATTGCCGTATATACGTAATCATTGAACTTATAGAATACAGCTGGCGTACTTGACATTATACAAATATAGATATATATATATAAAATATCTGCTTTATTCCGTTATTCAATAGAATTTTCTCTTGAGGTTCAGACTCAAGTGAAGAAACGTCGAGTGAAATATATTATCACATTTATCTTGTCATCCACAGCGGATAAATAAAAATTTACTGCCATTGTAATTACTCATAGATGAAATTTTATTACAGGGCAAAATAAAAATGAGTGTAATAAAATTCATTGCTGCAGCAGCTGTATCATCAAATTAATCACTTGATTCAGAAAGAGAGAATAGTTAGATGGAAAAACATTTTTCTTCGTAAATTCAATTAATTTCGTTAATTAGGAAAAAAAAATTGAAGATTTGTAAGTTACTTTCTAATTAATCGATGATAATTCGTGAAAAATTCGCTTTAATTCAACCGAAATTACAAGATCGATTTCTTTTTATCTTGAAAATTATTTTTTTTTTTTCGAGCAATTTTAGGAAACTTGATTGATCGATTTTTCGATTCTTTATTAAAGGATTAAAGGACTGAAATAAATGCAAGCTGAAAAGCTTAATGTTGCAAAAGGCATATGTATATTGATCATATTTTATAATCCTAAATGGAAAATATTTAAACAACTGATGTTTTCCAATTAGAATTATGAAATGTGATCAATATACATATGTCTTTTGCAACATTCATTTTTTCAACTTGCATTTATTGTTAGTTTTTAATAAGTATTAAATTTCAAATTTTTAATTTCAGTAGCTGGGGTTTCCAAGAGCAGGGGCCAAAAATCATATAGTTCCTAGAAAATTTTCCAAATTTTCAGAAAAAAATTAAAAAATTGAAAAAAAATTTGGGGAAAGATTCGAAACAAGCATTTGAAGTTTTCAAAGAGCATTTTCAACTCGAAAACAAGGACAAAGACAAAAAAGGATATTTTTTTCAGAAAATTCAGAAAATTTGCGATGAAAATCTATATTTTGTATTTTTTTTTTTCATTCAACTACTCACGTCATTCTTAAGAGAGAATTTTGATGCAAAAATCAAAATTCATTGATTTCTGCTTCGATAGTGGGGCAAAATGGTTCAGAATTTAGGATTTTCTTCATTTTAATGGTTTTAATCGATGAGGACTGAAAAGTCGCTCTCCAAAATTTGGAGCCAAAATTCTATTCGAGAATTGGTGGAATCGCCCCAATAAATGTGCGAATTCACTGAAACCCTTCAAAAAAGCTGAATTAACCGTTTTATGATTGAATTAATATAATGTATGAGACATAAAATGGTATTTCCAATTGAATTCACACGTTGAAAGGAGGAATTAATGGGATAGGTAATGTTCATCAAGTACTGAAATTGTATTTTGACACCTAAGGGCATTAGGGAACAGTCGGATGTCCGGATGAATCCTCTCTGAATGGATATATTTCGTATCTGTCTCAAAAACTTTTCAAAGTGAAGAAAATCACATTGCCGACATTCACATTAGGATTGCGGTGAGTCCAACAATCTTTTTCCTTTTTTTTTTCTCATTTTCTCTTGTCCTTTATGATTCTTAATGGGAGTTTCTATTTCAGAGTCACTCGGGGGACAAAAACTTACATCAAGAATCATGGATGTGGTATTAATTCTTTGACGCCGCAAATTGAATTTTTTTCTTCTCCATTCATTCTTAACATTTTTAATTTCTTTGGTTTAGACAGAAAAAATCCTCAATCATACTGTTAAGGATTTCCGTCTGAATTTTCCGTGCAAAATCACGAAAATTCCAAACGAGTCACATTTTTACGGAAATTTCAGATAATTACGTCATTAAAAAAATGAACAAATCATCAATTTTCTAATAATTTCACGCTGGATATCAATGAAATTTGTCAATTTCAGTTTACTTGTTTCTTGAAAATTAAGTAACAATAGGATAAATTCAAAAGAAAAATTGAAAATTCAAGTAAGCTGTAAAATTTCCCCTGAAACTCACAGATTTCATAAAAATCTTTCCATAAAAAAGTTGTTCAATGGATTATCCTGATAAAGTATTGATCTCACGATCTTAAAAGACAGCTAAATATATAACGATTTGGAGTTTTCAATGAACAGTATGAAGCTATTTACATTTTCGCGTGGGTGAGTTGTACAAAGATAGACAACCTGTTGCCGCCTGTGTTACCCCCTTGAGTGTTCAAGTTGCTATATATAGCTATATCCATGTAAACGTTGTACTGGCTACAATCCCGAGGGCTTTTTCGCTCAAACTGCTCTTTTCTCAGGATGAAATTCACGTGATTTTATTAATCAACTCAGAGCCCATGTATTTCTACGTTCCACTGGGGCTTCAAATTTTTTTCTAACAATTTGTTGAATATATATACACTGAGATGAAAAGAGAAGTGGTCAAAACTATCAAATGAAAGAAGAAAAATAAATTAAAGAAAAAAAAAAGCTCCATTCTTCTTCAACAAATAGGCCGAAAAATGGGGCAAAATGGATTTATGTGCTAACATGATTGTGAAAAAAATTGAGAAGATGCTCCAATATGTGGAAATTCTCAGTGAATTCTGTCCAATTTTTCTGTAGACGCCTTCACTCTTTCAAATATTTGGAAAAGATATTTTTGAGGTAATCAAAAGATTATATCTGTTCAAACGAAGGTAACTTCAGTAAATTCAGCTCAAATAAATGAAAAAAAACTCAAATAAATGAAAAAAGTAAATTCAGCTATATTTCAATTAGTGAAAAGAAAACCAATTAAACAAATATTCGATAGATTTTACCCTTTTTTTCTATCTCAGTGTAAATAGCAAGGGCCTTGAAATATGGAAAAGTATTGAATATGACCCTATTTAGTCAATCTAATTGAATAATCCAGTTTCCGATCATTTCTTCACTATTATCCCATTTTAATCCATTGAATTGAATCATACTCAATTCTTGCAATGGTCATATTTTTACAATACTGAGCATTAATAGCAATTTTATCATGTTTATTCTGTTCGACATAGCTTGTTAATGATATACCGTTACATCATCAGTTTCAAACTAAAATCTAATTTAAACTAAAATCTCATCCCTTGTTGAACGGAATATACAAGGACTCGTCGTGTTATCATTAGCAAACAAAGCAAGAGAAGAAACGTTCTCGACAATTCAAACGACTCTTGAAATAATGATTTTAATCAAATGATTTTTTTTTTTCGAATAAAAATGTCATTTTGACTGTCAATTACTTTCATTTGCGTCAAAACTTCGAATGATTTTGAGATGAGAACAAATAATGAATGAATTCTATAAATTAAAAAAAAAAAAAAAAAATTCTATAAATTGAACAGATTGGATAGTGGAAATAATAATTTTCTATTCTCATAGTGTTTAATTATAGGCTGTATTACGTAAAGAGAATTTTCCACTGTAATTTCGATAACTGAGTGGATTAAGCCATAATTTTCAAATATTTATTGATATAAATTTTAAATAATTGTTGTGTTGACTATATTTTCAACATAAATTTGTTGATCAACTTGCTTTTCATTGAGACAATGAAAAAAAAAAATCGGAACTACAAAAAAGTCTTATTTTTTTTTAATGACAAAAAAATCTTTTTTCGATGAAAAAAAAAAAGTTCTTTGAGTTGCGATAAATGCTGAAAAAAACTGATTCATTTTCAAAAACGCTCGCGGTGGCATATTCGATATTCACTCTTCTCTTTTTTCGGAAATACAATTGGGCAATTTTAATTGAAATTGCATAGACGAATGTTATTGACAATTTCTCTATAAATTTACCAAAAAAGAAAATTGATGAAAATGTTGAATTATTTATTTGAAGGAAATTCTTTAATTTCTTGATGTTTTTTCCAGTTTTTCCATTCTTTCTAGAAGTTAATCCGCCATTTTTCAACCTTTTTAGTGATTTTTTCAGATGAAAGTTCATGATTTATTGTGATGAATGTCAATTTTCCACAAATTGAAAGTAATACACTATCATCAAAGCAATTGTTCTCTATTTGTAATTCACATCTAGTGAGAAAATGAGAAAATTCTTAACCGTTACCCTACTTTCAACACAATTTCGTACGACTAGTGAGATTTGTGGTGGAGCTTTTTTTTTATGTCTCAACGGAACTTACACATGATGAAAAATATTCTAGTACTGTATAGTGACTACACATTTGTGTGTAAATTGTATATTTCTTCATTTTTATGATTATTATTATTTTTTTGTTTTCGAATGGAAGCTATATGATCCTCAGAATTTTCTATTGTACTTTTTTTAATAGAAGATAGTGAAGATAGTGAAATGATCTAAATAGAGACAAAATGATATTTTTAGCACATGTCTGTGTGTGTGTATGTATGTGTGCGCTCAATTACAGCAAAACGATTTTATCGAAAAATTTCATATTTTGTGGGAAATTTCTTCTCGACGAACTCAATTTTTTTAGCTTTATTTGAAGAGAATGCGATCGGTACTTTTCGAAATATGTCAATTTTTTGAAAATCAGTTTTCAATGGAATTTCTGGAAATTATTCAGTTATTTATACTCATATATTATCTTGACAGTTGTATCACTGAAAATTCCGTCAATTTTGAGCCTATTTGCATGATCAGTTCTCGAGTTATTGGACGTTTTAATGAACTTTTTGAAAAATTTGATATTTTAATGATGGTTTGAAAAAAGTTGTATCACTTCTATTCGGAAGCATATTGCTGAAGTATCTGCAGAAAAAGATATATCAGTTGGAAAGCAATGCTACACAGAGAAAAATGTTTTCTTAATTTAAGAATGGCAGGTCACTTAAATTAAGTGACTTTTCTCACTTAAATCAAGTGACTTTTCTCATTTGAATCAAGTAACTTTTTCTATCTTAATTTAAGAAAGTAAAAGTCACTTAAATTAAGTGACTTTTCTCCCTTAAATCAAGTAACTTTTTCTTTCTTAATTTAAAACAGTAAAAGTCACTTAAATTAAGAGATTTTCTCACTTAAATCAAGTAACTTTTTCTATCTTAATTCAAGAAAGTAAAAGTCACTTAAATTAAGTGACTTTTCTCACTTGAATCAAGTAACTTTTCTTTCTTAATTTAAGAAAGTAAAAGTCACTTAAATTAAGTGACTTTTCTCATTTGAATCAAGTAACTTTTTCTTTCTTAATTCAAGACAGTAAAAGTCACTTAAATTAAGTGACTTTTCTCCCTTAAATCAAGTAACTTTTTCTATCTTAATTTAAGAAAGTAAAAGTCACTTGAATTAAGTGACTTTTCTTTCTTAATTTAAGTGACCTGTACATTCTTAAATTAAGTGATTGCACATTCTTAAATTAAGAAAACATTTTTCTCTGTGTATTATCCATTTTTTTTTCTACATTTTTCTCCTACGTTCATGTTAGTATCTTCTTCTTTCTAACTTGCAATAAAATGAATCAACTATGAGTACAGTATCGAGAATATCCGAGAATAATACTCAATCCCTAGAGTCATATTCTACTGAAATGGTGAGAATACAATAGAAAAATAAATGAAATTCAAAAAATTACTGGAATAATCTTCACGCTTATCTTTGATAAAACATGTGAAAACCATTTTCTCACGATAAAGGTGAAGTGATGTTCATAATACGAAAAATAGGAAACATCTAGCGATTTTCAGATTTTATTTTTTACAAAAAAATTATGTAGAAAAGAACAACATATCGTAAAATGTAGAAAAATTCACATATTTTTGCTATAATAATTTATTTATTTTGGAAAATAATTGTCGGATATGTATTGATTTCATTTAACACTGTTAAAAAATTTTCGTCGAATTTTCCGTGTAAAATTCCAGAAATTTCGAACGAGTCACATCTCTACCGGGATTTAAAATAATTATGTCATTGAAAAATGGACACATCATTGATTTTCAAATAACTTTACGCCTGGATATCAATGAAATTTGTAAATTTCAGTTTAATTGTTTCTTGAAAATTTAGTAGGGATAGGAAAATTAAAAAAAAAAAAAATTGAAAATTCAATTAATTTTGATTCTTCATATTCAGTTGCAAATTCAAGTAAACGGCAAAACTCTGCAAATTCGAGTAAGTTGTAGAATTCCCGTCTCAATTCTACTCAAGACTCACAGATTCCTCTGAATTTCCTCGGAAACTCACAGATTTCATAATCATCCTCACATTAAAAAAAAAAAAAAATTCAATATCACGTTTACAAAAATTCCCATCAAATTGTCTATGAAATTTCCGATTTTTTTTCCAACTAGTCCATGTTCATCATTTTTTTTTCTAAATAAATAATAAAAAAATACCTATTAAAACCTCACGATAGTTACTTTCTCAAGTACAAAGTTACAAATTCAATTGATGAAAAGTCTTACCAACAAGTTTTTTTCTATTACTCATCATACAAGAAAAAACTTTTAACCCTAAAGTTTCAGTTAATATAGAAGTTTTTGCTCATCTCTTTGTGCGAATTATCAAACATCAAAAAACTAATAACTCACTTGTTTATTTCTTATTTATATGAAGAATTGCCGATTAATGAATGATCGAATGAAATTCCATTATAATGAAGAAAAATATAAATTGAAATGTTTTTATTTGACCGATTGTTCTTTTATCATCAATAGAAGAATGGCTTTTTTTCTTATTAAAATGGAAGAATAATTCTAAAAACAATAATGATAATAATCATCATCAAATTAGCGAAATCTTAATTAACTTAGTAATTAATTCTGCATATTTCTGACGACGTTAATGAAAAAGCTCTTCACATTCCTTTCATATGCATAAAGCCCAGTGAATCACTGAAAGCAAATATTTTTAAAAAATTCGAAAAGAAAATTTTCTATTAATTTCAACGTAATGAAATGCCATTTCCTGACATTTTCAAGCAATTTCCTAATTCTGTAATTCATTGTTCTCGCTGTACTATAAAGAAGACTATAATATAGCAGCTATAGTGGAGAAACTTTCCTTTTATGAATGAATATCCTTGAATAGACAAAGAAAATTCTACAAGAAAATCATTTATATTTATTTTTTTTTCATAACAATAGAATTGCGTAAGATCAAAAGAATGTATTGATTGTGTAGGAAAGCAACAAAATTTATGAAGCTTCTATTGTCTGTATTCTCAATTCTCTCATCATTGAAATACTCACGCATGAGGGTTTTTTCCATTTATCATTCAACAGATAAAAATCGATACTTATATATTTGTTTGTTTCGTTTATTTACTGTCTATATTCACGTGAAATGTATTTCAGAAGAAAAGGAAAACGTAAAGATACAATAATATTAGGTAAAATCACGCGAAAATATCTGAGACAAATTTAAAACAAAATGAGAAAATGCTCCGACATGCCAAGATAGTCGATGAATTTTTTCGAAATTTTTCATGAGGTTTTTAATCTTCTAAAAAATCGCGGATTCTTGTATCTTACAGGTCCCATTTTGTCCGGTTACCTCTATTATTTTTGATATTTTTTATTATTATAGCCTTTTGATTTCCTCAATAAAATTATTATAAAAAATATATCGAAACTTATAGAAATTGAAATCTCTTTAAAATTCAATAATTCAAATCATCAAAAATCTTCAATTAAAAACATCAAAGATTTTAGAATATCGAAATGAATACGCTTGAAAAAAACCCAAACAATTATGTTTCAATCATTTTTAAAAGGCAAAATCATACTTTTAATCATTTGTTTTGAAGAATAGTATTTTTTTGACTGAAACAATTGATTGAGCAATAAAAAAATGGTTTTTATTTCAAAAGCTCTCGATATAGCGGTTAATGTTTAAACGTCCCAACGAAAATTTTCAGCTGATAGGAAAAATCAATAGTGAAGCTTAAAACTATTAGGGAAAAATAGAAAATTTTATAGACAATTTGATGTGAATATTTATGAAAGTGATACTGAATTTTTTTGAATGAGAACATGATTATGAAATCTGTGAGTTTCAGAGGAAAATTAAAGGAATCTATGAGTCTTAAGCAGAATTGAGACGGAAATTCTACATTTTATTCGAATTTTGAATTGAACATGAATATTCAGAATGAAAATGACTCGAATTTTCAATTTTTTAAAAATTTTCACTTATTTTCAAGAAACAATTAAACTAAAATTTACAAATTTCATTGATATTCAAGCGTGAAATTATTTAAATATCGACGATGTGTTAATTTTTCAATGACATAATTATCTGAAATTTCAGTAGATATTTGACTCGTTTGAAATTTCGGGGCTTTTGCACGGAAAATTCAGACGAAAATTTTCAACAGCATGAATAATCGTTACTTATATAACTTCAAAGTATTCTCAAGCATGAGATTAATGTATCGTGATTCTATCCAAGAGACGGTTTCCACAGACTCCTCACTTCGATCTCTCATTACTATCATTTTCGGCTCATTTGATAGTGCGGAAATGATACGCTTGATTCTCGTTGAAATACCAACAAGAAAAAAACAATTAAAAAAATTATATTAAAAAAGCTTTTCTTTGGATTAATGAATTATTTTGGAAAATTCCATCTTTAAACGGTTTTAAAACACTTAAAAATTCCGAAATTAATTATTTCAATGGTTCTTAATAGTTTATCTTGTTAAAGTAATAAAAAATGGTGAATCAAGGAAATTTCATTGGAATTAAAAAAAAAAATTGGCAAAATTATTTTTTCAGTACTGTTGAAACAATTAATTTTTTCCATTATTTCTTTTTTTTTTTCTCAGCGTAAATATTTAACTCGTTGAAAATAATTCATTGATTTTTTTTTCTCTATTCTTTCAATGAAAAAGAAAACAAAATAATAAGAAAAAACGGAAGAAGTAAAGTTTGAAATGTAAAGCTACAATAAATAAAAAAAAAAGGAAAATGTAATATTTGAGCCATCTTTGATTTTAAAATGATGAAAATTCATTGTAAAATTCTTACATTCACAAATGCTGATAAGTTTTGAATTGAACAATGAATAACTTTTGACACTAGAAAATCCCTCGTAGGGACGTATTGAGCAGTGACAGATCGAAAGGTTCTGCGTGGGCTGATACTACTCATCTAACGTGATATCAATTATGATGCTGTTAAAGTTACTAATTAAAGGATTGACAAATTGAATACATGTCATGACGTTATAGAATTTGAGATGACTAATGCCATGTGTACTATTAATTCAAGACAAATATAACATTAATCCCATTTGTTGTGACACAATGACAAATTGAGTGACGGAAAAGCTGAATAGAATACACAGAAGATTAATATACTTTTCTCTATACTTATATCTTCAATATTTTTTCCCCCCATCAAATTGAAATTAGCTTTTTTTTCTGCTAAATCATGAGAATTTCTATTATTTATGAATTGAAAATGATTCAAATGAGTATTCATTCAGAATTTTTATCATTTTTTTTCTAAAAAAAAAAAAATGGGAAAATTGCATTTATTGCCTCTTTTACATTTCAAATAGAAATTGCAGATAATTGCGTCATTGGAAAATTAACATATCATGGATTTTCAAATAATGTCACGCCTGGATATCAATGTACTTTGTAAATTTTAGTTTGATAGTTTCTTGAAAATTCAGTAGAAATAGGAAAAATTAAAAAAAAATGAAAATTCAAGTAAGTTGTAGAATTTCCGTCTCAATTCTACTTGAGACTCATAGATTCCTTTGAATTTCCTCTGAAACTCACAGATTTCATAACCATCTTTTCATTAAAAAAAAAATTGAATTTCACGTTTATGAAAATTCCCATTAAATTTTCTATGACTTTTCCATTTTTTCCTAGCACTTTAAAGCTTTAATTCCAAAGGAAAAAATACAATAATATCAAAATAATTTTCTATCCTGCATTAAAAACAATTAATAACGAAAAACTTTGCCTATTCCTGTGATTTGAAAAACTTCTTCACCCTCTATGGCACCTGCTACTTGTTGCAAGCTTAGCGCGCAATTTATTTCAACTGTAGCGGATATATGCTCCACGACAAAATCCGTTCAACTTCCGAAACTTCTGATAATTCAGTCACGTTCAACTAATTCATTTTATCCGGATAAATTTACCGAGTTCCCAGTAATTTCGAGATGATTACAATCTTAATTGTTGCAGATTATAACAAAAAAAAAAAGTTAAAATACGAATAGAAGAATTTTAAATAGATGAATGAATATTAAACATAAATAGTTTCAAAATCATTGATAAAATTTTGAAAAAAAGTGTAATTTTTCGACATGATTCTAATACACTGTATAATTTTGTATTTCATTATCAGTATTATTATTATTATTATTATTGCACCTTTTTTCTTGAAGAATAAACTGTAACTGTTTGACTGCTAAATGATAATAATAAGGAAAATTTGAAATTATCAATTAACCAATTTCACTGGATAAATTAAAAGGAATGCGGTTTAAATTCAAATAAATTGATAAAAAGTTATTCCTTGCTTATAAAAACGTGAAAAACACTTGAAAATTACCAACCTGCGGTATTTGGTCCTTTTCGCTTATTCAAGTGAATGAGAATGAAGAATAATCTTCTGTTTAACGATTTTGAAAAAAAAACGACTTTTATTTTTTTTTTTTTAGACTTCTCACAAAATTTTGCAGAAAGTTAAAGAAAAAACGTTAGAAATAATGTTGCACGGTGTTTCAGGATCTGATGTTGACGATACAGTGGTGAGAAAGGTGAAGCATTCAGCCCTTAAATACAAATGGCTAGGCTGGCATGCGCTGTTCCAAGGGGACTACCATACACAATTGTCTACATCTATGCATATAACTGTCTCCATGGGTTAGGATAATTTTTTTTCATCTTGAATTTTTATAGCAAATCTCATGTTTAACAGATGAATGAATGTATACAATGTTTATTTACTGAAATGAAAAAATGGGAATATGATTTTTTTTTTTTCATTTTTTTTTGATGAATTGTGATGCTGTAAGGATGCGATGTGAACGTAGAGAAAATTTTATACATCAGTCTATGGAAATTTTACAAGATTGTGCAATATTACTGCATAGTTCTTTTGAAGTACATATGAAACATTTCCTGGATGAATTTTTTGGGAAAAATTGGATAGAGCTTTTTTATCTCAATGAACTCGTCAGATGATAGTATAAAAGTTTTTTTTTTTTAATTGATAATATCATTGTGATTTATCATTTTCTTTAAATTAACAAAAGTTTATTGTAAACGTTAAATATCCAAAGTATTAATTCGAGATAAAAAATATTAATGATTAACTATTTTATCATATTAACATTGATTATTAAAAAAGCAAGAAGTGTTCAAAATTGTCCCCACTCTCTCCCCTAATAAATACAACAATTTCTCATAAACCTCATGAAAAAAAATTGATATACTATCCTTCGACGAGTTCATTGAAATTAAAACGCACCACTCAATTTTTACTAGAAAATTCATCCAGGAAATATTTTATTCCATAATATAAAAAAGCATGGGACATTTTCTGTCATCACTTATCTTAATATATATTATAGATATACTATACTATATAGTATATGTATAATATAATATATAATACAATATAGTATGATATGTCCTTTTTCACACTAAAAAAGTGGTTGGAATTAATCAAAAATTTTTTTTTTCAATTTACGAATTCATTTGTTGAGCCTAACAAGGTTTATATCAATAAACATACAGCATCATTAAAGAGAATCAGTAAAGATAGCATGCATCCAAAGTAGAGAGACCCCTTAAAAAAATTTCTAAGAACTAATTTTTTCTCAGTGAATTTGTCATTTTGGGAAAATCAATTTTTTCCCAGCAAGTCTCCGAAAATCGATGGTTTCCTTTGAAATCCTTATCCATTCACTGGCAAATGATGCGTTCAATAGAATCAGTGATATTCCCGAAAAAGTAATTTTTTTTTAATTTCTCAAAGTTTTAAGCCCTTCATTGTTGGCTGAAAACGTCAAATGTTCAAAAAAAAATTGTCAAAAATAAATTTTAACACGTTTTCTAATAGAAATTTGCTCAGCTTTTTAAAGGAATCATAAGAAAAAAATATATATCTCAAATATTTTCCCTGATTTCAAGGAATTTTCGTAATATGAAACCTCCGAATGCTAGAAATTACATTATCATTCCATTCAATTTCTCTCATTCCGTCAAAATATCAACTTTATCCCAATGAGCATCACGTTTTGATGAAACCATAGAGTTGCTAACAAAACTTAATGACTCCAATTTATATAATTAAATATACTGAAGTTATAAATATATAGCAATGGTGAATATTATTGAAAAACGGCTTTCAAAGCAAATTGAGACACGTGCATTTAAAAGCTCGTTAACATGCTTTAAATTGGCAATTTATTAGTGATTCTATTCTGCAATACATCGGCAAGCATGATCTTGCTCAACGCGTAATTATAAAGCAAGCTTTCCAGCTTCCTTTGAAGTAGCATTTCCAGGAAGCAGCAAATACAAAAATATACAGGGATAAAGAGGAGGAAAAAAGAAAATAGACCACAAAAGTCGTAGCGAATTTTTTTATTTCCAGGAAAAAATAGGAAATTGGCAAATGCATGTAGTTAAAAATTTCCGCCTGAATTTTCTGCGAAGAATCCTGGAAATCTCAAACGAGTCACATTTCCACTGAAATTCCAGATAATTACGTCATTGATAAATGAACACATCATCGATTTTCCAATAATTTCACGCCTGGATATCAATGAAATTTGTAAATTTCAGTTTAATTATTTTTTGAAAATTTCGTAAAAATAAGGAAAATTCAAAAAAAAATTGAAAATTCCAGTCAGTTGTAGAATTTCCGTCTCAATTCTACTTGAGACTCATAGATAACTTTAAATTCCCTTCGAAACTCACAGATTTCATAACCATCTTTCCATAAAAAAAAAATTCAATAACACGTTTATGAAAATTCCCATCAAATTGTCTATGGAATTTCTATTTTTTTTTCTAACAGTGCATGTGCTAAATGGTAGAGTTTCGTTAGCGACGAGATTTTGTCTTATTTATCGACACTCATTAATAACATTCACGCCCGTATATTCCAATGAATAACAATAAAATTCATATACGAGAAATTCTCATTTCCGAAGAATCTTATCCCTTCATCAAATAGACATGATGTTGATTTTCTTTTCTGTATACAATTTTTTTTTATGCCCTCGTGTGATTCCTTACACCTGAGCTCTATCTATAACCCCGCAAGGAAAAAAAAAATAGGAAAACCGTAAAAAAAAGGATCTGCCGTTCGAAATGATTCAGTATTTTTTTTGAGTGCGAAGGCCTGTTCAAAAAAATCTCAAAAAATTCACCAACAATTTCAGCATATTGAAGCATCTTCTCAATTTTTTTTATATTTTTCCACAATGTCCTGCACTCCGGAAAAAAATCACGGATTATATTACTTTGGAGGTCTATTTTGGCCCAGTTTCCTCTATTCCATTGCCTTAAAAACGAAGGGGCGTAAGTGCAATATTTACACAGAAAAAAATGTTTTCTTGATTTAAGAATGTGCAGTCACTTAATTTAAGAATGGCAGGTCACTTAAATTAAGTGACTTTTCTCACTTAAATCAAGTGACTTTGTCTTTCTTAATTTAAGAAAGTAAAACTCACTTAAATTAAGTGAATTTCTCACTTAAATTAAGTGAATTTCTCACTTAAATCAAGTGGCTTTTCTCACTTGAATCAACTAACTTTTTCTTTCTTAATTTAAGAACGTAAAAGTCACTTAAATTAAGCGACTTTTCTCCCTTAAATCAAGTAACTTTTTCTATCTTAATTTAAGATAGTAAAAGTCACTTAAATTAAGTGACTTTTCTCATTTGAATCAAGTAACTTTTTCTTTCTTAATTTAAGACAGTAAAAGTCACTTAAATTAAGTGACTTTTCTCACTTAAATCAAGTAACTTTTTTTTTACTTAATTTAAGAAAGTAAAAGTCACTTAAATTAAGTGACTTTCTCTTTCTTAATTCAAGAAAGTAAAAGTCACTTAAATTAAGTGACTTTTTCTTTCTTAATTCAAGAAAGTAAAACTCACTTAAATCAAGTGACTGCACATTCTTAAATTAAGAAAACATTTTTCTCTGTGTATAGACAGCACTTAAGTTCCTTTGTTTCCAAGACAGCGATATCTTTCTTTCATGTTGAGCACAGTGGCTTCAACGATAACTAATTTGTTTTTTCTCTCTTGTCGACTTTTTTTTTATGAGAATGGCAAACGCAAAATATTGCTGCGCGAGATGATAACGAAGCTTTATTAGAAACGATAGCGATTGTACCTGTCAAAGATCCATTACACGTGCACTCTCATTGGCAAACATTTGATTTCTGCGTACTACTTTTTCGATTAAATCAACGAGTGTGGGCGAAATTTTCAAAGAATATTTGAGCGAAGGGGGGAAGGAATAATTTTTTTCTTTTCATATAATTTGCTATTATTTTATGTGACATCTCGTATTGTAATTATTGATAATTGGTCATTTATTTTAATTACATCATGTCTATCTTTCTGTAGGCCTCAGTTAATGGAAGAATAACTGAAAATATTCAATTAAATTCCCAGAGTACAAATCATTTTTTCATATCATTCACATTCGTTTATTAATTTTTCTGTTTTATTGAAATTTTAATTATGTATTTTTTGTTGAAATACGAAGAGCGATTTATCATCTGAAAAGAATTATATGACTCGCATTTACAGAAGTCAGAAGAGTATTTGTATTCAGAGCTTTTTTTTTAAATAATATTGAAACACATTTTTTTATGAATCAGACAAATTTTTTCTTCTCTTTTACTGGGTGAATTTAACGAAAAATTGATATTTTCATGTTAACGAGTTATAACGTCAATTTTATTAATGTTTGAATTATGTCTGTAGCTTTTTTTTCCCACTATTTTTCTCTCAACATATCATTTCATTCGACTATAACAAGACGGATTTCATTAGTAATAAGGCTGATATGAAAGTTGTATGAAATTCAACATGTGCGGATAGAATTCTCAACGGGAAAAGTTGAGCTCGTTGACCCTTACCAAAAATCTAAAAAAATTGTGAAATAAATATGTTTCTTGATGAATATGAGAAAATATACATATAATACGATATGTCGCATGGAAAAAAAATCAATTCTTCGCAAGGTAATCGTAATGGTTCCGGCAATATATTTTTCTTCTTCAATTTTGGCCACATTCGGTAGAGTAGCATGAGAAGGTTCTTTAAAAATTTAGTTTATCCCATGTTACCGGACAAATAAGGCCGAAATCAATTTTGGAGAAAAATTAAATTAACGTATTTGACTCCCTACCGTCCAGTTAGAAAGTTTTGGCTCTGAGACGCCACTCTATGTATTCACAGAGAAAAATGTTTTCTTAATTTAAGAATGTGCAGTCACTTAATTTAAGAATGGCCGGTCACTTGAATTAAGTGACTTTTGTCACTTAAATCAAGTGACTTTTTGTTTCTTAATTTAAGAAAGTAAAACTCACTTAAATTAAGTAACTTTTCTCACTTAAATCAAGTAACTTTTTCTTTCTTAATTTAAGAAAGTAAAAGTCACTTAAATTAAGTGACTTTTCTCACTTAAATCAAGTGACTTTCTTTCTTAATTTAAGAAAGTAAAACTCACTTAAATCAAGTGAGTTATCTCACTTAAATCAAGTGACTTTTAAGTGCCCTGTGAATTCTTAAATTAAGTGACTGCACATTCTTAAATTAAGAAAACATTTTTCTCTGTGTATTCAATAACAATTTACCATTGTGGATATCGTTTTAATAATGGCAAAATGTTGTAAAATCGAAAAAATTAGAATATTCATGATAACTTAGAAAAAAAAAAACAAAAGTAGATCATTTGGAGCTGCCACTAGGATTACCTTATATATTATACAGGGTCTAACAAAACTACAGGTCATCCGTGATACGTTAGGTTCAGGGATGAATTCTGAATCGAAAAGTCCTCTGGTACGTTTTGATCAGACGTATTTCTGTTGAATTATTCGTGCAGTAGAGATGTCACTAATGCGACACATTGCATAGAAAAAATCAGTATTTCTTGAGCAATCGCAAAATTTGAGATTGAATTATAATTTTTCATTCTTTTCCACCTCGCCAATTTTTACCCTAAACCTGACATATCACAGACGACCCTCAGTTTTGTTACACCTTGTATAATTCAACAATTCATCTCATGATTCATCCTTTTTCATCATAGAAGTATAAAAAATGCATATGGAAAGAAAAAAGTCCAGCATTGTCCTCGTCGTAGAGTTATTAAAGAATAATAAATTCATAAAATACCCCCTCCCCCCCCCCTGGGACACTGGAATATTCCAAACACTTTCCAAGTTTCTCCACCCACAAAATTATCCAATAGAATCATTAGATCCTTGAAATCTTCAGTTATAACTTCACTTTTCGAAGTCTCCTTCATTTCAACTATTCCCCCTCCTCTGCCTTTCTATCGAGTCCATGAAATTTATGTGCGAGTCACGTGTAGTCACCTACGAGACTACTCAATCGCTCTATCTCTTATTTCTTGTTTCTCGATACAGTATACTGTATTTAATTTGTTACTCTTCGCGACTGAGTAATAGTCCACAAAAAAAAAAAAAAAAAGAATTGATGCTTTCTTTTTCAATGTATTTTGCATTCTCCCTGAGTTTCTAGTTGCTCTTTGTAATGCAATCAGTTCACAATTTATTTCGAATTATTCTCCTATTCTGTTTCAATTCTATGAAACTATCATGGTACAATTAATTTCCATTATTTCTCATTGATTAGTGCAGAAAAGAGAGAAAAAAATGGTTGTGATAGAAAAAAATTTTCATCAAAAAAATTTTCCTCTGCAAATTTTATATCTACCCTGGCGGACTCGTTGTTGAGCTTTTGATTATTGGTCGATACGAATTCTAAAATCTTTGGAAAACACAAAATGATGACTGCCAATCGCTGACTGTCTCATTCGATTTATTGCCATTTCCCAAAGAATTTCAGAATTTGTATCAATCAGTGACCGATAGAAGATCGACTGAGTGAACATATCGATATAGATAATCGACGAGTCTGCCAGGGTATATATAGGGGAAAGTAAAACAAAATGGACACTCCGATTGAACGGTTCGAAATTGAAATTTTATGATGGAGTAAATTTTAAGCGGTTTCCCTATCGAAATTTTCTGGAGTTACGAAAATTTTTCACAACCAACTGGGTTCTCTTGCAACAACCTTTTTTTTCCATGGAACTGAAAATAGCAGGCATCTGAAACTTCTCATAATTTTTATTTTTCCCAACAAATGAATTGTGTTTACAAACAAAAAAAAAAAGCATACACATATAGAAAATTTTAGAAACTCCAGGTGCATAATTTTTCAATATTTGTGGGAAATAATAATTAATTTAATTAGAACAATTAGATCAGTGCATTATTTTCCCTCTTGATTTGATCAATTATTCCAAAAAAATCCCCAGCAAAATTGAGAAAAATAATCATGTGCTGACGTTTAAAAAAAAAAATTGTTCCAATCCAGAGGAAAATCCCACCAGCACACATCGTATTTTCATCTTCTGCGTTCCATGAAATCCAACTGTCAGCTTAAACAATACAATGAACAAAGCACAGTCTAGTACCAGCATCAGATGGTGCAAATATATAAATCATTAAAACATAATGTTATTTACTTAATTTCATTTCAATACATGCAAACATATTGACATTCTCGTATGAAATTTTCTACGAATCCAATGGCAAGATGACATTGTAATGAAGATAAATAAAGTTAATAAGGAAAAATGGATGGAATTGATTTGCACATGTTACTATGTATGGAGAAAATCCATTGGATTTTCTGTTTATTATGCATTGAATATATTTACGTCAAATTTCTTAAGTAATGGAATCCCTATATTTTTACGTGTAAATATGTGTCAATAGAAAAGTATTAGAACGAAGAAAAAAAAGTCAGTGTTATTTTATCAACAACAAAATATTAGTCAGTTGTTTTCAAGTAAAATGCCGCAATTTTTGACTCTATGGTTTGAAAGATATTCGAGGAAAATTTGGAAAAAAAAGTAAAATTGACCAAAAATTATCATTTACCGAAATCTCCTAAATTTGTGATCTCTGGTTAATCTTAAGGTAGTTCTATACCTGCACGGATTTAAAGATTAAGATCTGAAATAAGTTTCAACCGAAAGCTCATATAAATCTTAAGTATTTCGTGAAATTTATGATCAATAGACCGTTTTGTTTGGTCAATAATAAATAAAAACGAAATGAAAATAACACGGTGGCTTACGATGAAAAATCTGAAAGGTGTCTTCAAAAAAAAAGGGAAAAAATTAACAAAAATTCACGATCCAATATGAAAATTATTGACCGTCTCATAACTTTATAATAAATTATTGTTTTTCAGTATAGGGAAATACGTGAATACGCTAGTGAAATGACAGCCTACCCTAACGGACCTGTTGCTGAGCTTTCGATTGTTGGTCGTGTACCCATATCGATATGTCCATTCAGTCGATCTTTCATCGATCAATCAAATTTTTCAAAAAATTACCGGATTTGCAATCGACCAGTGACCAACAGAAGATCGGCTGAGCGAACATATCGATCTAGATAATCGACAGGTCCGCCAGGCTAGTAGTTATGTAATAAATTACAAATAATTAATATAATTTCTAAATTCTTCTTCAAATCTGCTTTAAACACCAAGAACTATATTTTTAATCAAGAATATTGATTTTTAGATGATTTTCTGTTTATTCCTTGCTTTGCACTCAACAATTGATGCAAATGACTATGAACTACTTTAAATTGTTTGGAATGAAACAGACTTTTTTTTCCTCAGTCATCGGTCGAATGACCGAAAAGTCGTAGCCATGATGAGGAAAAAAAAAGAAAAATCAGTCATGTGATTGGCAATGATATCCCGCAATTTTTGACGCTATTGTCAGAAATGTAGTTAATTCGCCACGCATAGGGCGAACTTCAAAAAAAAAAAAACAGAGCTATACTCATGTCTTCTCACCCCCGTTCTTCATATAAGAGAAAGTTTTCAATACCAAATAAATGTCCGGAAGAAAAAAAAATTAGATTCTTCAGTCTATCAACACCCTCATGACATCGACAATCTCTCTTCACCTCTGTCTTTTCTTATTTTCTGTTTCCATCTCTTCTCTTTTATTTATGCACATTCTTTTGCTAGCTTATGCTTTTCACCCTGACACCCCCTTTTCAACGCCGTCAACTATCCTATACCAATATACTTTTATAACGTGTGTGGCTTGTTTTATTAGACGAATAACTGTGAAACTTTTGCAGTGACAAAGTTATCTAGTCTATTGCGTATCCAAGACCCTACGTTATTCTACAGAGAAAAGTTACGTATCCCCTGAAAATAAATTAAACTCCTTTCTTTGTTTTCATTTCTTTTTTTTTTCGACCGAAAGAGTTGAGGGAAATATAATTGACCTTTATAGAGGGCCAAAATGACATCTTGAGGTGACATAGTGTTTCTGAGTAGTTAAGTAGAACCAAAGTGGTACCTTAGAAGGAGGAGGAGGGATATATGCATCATATATGCGATCACAAAAACCAGTCTTTGAATATTTTCAAACCTTTGTATGTTTTTACAGATCATTCCAATAATAATCAGTGAAAAATATCAAATTTAGTTCAAAACAAGTGGATAATGGTACTGCTCTTCAACATGAGAGAGAAGAGAGATAGATAGATAGATAAATTTATTCAGTCTTGGACTTAAGAGTCCATCAGACAAAGATAATACAAACAAAAAAAAAAAGATTGTGTGGAGATGTTACATAGTAACTTTACATTATTTAACATGATAGCAAAATTAAATTTTAAATTTTAAATTCAATTGAAAAATATACAAAAATAAAATTTTTCAAACAAAATTCTTGGAATTTTTAACTTCTTCTAGTGTCAAATTTGTACTCTGTATTGTTCATATTTTCAGTTCATAAACTTTCACTCAAAATTTGAGATTAAATAGTCATTATTATTTTTTTTTTACATAGCTTTTTCTGCTAATACTTTAGGAATATGCTTCTGAATGGAAGTGATGCAACTTTTTTCAAACCATCATCAAAATATCAAATTTTGAAAAATTCATTAAAACGGCAATAACTCGAAAACTGATCATGCAAATAAGCTCAAAATTGACAGTTTTATGCGTTAAAAGTATCATTTTCTCTCTAATCAGATCATTTTAAGTATTTTCTATTAAACAAATTACAATCGAGAATTCTGATGATTACATATAGCTTCTATCACTGCATCCATTTGCCTTCGGATGAATTTGTCCTGCAAAAAAACGCAAACACCAAAAAAAATAAAAATTTTCTCTAACTTTATTATTCCATCCATGCAAATACTGTAGATAACGTATTTTAATTTAAAAATTTTAATTTAAAAAAGGAGAAAATGAATTTTATATTTAAGTGGTCGAAGATATCAATGCATCTTGACCCATTTACGCAATGCCTTATCAGGTAAAAACTCACAATAATTCAATATTAATATTAATTTTTATTAATTTTCATAAATTTGTGTCATGTAGAATTTGAAGGAAATTATCAAGAAATTCAACGAGTTTTATGTCCATCGGTGTTCTAATTAATTCATTGACCATTGAACTGTTTTCAGATGTCATCGAGGTCATCCAGGAAATTGTAATTATCACGTGATGCTTCTTTCACTACCAAATGGAAGGGGGCATTGTCACTGATCAAATTATTCGAGGAATAAAAAAGAAGCGTTTAACATATATTGTAACAAGCTGCATAGTCGAAATTAACATAGTGACACTATGTGTTTGGCAGTGTATTGTGTATCACTGCTGTCACTGCTAGCAGAAGTTCAAACATTTTGAGTACGTGAAGATAGTATAGTCATATATTGCCACTTACTTAATGACAAAAGTGAGAAAAAAAATTTAATTTCTTAAATTTTTATTTTCTATTACTGTCATTTTTTTGTTTGCACTTTTTAGAAAATTGAAATAATCAAGTTCACAAAATCGTGAACTATATGTGGGTAGTTTTACATTTGTAAGGATAAAATCAAGTTACGTACGTGACGAACGTAGTGTTCCAAGTTTTCATCAGTTTCTATCGTATTCTATCAGAAGAAGTACGAATTGAAAAGTTTATATAAAAATAAGAAGAAAAAATGTCGAATAAAAAAAAAATTATATTTGTTGATCAGTGATGCTTCAGTGGAAAATTTTTCATCGTTTGATAATTACTGCTTGAAAGCTCATTTTTTTTCCTTCTAAATTACTGTGATTCTGTGTATCAAAGCTATTAGAACAAAATATCGTCAAAATAAAATGGAAGGCTCGTCAAAAGTAGATGAGAAAATTGTGGCACTTACGCCCTTTCACTCTGGCGTAACGATATAGTTATTTAATTATTTTCCATGTTTCAGTTAAATATGAAAAATGTCACTCATCGCTTTGTGTTAAGGGGTTACACTACTGTAGAAGCCTGAAAAAAATGTTCTTTGGATGTTTTTTTTCTTCTATAGAAAAGAGAAAGCAATACAATAATGCTATTTGAGGGAGTGATTGAGCATTTATTTGAATCTTCAGAAAGAAAAATTCATCGAAAAATATCAAAAAATTACGACCCCGGAGCCATTCTTGTGAGCTTCCTCGAATTTAAAACACTTTGCGGCACGCAGAGTAACTTTGTGCAACTCCTGCAAATGTCACTTGAAAAACGCAAAAAATTTCCTCATTTTAGATACACATAGCTACAGAAATACGTAGGAGATTTCAAAAATATTGTTTCTTTTATGATTGGTGACAATTTTAATGGAAAAATTCAAATTCTGCCAAAAAAAACGGCAATTTTTTATCAAAAAAAAATGTGCAAATCAGCTTTTTGAGTAAGAATTCGAAAATTTCATAAGAAAAAATGGGTTTCAGATGATAAATTTCCTTGCCCGTATTCTAGAAAGCCCAAAATAATTTCTGGAGCAAAAAAAAATCAATTTTTTGAAAATTCTATAGTGGTGTATCCTTAATCCTCGAAGGTAGGGTAAAATTGGTAGGGGAGGCCGGGGCAAAATGGGGTACCTAAGGGAGAGAGAGGGTTCTCAGAGCCTGAAATTCGATCTCATCTCTATTTTTACCTATCTTTTTATTTTTTCAATCAATGAAGTCACGGCGATCATGTTGAGCTCATTGGAGTAGAGTGGGGTACTCAAAAAAAAAAAATTAAATTTCATAAAAAGTTGAGATTTCATTTTTTTTTAGTAATTGATCATTCTGTTGAGTATTTGGAGCATCTTTGGGGAGATGCAGTTTTTAGCAAAGTGGGTTGCACGGAAAAAAATTAAACTTTATGAAAAGTTGAAAACAAATGTAATTATTGAAGTCTGCCACAAAGAAGATTAATTGAAGTGTCATATTTAATATGTATTCATTGATTTATCTCATGTCTACACGAGAAATTATTTTTTATAATGAAACCTACAAAGGTGAAGACCTAGTGTTGAATAATTGATTAACTATTTCGATGCATTTTGGCTAAAAATAAATTCAACTTCAAAAATACTGCACTTCCCCCCAATTTCCCTCACGCAATGAAGAATGAGCGCTCAAGCAACTATTTTTGATTAAGAAAAAAAAAACTCTCTGAAAAACTAGGTACCCACTTTGCCCCAGTTTCCCCTATATTATGTATCTAGGCAGTACGGAAGTCAACTGCGACCAAAATTTGATTTCCCGAGCGAAACAGGGTTGCAAAATTTTTGTCGCAGTTGATTTTCTTGCTTTTGTAGTGCGTACGATATTTTTGAAATTAAAGAATCGAAAAATAGACGTTTCTGACGGATCAAAGCAAGCATTTTTTGTAGCCTAGATGCAAAAATCTGGATTTTCGTAGCAGAATCCCTCTCAGAATGGACTATATAGACTAATTTTGAAAAATCATAGCAAAAGAAAGGTTGCCGCAGTTTGTATTGAATCGATCTGCTTCATAATATGGATTTTCTCGGCGAAATTTGAGAATAAAAATATGGTTTTGAAGGAGAAGTGGTTTTGCCGCAAGAATTTTTTGTTCTCAGTGTCGTTAATCCGAACCAACTATGATTGGGTTTCATGTAATTTTGCAATCATGACAAAACAATGCAAAAAAACCATGATATAATAAAATCAGTAGTGTGAACAAATATTTATTTATGAACAAATATCGATGTAATTGAATTATATGCAATAAGTAAGTAGTTATTGCCTTCGGTTCATGCTGCCAGAAACTAGCTCTAAACCGTCAGAAACTGGGGCAGCCACGGTACATCGAAATATAACATTCAAAAAATGGAGTAGAGTCAAGTTTGAAGTTAAGCTCGGAAATGGGGAAATGTGTACTCCAAGGGTTAATTTGTAATCAATAATTGTTTATCAAGCTTTTGCACAGCTTTGAAAAATAATCCTAAATATATATAAATGCTCTCTTCTGCAGGAAATCCCAGTGAATGGACCTCAATCTCGTGGACGCGACAGCGTTATCGATGCAATTTACCCCGAAATCCTATGAATTGTTGACAGAAAAAAAGAATTACCAAACTAAATTTTTTTTCATCCAACAACATGCTGTCACCGGTAAACACTGATTTCCTTGATCCCAAGGCTCAGGAGGATGAGAAATCCTTTCAATCATGTATGGTTAAATCAAGAATGAGCAGAACTACCGATGAAAGTGGTAAATATTTATTACTATTTTTGTTTCATAATTCAAAATCATATTATGTATCGATGATTCCGCGATCGTAATCACTTTTAAATTCTGTATACACTGTGTTAGAAAAAAAAAATGGAAATTTCATAGACAATTTGATAGAAATTTTCATGAATGTGATATTTTATTTTTTTTAATGGGAAGACGATTATGAAATCTGTGAGTTTCAAAGGCAATTCAAAGTTATCTATGAGTCTTAAGTAGAATTGAGACGAAAATTCTACAACTGACTTGAATTTTCAACTTAACATGAATATTCAGAATGAAAATGACTTGAATTCTCCATTTTTTTTGTGAATTTTTCCTATTCATAATATAAAAAAGCATGGGACATTTTCTGTCGTCACTTATCTTAATATATATTATAGATATACTATACTATATATATAGTATATAATATATTTTTGTCTCTAAAAAGTCTATGCTAGGACCTCAGAAATGAAGGGGCTTAAGTCCAGAGACTTGCTCCTTTTTGGCTCTAAAATGCAACGATTTTTTTTTTGCCTTTTATTGCAAAAAAAAATGGTAAAAAAACCCTCGAATCATCATTATTATTATCTTTTCATCATATTATTAAGGACTTCAGTAATAAAGTGGCATGAATGCAAAGGACTTGCGCCTTTTTGCCTCTAAAATGCATTAATTTAAAAAAAAACGTATTTCTTCTTCAAACGGGCTAATTGCTGCTTTTTGTACGTGAAAACGCGCTTCACATTCATTTTTCTTCATTTCAATGACGGTCAATTCAGAAATATGTGTAAAAAAATATATAAATTTTCAAGAGCACCATGCAAAAAAGGTGCGCGCACCCAAAGTCTAGTCTTACTAAATTTTCAAGAAACAATTGAACTGAAATTTACAAATTTCATTGATATCCAGGAGTGAAATTATTTGAAGATCGATGATGTGTTGATTTTTCAATGACGTAATTATCTGAAATTTCAGTAGAAATGTGACTCGTTTGAAATTTTCAGGATTTTTTCATGAAAAATTCAAATGGAAATTTTTAACAGTGTACACTCAACTTCAAATTGACAAAAATTCAATGATTCTTGAATTCTCGAAAGGTTTCATGTAAATTCATAACATATCTTGAAATCTATGAAAATTGAACGAATTTGCTGAAATATTGCATTGCTATGATAATTCAAGAGATTTACAGAGGAATGCTAAGAGATCTCAAGATTTCAAGAGAGAAGCACAAATATATTGAAAAAATCAAATAAGAAAAATTTGATTGAAATAATTAAAAAACAATTCTTCTTATATCAATTTTCCATACATAGTTACCATTTATTTTACATTTTAGATAAAATTATGGAGATATAAATTTTTTTCAAAATTTTCTCGATTTCACTAGTTTCTTAGCGATTTCAAGACTTTTTTCTGATTTTATAAAATTTTAATAATTCTCAAATTTCAGGAATCTTCGGAAGAATTCAGAAATTTTCGTTAGATTTTCAATTTGAATATAACGCTAGATTTTACAAGTGATTATCCCCTCAATGTATTCCATTATGACGTCAACCAGTTGAATATTTCCATTTCGATAGTGAATCATCAATTTGAAGCCATGAAAATTATCATATCATCGTATCATGATTAGATCATCATGTTTCCCCATTTACGTTTCCAATGAAATAGCTGTTTCAATAAAAATTGAATATTTTACGGAAAATCTATTTATTCTGAAAATGAGAAAAGCAATGATTCGCTTCATAGCTCGAAACCCTTGGAACCAATGCCTTTAAGGTAATCCTAGTGACAGGTCCAAATGATCTACTTTTATTTTTTTTCCATTCCATTTTCACCTCGAAAACAAGGACAAAGACAGAAAAAGATATTTTTTTCAGAAAATTCAGAAAATTTGCGATGAAAATCTATATTTTGTATTTTTTTTGACATTTAGCTACTCACGTCATTCTTAAGAGAAAATTTCGATGCAAAAATCAAAATTCATTGATTTCTGCTTCGATAGTGGGGCAAAATGGTTTAGAATTTAGGATTTTCTTCATTCTAATAGTTTTAATCGATGAGGACCGAAAAGTCGTCTTCCAAAATTTGCAGCCGAAGTAAAAAGAGTCCTAGAGTAAAAAGGGCGCAACAAGATAGGATACATTTACCATTTACGCCCATTTCCCTCTAGAATGACGATATAATGTATTACATGTCATTAAGTAGATATTTTTTTTCCTTGGGTTCTAAAACTCGAAGCATTTCGTTATCCATCGTTACTTGGTTGAGATAAGAAAGACTAAAAAGAACCGAAAAGAACAAAAAAAGCACTAAAAAGTTCGGAAAAGAGCTTTAACTAAAATCTCAGGATTATTCCCTTCTGCTTTCACTTCCTATCGTTTTTTTGTATACGATTCTCAAAATGTGATAAAAAAAAGTGAGTTTATTTTTGCAACCATGTCATTGCCTTAGAAACAAAGGGGCGCAAATGCTATGCTTATATACAGGACTCACGCGTTTTTGACTCCAAAGCAATGATATGTGTATTGAGTCATATGAAGAGTTGAGGGTGTATGATGATTTCAACTGGCAACACGTGGGTGTTGAAGAGGATGAGGGGGAGGGGGGATGTTACTGTACTGGTGGGTTGTAGGATGGTGAAAATTCCTGGTAGGGTAGAGCGTCATCGAAATGAATTATTCAAGTCAGAAAAGAAATACCAGAGAGCAGAAAAACAAGAGAATAATGGGAAGAAAAAAAATGTCGAGAGAAATTGAAACATGTTAAATGACTTTTGGATGATTTAATATTCATTTGTTTTATATAAAAATAGCAATGCGATGACAGATGGAAAAACAACAAATAAAATTCATTAATTTATTGATTTTTATATGCGCAAAATGGGAGCTTTGAACTTTGAGGAGGAGGACTGCGAAGATTTATCACACCTTAAAAATAACAGAAAAAAATTATAGAACAGGGTGGGATAAAATGGGAATTCCAATTGGAGGGCTTGAGATAGAGATTTCTTAATGATTTGATTGGAAAGATGAGGAAATTTTGGGTAGAAAATGTGTGTCAAATTGTTTTTTTCTCAATTTTTTGAAAAATTTCCTGTTTTGGCCAAATTTTTAAGGGGATTTTTTAGTGATATTTCCGGTTCTGCTGGTCGTAGTGACCTGGAGTGGATCTCAAATGAAAGTTGGGCTCATTTTTCATCGATTTAAGTAGTTCAAATTTTTTTCAAAATTCATTTTTCAAATATTTATAGGTCAGTACTTGGAAAATCAGTTTTTGCCTCATAAATACTTGAAAAAATTGATATATTTTTTTTTAATCCCATAAATCGATGGGAAATGAGCTCACCTTTCATTTAAGATCAACCACAGGTCGCTACGAATAATAGAACCAGAGATATTCTCGAAAACCTGAGATTTTCCAAAAACAGAAGAGTCTTACCTTCAAATCTTGCACAAAAAAAGTGAAATTCTTGAAAAATTCAAAAAAAAAACTTCTGATATATGATTTTCATGGGGAATTTTCTCATCTTGCCAGTAGGATCATCAGAAAAAACCTATTTTCAATATTCCCATGCATTTCGAGTAATTTTCATAGCATAAAATTCAAAAATTAATCCCTGCCCGTTTTACCTCTTGTGTCCATTTTACCCCACCTTCTCCTATTTGAATGAAGCACTTGAATTAATTCTTCTTGCAGAATTTATATTAACTAAAGATGCATATCGCAGTCAAGTATACGAGGAAACATTCAAAAAGTCTATTGAAAATCCTGAAGAGTTTTGGGCTGAGGTTGCACAATGCGTAGAATGGAGCAAACCTTGGGACAAGGTTCTCGATAATTCAAACGAACCCTTCACGAAGTGGTAATTGATAATTTCTCTAATTATACAAAAAAAAAAAAAAAGTAAGATGAGCTCCCTTATCGACAAAAAAATGTATTACCTAGGCAAAATGATTCCCGATTTTTTTTTTTAGAGTGAAGGAAATTTCCTTCTTTTTTTAGAATTTGCAGAAAAATCTGTAAAAAAATCGAAAACATGCATCCAACATATTTACATCGTTGCTGAATTTTTTCAAATTTTTTCGAAAAAGTCTTCACTCTTAAAAAAAATTTCGAATCATGTTGTGTCGAGCAGGTCGATTTCGCCCCACTCTTTTTTATTAAATTTTTCCCATCGATTTCTCATTTTATTGAAGGTTTGTTGGTGGAGAAATAAATGCTTGTCACAATGCTATCGATCGTCATGTAAATTCTGGAAATGGTAAAAAAACTGCAATAATACATGATAGCCCAATGACATCAACAATTCGTAAAGTAACTTACGATGAACTTTTGGATAAAACATCCAGACTAGCTGGTGCTATGGCAAAAATGGGTGTAAAAAAAGGTGATCGTGTACTCATTTATATGCCAGTGATACCTGAAACTATCATCGCTTGTTTAGCAACTGCTAGACTTGGTGCTGTACATTCAGTTGTCTTTGGGGGTGAGTTTAAATTTCATTTATCATTTAAGAATTCAAAATTGTATACTGTACTGCTTGAAATTCAATGAATTCTGCTATCATTATGTGTATTAATTTTCCATATCAATCAATTGGCAAAAAAAAAAAAAAAAAAAAAAAAGAAAAAAAAATCAATTGGCAGTTAAATAACTATATATATAGGGTAAATATGTATAATAGAGCCCAAAATAAAAAATTAATTTTTTTTTGTTTTTTTTTGAATTTCATGAATATTGAAGATTTTTTTTTTTAAATTCAAATTTCCGTTTTTTTTTATTGATTGTTTGTAGCCGCAAATTTATGATTGAAAGAAATTACTTCAATAATTCACGCTCGTTGAAATTAAATACTCTGAAGATCGTTCATTATCCTACCTTGAGTAAACTCAGGGTGGAAGAGATAAAAGAAAACAAAAAGAAAGGAAGCTTCTCTTATCAGTATGCCAACGGGTTTTCCTTTTCCTCTAGATACCCCAACGTACGAATTGAATAATGAGTAGACTCTATACCAATCGATTAACCATTCATCTTTGTACTTCATTTTTTTTTAATTTTTATTGTAAATTATTAAGAAAGAATGGAAAAAAAATAGAAATTTTTTTGAAAACTTTAAGGCTTTGCCCCAAGGGAATTGGCAACGAGAATCGATCATGCTGAGCCAAAGGTTCTTATTGCTGCTAGTTGTGGATTGGAGCCAACGAGAATAATAAAGTGAGACAATTCATTTACAAATTGAAAAATTCAAATTTACTAATTATTATTTTTTTTATTTTATCAATTACTGTGAAAAAATCGTAGATATACAACAATGATTGATGAAGCAATGACTCTAACTTCTGTAAAAATCCCGAAATGCATTGTTTATCAACGTAGAAATGTGTGGGAAGCACCTTTATCATATTATCAGGTAGATTTTGATGATTTATTGAGTAATTCCGAGCCTCATCCATGTGTTCCAATTGAAGCAAACGATCCTCTGTATATTCTGTACACGTCTGGAACGACAGGTGAATCATTATAATTCTCTCTTCAACTAATTTTCGAAATTCATGTTCTGAAATTTTTTTTTGAAATTTTTTCAAATCAAACTCTGGCAACCTTCCTTTGCCAACACACATTCCAAAAATCAGGAAAAGACTTTTAAGAATTTTTTGTCAAATGAAACTTGAATTTGAAAATTTGTTTTTTTTTTCAATTCTCAAACAAAATCATAAAGTCAATGTATTAAATTATTAGATAAACCAAAGGGTGTCCAAAGACCTGTTGGGGGACATATTGCTACATTATGCTGGACTATGAAAATATTGTATGGAATGGATAAAAATTCAGTTTGGTGGACTGCCTCTGATCTTGGCTGGGTTGCTGGATTATCATATATATGTTATGCTCCACTTCTCTATGGTGCAACTACTGTTATGTTTGAGGGTAAACCAGATAGAACACCCGATGCTGGACAGTATTTTAGGTAATTTAATATTTTTCATTTATTATAGAGAATGGTTGAGTAAACTGAGAGATTTTCTAATGATTTCATTAGAAAGCTGAGAAAATTTTAAGCAAAAAAATACTGCAAAATTAATTTCTTCCAATTTTTTGAAAATTTTACTTTTGAGAATCTAGAAATTCGACTATCAGAGGTCGCAAAATCTTATCACGGGTTATTAGTATTTTTTTTTTTTTGAAGTATTTATTTATTTCAGCCTATGTACATCTTTTCTTGTTTTCGAATCATCCAATAAACGAGGAAATTTTTTAACAAGTTCTGTCATGCCAAAAAGCCTTGCTTTGCTAAAATACATTTTCGTGAGTTAGTACCCTTTTCTTCTATTTACTGTTTTTTGAGCTAATTTTATCTTTTTTATTCACTTATATATGAATATTATTCTATATGTGGCATTGTTTCCTACTTGAGATGCTATTGAAAGGCAAAGGCTTCGAAACCCCTTCATTGCGTTATCACGGGTTATTATAATTACAAGCGTCTTGCGGGCGCTATGCGTCCGCTATTGAGAGCTGCTAAAATTGTAACTTTTTCTTAGTTGCGATTACTGGACACTACAACACACGATCGATCTCATACGGTTATATCTCCTGTTTCTGGATTGATAATTCGAAATTTGCCTTTTTTTTTATTCTATACTATGAAGTAAACAGATAAAAATGTCATTTTCATTCAATATTCGGACTGATAGTGTGTACTGAAATGGCTGATAACTCTGAAATCCCTCTCGATTCAATATCTCCAGCTTCGTCTAATATGGTTGATATTGAGAATGGCCAAAAAAATAAGAGCGATCAACAAGATCAAATTGAATTTACTTCTTCTAAAGTACTCCAATCTTTCTCACTGAAAACAACAAAATTGGTGTAAGCTTTTCTCATTATTTCTTGAACTAATTTAGAAAAGAACCAGTTTCATTATAATATTTGAGATTTATTCAGAATTCTTGAAATTTTTATAAAATTTGGTATAGGGGAGAGTGGGGCAAAATGGACACTGTCATGAAACGCTTAGAGATGGATTTTTTTTGATGATTCTATTGAAAAGATGAGAAAATTTTAGCCGGAAAACAAGTCTCAGATACATTTTTTTCGATTTTTTTGAAATTTCGATGTTTTTCAGCATTTTTGAAGGGTCAGCCTTTCCTTTCTCGAAAATCCTCAGTTTTTTGTAAATATCTCTGGTTCTATTGGTCTTAGCAATTCGGAGTTGGTCTCAAATGAAAGGTGAGCTCATTTCCCATCGATTTATGGGGTTTTAAATTCAAAAATATCCGTTTTTGGGATAGTTATAGGCCGAAAATGGTTTCACAAAACTGTTTCACAAAAATGCATATAAATACCTTGAAAATCAATATTTTTGGAATGGAAACTCTATGAATTGATGGCAAATGATCTCACCTTTCACCTCCCGTTGGAATTTTTACGCTACGACAAATAGAACCGAAGATATTCTCAAAAAACTGAAAATTTTCTGAAAAAGAAGGGTTTCACCCCTCTAAAATGCTCAAAAAAGTCAAAATCTCCAAAAATTCAAAAAAATTAATTCCGGCACTTTTTTCCGCCCAAAATTTCCTCAGCTTTCCAATGGAATCATTAAAAACAATCTACAACCAATATTTCTATTAATTTCAAAAGTTTTTCATAATATTTGCCTGGAAATTTAGATGTGATTTTACCCCTGATGTCCATTTTGCCCCACTTTCCCCTATGTAGTTCCTCTAGACGTAATGCAATAGAAAAAACCCTTAACATTTTCTATTCACACGTCCGACCTTATTTTTTACAACATAAGATAAAACATAATATTTTTCTCAACTTGTATTTTTCACAACTCAACATTTCCCGAAGAAACTCATACTTAAGATCTCAATCAAAGGCTAATAGAGTCTTTGATGACTCCCCCCCTCCCCCCCCCCCCCCCCCCTAAAATTTAAAACAGCATTCAGTTTCCATAATTTATTACATTTTCTAAAGGAAAAGAAATGTCTCCGGACAAACTTCAAATCGAATTTTTTTTTATTTAGCACTTCGATAAACATAAGAAACATTTCTATATTCTATTTTTGATGAGATACAACTAAAAGACATGTTAAATTGAGAATCAGAAACAAAAATTTAATAGTGATTATATAAGTGTAATAATAATAGTATCCCGGGAAAAAATGTTTAGATCTGATCAGATCGATTTATATCTAATCAGATCTAATCTGATCTGATCAGATCTAAACATTTTTCCCGGGATGTTTGCCAGCACTGCATTACTGAGCTGGATGTACATTATTTTGCATTATTAACACAATATAATGTGGAATGTTTTTCAGGGTAATTCAAGAGTATGGAGTCAATGGTATTTTTACTGTGCCCACTGCCTTCCGTGTGCTTCGCAGAACCGATCCAGATGTAATATTGGGGAGGAAATATTCCACAAAATCGTAATGAGAATCTTCATTGAATCAAAATTTTCATTTCAATCTTATAATGAAATATTTCATTGAGAAAATTCAATTTGTTTCAGTTTAAAGACAATTTTTGTGGCTGGTGAACACTGTGACTATGAAGCAAAAACTTGGGCAGAGAAGGTATTCAAAGTACCAATTCTCAATCATTGGTGGCAGACAGAAACTGGTCATGCTATTACTGCAACGTGCATCGGTCTCGGTCACAGTACTAAACCTCCCCAATATACTACAGGAATGCCTTTTCCAGGGTACAATGGTTAGTAATCACAATATAATTATATAAATACGAAAAATACCGAAAGTGAGCAGGTACTAGTGCTCTTACACTGTTAAAAATTTCTGTCTGAATTTTCCATGCAAAATCATTGAAATTTTAAACAATTTATATCTCTACTGAAATTCTAGATAATTATGTCATTGAAAAATGAACAAATCATCGATTTTCAAATAATTTCAAGCCTGAATATCAATGAAATTTGTAGATTTCAGTTCAATTGTTTCTTGAAAATTTAGAAAAAATAGGAAAAATTCAAGAAAAAATTGAAAATTCAAGTCATTTTAATTCTGAATATTCATGTTCAGTTCAAAATTCAAGTAAGCTGTAGAATTTTCGTGTCAATTCTACTTAAAACTCATAGATCCGTCTGAATTTCTTCGGAAACTCACAGATTTCATAAGCATTTTCCCATTAAAAGACATTCAGTATTACGTTTGTTAAAATTTTCATCGAATTTCCTATGAAATTTCAATCTTTTTCTAACAGTGTACCTTATAAGGCCATTGAATCATAATTTATTGGAAAATTATGAACTAATCAGTGGTATTATTTTTGTACATTCTGACAGTCGAAATTCTTCGTGAAGATGGAACTGCCGCATGGCCCCGGGAACTTGGAAGAATTGCAGTCAAACTACCCCTACCCCCAGGAACAATGTCAACATTATACAAAGCACCCGATAGATTCAAAGATATTTATTTTTCAAAATATCCAGTAAGTTGGCTACTCGCTATTATCAATTATTTTCCTCTGTACTACAGTATTTATGTATTTTCATTACATAATTGTTGATATAATACTTTAACTGATGAGCATAATTCTGTTTAATTTTACTCGTTCTATTTTCTATTTGACAGGGATATTACGATACAATGGACGCAGGTTACAAGGACGAATACGGATACATTTATGTAACAGCAAGGGATGACGATGTTATTAATGTGGCTGGGCATCGAATTGCTACAAGTGCCCTGGAGGATGTAATCCTCAGTCATCCAGACATTGTCGATACTGCTGTTGTTGGAGTTCCAGAACCAACAAAGGGAGAAGTTCCACTTTGCCTCTATGTTATGAAGAATGGTATAACTTTATATAATTCATTCAATTCGATAATTGATTTAATCTTGATGATACTGGAGATCGCAGACATATGTCAATTTTTTAAATTTTTTTGAACGAAAAAGAAAATATTCGAAAAATTTGTACTAATATTTTTTCATAGTTTTCCACGATTGCATATTTTTCATTTTTCAAAAAACTTGATTTTTTTTGTGCGAAAACGAGAAGATTAAAAACTATCAGATGTCTGTTATTTCCAGTATTATTCAATCTTGATGATTTTAATTATTGAGAATGTGACAAAAAAAAATTCATTCAGATGCAACGAAAAACGAAGAAGAAATCAATCATGATCTTGTGGAACGAGTTCGACAATTGATTGGACCAATAGCATCTTTCAAGCTTGCTGCTGCTGTCAAAAATCTTCCACGAACACGCTCTGGAAAAACTATTCGGAAGTCTATTGCTGATTTGGCACGATCGAAAATTATTAAAGTAATACTTTCCATTAATTTTTTTTACATGAACTGCGAAAAATTTTCGTCTGAATTTTCCCAGAAAAATTCCGTAAATTTCAAATGAGTCATATTTTTACTGAAATTTTAGATGATGACGTCATTAAAAAATGAACATATCATTGATTTTCAAATAATTTTACGCCTGAATATCAATGAAATATGTCAATTTCAATTCAATTGTTTCTTGAGAATTCAGTAGAAATAGAAAAAATTTTAAAAAAGTTGTAAGTTCTAGTCATTTCAATTTTGAAATTTTCCTCACTTTTATCAAACGGAAATAGCAGATTTCTTATATTACTCTTAATTTGATTGTTATTTCTTCTGTTTATCTAGATGCCTAGCACGATAGATGATCCTTCAGTATACATCGACATAAAGAGAGTCCTTCAAAAGATGGGCTATGCAAAATCTGGCCAAGTATGCGACTAGCATTAGTTACGAAAGAAAATTCATCGCTGAATTACCGAAAACTGTTGATACACAAAACAAACAAATGGAAACCAATAGAAGACTTTTTTTACAGCTATTTGTCTGTATAAAAAAAAAAAAACTCTTTTTAATATTATTTTCTCCTCTTTACACACGTAAAGGCTTGTACCAACAACAGTATGATTGAAAAAATGATAGGTATAGAAACATTCAGTGTTAATAAAATATATTAATCAGTATTTATTCTTTTTTCTTCGTCCCTTTTTTTTTGCTGGTGCTTCAACTTCTGTGGAAGCTTGTGGTACTTTACGTTTTGTCATTTCAACCTGCATCTTATCAACTGGAACAGTTTCAGGCTTGGTCAATGCAACACTGAATCCTGGAATCTGTGAATTGACGAGAAAAAAAATTAAAGAATTATAAAATTATCATTAAAAATTATTTCCTACAATAATCTCTACAAATTTAACAAACCTCAGGTTTCACTAGTTTGAAAACGAGTTTTTCATGCTGTACGTTGGATCTATCGAGGCTCAACTGCACTTCAACAGGATCAAAACTCCTAAATACAACATTACCACAACTCTGAGTATGTTCTTCCTCATTGTAAATAAAATTAACCGGTGAAATATCTCCTTTTTTATTTAAATAAAGAATCCCTTCTAATCCATACTTTGGAATAAGTATTTGCAGTGCATTTTTACGTACAAATAAAATATATCCAGCTTCAGTTTCTACTTTTTCACGGAAAAAAAGATGTGTATTCAATGCAACTGAAGCTCTTCCAGCATATTGTGCCATTCTATTTCTGTAATTTAAATTGTGACATAGTGCATGATTTTTCTTTTTGTCCAATAATTCTGGATAAGTGGCATCTGCACCAATGCAAACTGCCAATAATCTGTGCACTATTATATCAGCATATCTACGAATTGGCGATGTAAAATGCGTATAAATTGGACAAGCCAAACCGTAGTGAAAGAATTCAGCTGGTTGAAGCATTCCACTGACAAAATAAACTGCCTGCATCATGCAGCGTGTTGCTAAAATTTTTAGCATTGTATTGAAATAAGGATTGTCATCCTTGTGTGCTGCTTCCAATGATTTAGCAAGTTCTTTTCCTGAATTTGTATTGATATCAAAGCCCTGATGCTTTCCAGCCTTTATTAATGGCTCAAAGTTACTCTGCGGTGGCTCTGGATGACGTCTAAGCATAGCGCATTCTGGAAATTCTTCAACTATTTTTTTTGCAACTGAAATATTTGCTAATAACATAAATTCCTCGACCATTGAATTAGTTTCTCTCATTTTTTTTGCCTCAACATCTATGGGATCGTGAGTTTCACTGTCAATCTGAAAACGTATCTCTGGTGATGCTAAAACTAGTGCACTGCACGATTTATAAAGAAGAAGAAAAAAAAATTATTACTTTTAATGAAATTCAGTTGAAAGAAATTGTGGGATACAAAAAAAAAAAGTGAGAGGATTAAAGTTTACCCATTTTCAAGACGTTGTTTCTTCAGTTTCTTGGCAAGTGTATTAAGACCCCTCAGGGACTTTGCAATTGCGTCATTCTGTGTAGAATCATCGATCTTCAATTGTGCTTCTTCGTACGTCATTGCAGCACGAGAGCGTATTATTGATTTGTGAAAACGTGTATTAATTATATTTGCATTGTCGTCCATCTCCCAGATACAAGAAAAGGCAAATCTCTCCTCATTACCACGTAGTGAACACAAATTTGAACTTAGTAATCCTGAAATTTTTATGAATAATTCATGAGTGAATTTATTATTTCAAAGAAATTCCAAATTGAAAGGGGAAGTGTGGGACAAAATGGAACTTCATGGAAATATGATCTAGCAACTTTTTGTTTGGAGTAAAGGACGTGATGAAGAAATCTGAAAAAATTCGAGAAGATGGTGCAATATGTGAACATTGTTGATGAATTTTTTACCATTTCTTTTTTCAGACTCCTTCACGCTAAAAAAAAACTCATATTATTTTGAAGTGCAGGCCCATTTTGTGCCCCAGCCTCCTCTGAATATATAGAGGAGAGTGGGGCAAAATGGACACTATAATGAAACGGTCAGAAATGGATTTTTTTGATGATTCTATTGAAAAGCTGAGGTGATTTTAGGTGGAAAACGAATGTCAGATATATTTATTTTGATTTTTTTTGAAAATTTGATATTTTTCGGCATTTTTGAGGGGTAAGCCTTTCCTTTTGTGAAAATCTACAGTTTTTTTGCAAATATCTCGGGTTCTATCGGTCGTAGCAATTCGGGGTTGGTCTCAAATGAAAGATGAGCTCATTTCCTATCGGTTTATGGGGTTCTGAATTCAAAAATATCAATTTTTGGGATAGTTATCGGCCAAAAACTGTTTTACAAACCTATTTCACGAAAATACTCATATATACCTTGAAAATCGATATTTTTAAATTGAAAGCCCTATGAATAGATGGCAAATGATCTCACCTTTCACCTCCATTTGGAATTTTCACGTTACGACAAGTAGAACCGAAGATATCCTCAAAAAACTGAAAATTCCTCAAAAAAAGGAAGTTTTACCCTTCTGAAATGCTCAAAAAAGTCAAAATTGCCAAAAATTAAAAAACATTAATTCCGGCACTCGTTTCCCCCCTAGATTTTCTCAGTTTTCCAATGAAATCATCAAAAAAAATCTACCGCCAATATTTCTATTAATTTCAAGAGTTTTCCATAATATTTGCCGAAAAATTTAATGTGTCCATTTTACCACTGATGTCCATTTTGCCCCATCTTCCCCTATACATATTTTTTTTTACCTGGCACCATGTCAATTCTTTTATCAACGAGATAAACAGTTGTTGCTCGGAGAGCAGCTTCTTTGTCGAGTGCAGTACCAGGTCGAATAAAATGTGAAACATCTGCTATATGTACACCCACTTCGAGATTTCCATTATCCAAATTACGACAGTGAAGTGCATCATCAATATCTGTACATCCCGGAGGATCTACAGAACACACATCGATATGACGTAGATCTACTCTTTGAGCAATATCCTGTAAAAGAAAAATAAGTGGTTTGCCATTAGATGTGTTATTCACTGATTCTTCCCTTCAATTTCTAGTGCAAATTGAAAGAAAAAATTTCAATAATAATTTATTTAAAAAAAAAAATTTTTGTTTATTCTTCATTTGTTTATCATTCATGGTGTGATACACGTAATATCTCAAGTTCTTTTGAAAAATATGTAAAAAAAAAGTACAAATAATAGGAAATTATACAAGTTTTTTCGTCAACTTTAAAATTAAATATGAAAATGTCCGGAGTTATTGAAGATGATAGAGAAATTGAAACGAATTTGAATTCTAATTACTTGGGAATGAATGATATTAAGAATTTATCATTGACAGATTTACCAAATTTTTGCGCTGAATTAGAACGAATCATTGATTATATTAAAAATTCTACTAATATTGAATATTTTGTGTATGATTATCCTGTGTAAGTATTGGATCTGCTAAAATTTCTCATAATTTTATTTATTTATTCATACTGATTTTAAGATACAAGATATCTATTTCACGGAGGGGGGGGGGGGTGAGTTACAAGAAGATTAGTCTCATTATATATTCAAGATTCGAAAATAAAAAACTATATACAGCTATAAAGTTATGAAAAATATAAAAATTGATTTAATCATATTCAAGTTCAAAATTGTAGAATTTTTACTGTATGTTGCTCAATTGCGCCCCTAATCGATCAAATTTCTCATAATTCGAATAATTAAATCGGCAAAAATAATTTCAGAGTCCTCGAAAGAAAGTTTAAAGACAGTATCATTGAACTTGAGTGTATATTGAAGGAAATTAAACACGTAAACTTGAATATTCACCAACAAAAACAGCAGGAAATTTTATTTGAAAAGGAAAGAGTATCACTGAAGAGAACTCTCAAGAAATTGAAGGAAAATGGTAAAATTTTTCTTATTTTCAATTTCTTCAACCTTTCAATTCTTCTCCTGAGATCTTTTCTTTTATTTCTTCTAGAAATACGAGAAATGGAAAAAGTTATTTCTCTCTTCGATAAAGCAATGTTTACTCGATGGGAAAATATCAAATCAACACGGAAAACTGAAGCCCTTGAACGTTTTTTTTCCGATATAACGGTAAAAATAAAATCATTCAATAATTCAAACTAATTTTGATTTTTATAAACAAAAATATGAGGGAAAATTGAGGCAAAATCGACGAAGAAATTAATAAACAGCTTGAGATAGATTTTTTTAAACGTTTCCGTTGAAAAGCTGAGGAAATTTCCGGTGGAAAACAAGCGTCACAGTTAATTTTTCTTAATTTTCGAAAAAATTTGTTTTTTTCTGGTCATTTTTCTCACTTTTTCGAGAATATCTCCGGTTCTATTTGTCGTAAGGATTTGATATCGGGCTCAAAAGAATAATTCGATGATTTGAGAACTATTTATAATTCTCTGAAAACTATATTATGGTTTTAAGAGAATTTTTTTAAGCAAAATTTTGCAAAAAAGTCTGTTATTGTTAGATAAATCTTTCAAAATTTGATATTTCTCTCCGAAAAATACGGAAATCGATGGAAAATTATCTCACCTTTCATTTAAGACTGACCTCAAGTGACTACAACCAATGAAACCGAGGATATTCTCGAAAAAAAAATTGATTTTCAAAGGAAACGGTCGAATTTGAAAAAAATTCTCAGAAATGAATCTTGACATGTTTTCTAACAGAAACGTCCTCAACTTCTTAATGGAATCATCAAAAAAAAACTACTTCAAATATTTTCGCTGATTTCAAGCTTTTCTCATAATACAAAAAACATCACAACTAAAATGTGTCTCCTAATTTAGAGTAAACAAATGGCTCTGAATAATTTGAACATCCTAGTATCAAGAAAACTCGAGAATTTAAAAAAATTACCAAAATCAAATTCTGAAATGAAGAATGAAACAGAATTATCTGCAATTAAGCTGATTACAGATAGTTCCCAAGAGAAGAAAATTCCTCCACCTCCACCATTACCACTATTTCCTACATGGTCATCAACTATTGAAACTGTCCAGTAATTTCGAATTCATTCAGATATAATTTCAAACAATAATAACAAAATTAGCACCCATCTGGCATTTTTCTAAATTTCTTCAATAAATAATTTATTACAAAAAAAAATGTAAGAAAAAATTTTTCTCGTAATTTTTCAAATTTTTCAACTGTGCATATTTTTCGTTTTTTTTTTCTTTGATAATTTACTTTTAAAAAAATGTCAGACATCTGCTGCTTTTAGTATCATGAATAAAAAACATATTTCTGTGTATTCCTGAGAATAGCAGACATCTGACAATCCTTATGATTTTTATTTCCACAACAAATAGATGATCTTGAAAAAAATGAAAAGGGTACACATACAAGAAATTCGAAAAACTACAAGTGCAAATTTTCTACATTTTTGTTTAAAATAATGAATTGGTTTGGAGAAATGCAAAAAATTGTGATATGTGTGGTAAGTTTAATAATAATGACATTAGTACACATTTTTACAATTTTTTGCATTTTTTTTTGAAACAAATAAACTATCATGAAAATATTAAAAAATTAGCACTTGTAGTGAATTTATTTGTTCAAAAATAAAAAATAAATCATGAGAATTGTCAGATGTCTGCTATCTTCAGTCTCATTATTTCATTATAATATTTTGACAACTTCTAGGATTGAATCGTTGGATGAATTGGATTGAAACACAACAAATTTCCCTTTTTATCAGAGAAATTATAGAAAAAGAGAGAAATTCTTAATGATCTTCTCGTTTCTATGATAATTTTTCAAGAGATAAAAATACATTCTTACCGACTCTGTAATAATCCATGGAAGTTTAGGAAGAAAACTGAGTACATCATCGGAAAATCTAGAATGTGGTACATCATGCTCCAATAATAACACCTCATTCTCTGTTTCTTTATCACCAATATTACCAAGTGCCCTGACAAAATGTCCCAATGGATATCTCGAGTTTCTCGGCCAAGAATCAATAGCAACAATGATTCTCTGCTTACAAATTATATCAGCCTGTCTCGTTTCAATTCTCACTTTCGGTATTTTTCTCTCAGCAGGTACAAACAAGTGTCTAACATTCTGCAAAGACGTGAAAATAATTTTTTTATTATAGCAATCCATATTAAAAAAATGCTCTGTTCATCAATGAGTGAATAAATAATAACTACGACTGAAAAAGAAAAAAAAAACAAATTATCTTACGTCTTTAATAGCATTTGGCTGCAATATACCACAGTATTGTCGCCACTTTCTTCGTATGATGCCAACAATTTTACCAGTTGGCGTACGTTCAATTTTTTTCATTATTTTTTGTTGTACAATTTCCTTTTCCTCCTCAATAACATCACCAGGATCCTCATTATCCTCATCTTGAAGGACAATATCACTTGGTACTGTCCACTCATCCTCAGGTAATAATTCCAATGCAACAATATCACCATCAACTGCTCTATTTAATCCAATTCTTCCCTGTACAAGAATAAATTTTTCCATTCCTTCGACATTAACACTTCCCTCCAAGAAATTTTCTCTCGATGCTAAAAATGTTCCTTGAAGAAGTGTTCCTTGAAAAAAATGAAAAAAAATGTTTAATCTCAAATAATTTGAAACTTTATTCAGAATTTAAAAATGGGAAAATTTAAAAATTTGTTTTTCATATTTTTTTGAGATTTCGAAAACTTTTTCGAGTTTTTTTTTGTTGTAAGTTTCATATTTTTGCAAATAATGCTCACAAATCTATCTCCAACAATTTTTCTTAGCCCACTTGAAACATTAAAATCAGTTTAATTCCAAATAATTCAACAACTTTACCAAAAATATCGAAATTTCCCTTATTTTCGAGATTTTTCAATGATTAACTGGATGATGATAAACAATAACGTCTCAATCAACATTTTCTCCGAAATTGTTTAGAGAACATGCCATGGTGGACCCAGTTACCGGACAGCTCCCAGTTTCCGGAGGCATCAACAAAATATACTAACAATTAATATTCAAGTGAAAAAATCAATTTCTTTCAATACTTGCATAATGTGAAAATGAAAATCATGTAAATCATTTGATTCATTTAATTGAAATTTTGTTCATCATTTTAATAATTCAATTCTAACTTGTCCGAGAATCGGTACTATTGCCTCAACTGTCCGGTAACTGGTGCCTCCACGATATTTGAGTTCAAAAATGTTTGTTTACTGAAACTACACTATTAAAATTTTTTTTTTAATGTTGGCTAAGACGACATTGCTTATTACTGTCCAACCATCCTCACCTCTTTTAATGCCATCATGAAGCTGTGCTGGTGTCAAATGACATGGAAATAGAGGCTCCCCTATTCCACCTTCAAGAACATAATTACGCTTGCACAATTTGTCAATTAAATGTGCTGCATTCTCAAGTGATCCAACGTATTCTTCCATTGTCAATGCAGTTATTCCTTCATTACATGCCTTTTCCTTACTATCATTGTCGTCAGTTAATAAAATGGTTTTAATCCTTTTTTCTGAAGTGTTTGGTGTAAAAAGATGATTATTGTACCATTTAGCAGCTACTCGAATGGCTCGATCATTTCTATCATTCATTGACTCGCCTCTGACTCTTTCCACATAAGTTTCACGATGATGCTCATTAACGAAAATATAAAATTTACGTTTTGGATTCGTTATTATGTCGGCCAAGGATTTGTAGACATTTGAACTACGATGTTTTACCTCCTCCAAGACTGTCTGCAGGATAATGACATTGCAGAAAATCTCCTCCTCGAGGAGATTTATCTGATCGAGAATGATGTTTGTGTCAAGAAGAAGATAATAGGGCTCTTCTATGAGAGAACTTTTAGGACCAGGATTCTCATCGTCCAGTACTTGATCACGTGCCTTTGGCTTGCAGTACTCACATGCCTCTGATCCACACCAAATATCATCTCTCAAATAATGATCTCTGACTAATTTAAATATATTTCCACTTCTTGTTTTACGGAAAAATGTCTTTGATGTCAACATTTTTGAGATTAGTATTCATATATTTTTACTGTTTTTTTTGTTGTTATTGTATATTTTGCCACTTTATCAACACATTTCGGAGAAAAGGACAGGTGATATTTTCGCATTGACATCGAGGTTAGAAAAAACCATGTGCTGATTGGGGCTGGTCCCACGTGGGCGCGCTCACAACGATCGATGCGCTCAACATAACAGATTTGGATGTTCCTAAATGGAAAATTGTTATGTCCTAACAATTCACTAGGACGATCCCGGCGCTGCTGCTGTGGTTGAGCGCGAGAATTTTGAATGGCAATAGGAACGTTAGCCGCCAAAGTTCTGAAGAACATTCCACCGAATCTCTTTCCACGTTACTATTATTTATTTATGTTTTACCACTATTAATTCACTATTTTATCTTTTAATGTAGGAAATGAATTATAGGAATAGGTGGTTAAATAACTTGAGGAAAACACAAGTGCTAAGAGGGCACACACAAACTTATTTATTCATTTCAACACTTAACTTTGATTGAGAAAAGTAGAGAGAAGCTCGAGATTAAAACAATTTAGATGTCGTCTATTTTGGAAAACGAAGGTAACTAACTATCTTTGCTTGGCTTGGTGTGTCTTTAATGAATAAAGGAATCACTTTTGTTTCGTTCAAAATTTCGTACTGAACACATCAGTAAAAAAAACTTAGTATTTAATAGAATATAATCACGGTCAAATATTTGAATTAGTTTTCAACCAATAGAGACAAAGCTGTTTGTTCAAATTCTACGTTGTCCAATCATTGCTGTACAGCAATGTGATGTCGTCATTTCATCGTCTGCAGTCTCATCTATTTTATAGTCGAAAAATTCAACGAAATAATGGAAAAAGAAAATCACTCGGTATGTAATGTTGATGTGTACTTTAATTTCATGAGTAACAAGTTATCATCAATCGATGAGTGAAGGGCGAATCACTATCAATGCATAATAATTTAGCCCTCCAACGTAAAATGAATGAAAAAATTTCCCCACAAGAGGACTTTACGTTATTGAAGTTTTTCTGTTCATTGACCTCCGGTTAGATACTACCCCATATAAAAAAAATTGAAATTTTGAATATACCTACGAATTGATACGCGTTAGAGAGGATTTGATACGGGAGAATTAACGTTTGATCTGTAATAGTTCTTTTGAAATTAATTGTTTGAAAATTCGAAATTTTTAATGGAAATTTTCAGTCAAAATTTCAATTTTTTTCATATGGGGCAGTCGAAGGCTACCGAAGCAGCAGTCGGAGGCAGTTTTAAATTGCAGTCGAAGGCTACCAAGGCAAGCAGTCGAAGGCAGTTTTAATAAATTGCAGTCGAAGGCTACCAAGGCAAGCAGTCGAAGGCAGTTTTAATAAATTGCAGTCGAAGGCTACCAAGGCAAGCAGTCGAAGGCAGTTTTAATAAATTGCAGTCGAAGGCTACCAAGGCAAGCAGTCGAAGGCAGTTTTAAATTGCAGTCCAAGGCTACCAAGGCAAGCAGTCGAAGGCAGTTTTAAATTGCAGTCGAAGGCTACCAAGGCAAGCAGTCGAAGGCAGTTTTAAATTGCAGTCGAAGGCTACCAAGGCAAGCAGTCGAAGGCAGTTTTAAATTGCAGTCGAAGGCTACCAAGGCAAGCAGTCGAAGGCAGTTTTAAATTGCAGTCGAAGGCTACCAAGGCAAGCAGTCGAAGGCAGTTTTAAATTGCAGTCGAAGGCTACCAAGGCAAGCAGTCGAAGGCAGTTTTAAATTGCAGTCGAAGGCTACCAAGGCAAGCAGTCGAAGGCAGTTTTAAATTGCAGTCGAAGGCTACCAAGGCAAGCAGTCGAAGGCAGTTTTAAATTGCAGTCGAAGGCTACCAAGGCAAGCAGTCGAAGGCAGTTTTAAATTGCAGTCGAAGGCTACCAAGGCAAGCAGTCGAAGGCAGTTTTAAATTGCAGTCGAAGGCTACCAAGGCAAGCAGTCGAAGGCAGTTTTAAATTGCAGTCGAAGGCTACCAAGGCAAGCAGTCGAAGGCTACCAAGGCAAGCAGTCGAAGGCAGTTTTAAATTGCAGTCGAAGGCTACCAAGGCAAGCAGTCGAAGGCAGTTTTAAATTGCAGTCGAAGGCTACCAAGGCAAGCAGTCGAAGGCAGTTTTAATAAATTGCAGTCGAAGGCTACCAAGGCAAGCAGTCGAAGGCAGTTTTAATAAATTGCAGTCGAAGGCTACCAAGGCAAGCAGTCGAAGGCAGTTTTAAATTGCAGTCGAAGGCTACCAAGGCAAGCAGTCGAAGGCAGTTTTAAATTGCAGTCGAAGGCTACCAAGGCAAGCAGTCGGAGGCAGTTTTAAATTGCAGTCGAAGGCAGTTTTAAATTGCAGTCGAAGGCTACCAAGGCAAGCAGTCGAAGGCAGTTTTAAATTGCAGTCGAAGGCTACCAAGGCAAGCAGTCGAAGGCAGTTTTAATAAATTGCAGTCGAAGGCTACCAAGGCAAGCAGTCGAAGGCAGTTTTAAATTGCAGTCGAAGGCTACCAAGGCAAGCAGTCGAAGGCAGTTTTAAATTGCAGTCGAAGGCTACCAAGGCAAGCAGTCGAAGGCAGTTTTAAATTGCAGTCGAAGGCTACCAAGGCAAGCAGTCGAAGGCAGTTTTAAATTGCAGTCGAAGGCTACCAAGGCAAGCAGTCGAAGGCAGTTTTAAATTGCAGTCGAAGGCTACCAAGGCAAGCAGTCGAAGGCAGTTTTAAATTGCAGTCGAAGGCTACCAAGGCAAGCAGTCGAAGGCAGTTTTAAATTGCAGTCGAAGGCTACCAAGGCAAGCAGTCGAAGGCAGTTTTAAATTGCAGTCGAAGGCTACCAAGGCAAGCAGTCGAAGGCAGTTTTAAATTGCAGTCGAAGGCTACCAAGGCAAGCAGTCGAAGGCAGTTTTAAATTGCAGTCGAAGGCTACCAAGGCAAGCAGTCGAAGGCAGTTTTAAATTGCAGTCGAAGGCTACCAAGGCAAGCAGTCGAAGGCAGTTTTAAATTGCAGTCGAAGGCTACCAAGGCAAGCAGTCGAAGGCAGTTTTAATAAATTGCAGTCGAAGGCTACCAAGGCAAGCAGTCGAAGGCAGTTTTAATAAATTGCAGTCGAAGGCTACCAAGGCAAGCAGTCGAAGGCAGTTTTAAATTGCAGTCGAAGGCTACCAAGGCAAGCAGTCGAAGGCAGTTTTAAATTGCAGTCGAAGGCTACCAAGGCAAGCAGTCGAAGGCAGTTTTAAATTGCAGTCGAAGGCTACCAAGGCAAGCAGTCGAAGGCAGTTTTAAATTGCAGTCGAAGGCTACCAAGGCAAGCAGTCGAAGGCAGTTTTAAATTGCAGTCGAAGGCTACCAAGGCAAGCAGTCGAAGGCAGTTTTAAATTGCAGTCGAAGGCTACCAAGGCAAGCAGTCGAAGGCAGTTTTAAATTGCAGTCGAAGGCTACCAAGGCAAGCAGTCGAAGGCAGTTTTAAATTGCAGTCGAAGGCTACCAAGGCAAGCAGTCGAAGGCAGTTTTAAATTGCAGTCGAAGGCTACCAAGGCAAGCAGTCGAAGGCAGTTTTAAATTGCAGTCGAAGGCTACCAAGGCAAGCAGTCGAAGGCAGTTTTAAATTGCAGTCGAAGGCTACCAAGGCAAGCAGTCGAAGGCAGTTTTAAATTGCAGTCGAAGGCTACCAAGGCAAGCAGTCGAAGGCAGTTTTAAATTGCAGTCGAAGGCTACCAAGGCAAGCAGTCGGAGGCAGTTTTAAATTGCAGTCGAAGGCAGTTTTAAATTGCAGTCGAAGGCTACCAAGGCAAGCAGTCGAAGGCAGTTTTAAATTGCAGTCGAAGGCTACCAAGGCAAGCAGTCGCAGTCGAAGGCTACCAAGGCAAGCAGTCGAAGGCAGTTTTAAATTCCAGTCGAAGGCTACCAAGGCAAGCAGTCGAAGGCAGTTTTAAATTGCAGTCGAAGGCTACCAAGGCAAGCAGTCGAAGGCAGTTTTAAATTGCAGTCGAAGGCTACCAAGGCAAGCAGTCGAAGGCAGTTTTAAATTGCAGTCGAAGGCTACCAAGGCAAGCAGTCGAAGGCAGTTTTAAATTGCAGTCGAAGGCTACCAAGGCAAGCAGTCGAAGGCAGTTTTAAATTGCAGTCGATGGCTACCAAGGCAGCAGTCGAATATTTTTTTAATATTTTATCGGTAATTCTTGATGCTTTTTTCGTAGAGAATTTCAATAGCTTCGAAGAAGCTTTTCACAAGAATTTAGATATCTCTCGACATTTTGGGTCGTTTGCAGTCATGTTATGATAAAATCTCAAACTCGAAAAAAATTACGATTATACAGCTTCCATTCGGAAGCAAAAGGTAAAAATCGACAGATTCTATTTCATTACTTCCACCTCAATAATAAGGTACTTGGAGCTTTAAAAAAAGCTCCGCTTCTATGACTTTGTAAGTATTTTTCCCTCGAAAAAACCAGAAAGAGATGAAAAATAATACAAATACAGATATCTAATAACTTTGTTAAATATCAAAAGAACATGAAAAAATAAGCTGAAAAATGAAATCAGTGTTTCTTCGTATCGTAATGTAGTAGAAACGTCGGCATTTATTCGTAAATTCCGTGAAAATTGAAAAAAATATGTATATGATGAATCCGCTATTGCCGATTTTTGTCATAAGTGTTCTAAGAAGTAGATTCAAAGGTATAGTTTTCATATAAAAAAAAAGTTGAAATGTATATAACACACATCTTAGCTGCTCCTAAATTTTTCGAATTAACCGCCTTGAATTCATCGCTTCATCATCTAGCCACGTGGGAAAGATAAACGACCGGTAAAACATGAAAAGCTAAGTTCAGAAATGAAAATCAATGTCTTCTCGGCTACTGAAGTGATACAAACATTAGAATTTACTCATAAATCCTAGAAAATTAGAAGAACTTCATGATTTCGTCGATGTTAACCCTGATCATAAGTATCTTAGGGAGTCAATTCAAAGGTATAGTTTCATATTAAAGAAAAATTTAAGATAAGAATACCTTCATCTCAGTTGCTAGCAAAAGACTAAAGCCCTAATTATGATATTCAGATGGTGCAAGTCAGATACTTGATGGCCTTGATCTAGATCAACGAAATTTCAACTACCATGTATCTATTATTGGTAATTATACTCATAGTTGTGGCGGTGGAATAATTGACGAAAATCATGTCATAACAGCTGCTCATTGCGTGGATAATTATGAGACAAACGAGTTGTTCATTATAGTTGGTGTAAAATATTTGCATGATCCTGAGAGTATATCGAGGAATGTTCGCAAGATATATGTTCCTGCGGATTATTATGGAATGCGTAAAAGTCGTCTTGACGTTGCAATGCTCAGAGTATGCGTTATTATGGATTAGAAGATTATGGATTTAAAGAAAAAAACAGTTTTATTCTAATATATTTGAGATTTTTCGGAATTTTTTGGAATTTTTTCAGAAATTTTCATAAAACTTTTATAAAACTTTTCATAAAATTTTTCTGAAATTTTTCCTGATAATTTATGTCATTAAAAGTCTCGAGTCTCATAAGAATTATGATACTGAAACAACAGACATCTGACGATTTTATTTTCTCAACAAATAAATTATTTGAAAAAAAGGAAAAATATGAACATGTAGAAAATTTGAGAGACTGTAGGTGCAGATTTTTTAAATATTTTTGAAAAATAATTTATTAGTTTTTAAAAAATAAAAAAAAATTGTCAGATGTATGTGATAATTTCATTATTATTAATAATTCTGTTTCAGCTTCAGATGCCTCTCATATTGGGAGAAAAAATTGGAGTGATTACATTGCCAGTTGCACCTGTATCACCCGATAATGGGACAGTATGCTCAATCGCTGGATTGGAGCAGAGAGCTCAAGAGTCTGATAGATACAGAGGGAAATTGTCATGGATACAATTGATGCTCATACCTAATGAAGTCTGCGAATGCATGCTTGAAGCTCAAGTGTATCCATCTACACTCTGTGCCACTTCTATCGACGAAAATGAAGGAACCCCTGTATGAAATCGTTGAAGAAATCAATGCAAAGTCAGGAGAACCTGATGAGTGAATGTTAGATCAATTGAGTAGAAAATTGTTGGAAATACCTCCGGAAATTAAGCGAGATAGAGTGATTTTGCCTCGAGATTTTTCTACAGAGAATTTCGAGAGCTAAAAAAACAGATGAAAATTATCGAATTAGAATTAAGATTCATCAAAATCTATTGAATTCAGTGGAAATTGATCTCAATATGAAAATTGACTTATCTCGTGTTGAATACCTGCTTCTTTCTTTTCTCAATGCACTAATTTAATAGTGAAAAAGTAAATCAGGCCACGTTCATTTTTTATGCTCATCACTTTTCGAGAATAATTTTGGCTTCATAATTTTTTGGAGATTTTTAAAAGCTGAAGGAGAGAGTAAGAGCCAAATTGCTCTATCTTGCTTATTTTCCGAAATATTTGCAAAAAATGATCGGCAAAATAGATTGAATTATCCTGTGTTACCTCTTCTCTACAGAATTAATGTTTGAATGCGAATTTATTATTTCAATTGCTGTTTTATGATTTTAGGGAGACAGCGGAGGCATACTTGTATGTGATGGAGTGGCAGTTGGGATATTGAAAGGGCGAGTACAACACGTATATATCTTTAGTCGTATCTATGACTTTATACATTTTATTACAACTGTAATTAGAGCACCATGAAGATTTTCTTTCAATGCTTTATCAATCCTTCTAAAAGGAAAATTGGCAATACAATGATTATAACATATTCATATTTCGCTTCTGTCACAGATTGTCACAGATTAATGATGCAATGTTCAATGGAAACTGACAGTGTTTTTTGATCTTTCTTATCATTTTAGCTCTCTCCTTTTCATATTTTTCACACTGCACCATGAAGATTTCATTTTTTGTCTCATGAATTCCATTGAATTTGACTTGAATAGCACGAGTGAATTGTTTGCTAAAAATCCTTTTTTGAAAAATATCTAATTTTCTAAGTAATACTTAATACTGAATAAAAAAATGCATGGTCTTTTTTTTGCCTTTTTTGTGAAGCCCCGAATATATTTATATATAGTGATTTTTTTTTCTTATTTTCTTCGAGATTTGAAAATTTATGAGAAATTTTTCGTATAACAGCCCCTATTTTAATGAAGAATTCATGAGATACTGAAATGGTGTTTTCGCAATTTTTTCAGGATGTCAATTTTCAAAATTATTCATTGCAAACGACTCAAAATGATCCAATACATTGATAAATCATAATGAGAAAAAAAGTAGACATGTATGTATGTATTTATCTGTATTTACGACTTTACGATTCTCTATTACTCGAGAACGATCAGAGATCAAAATCTGGAATTTCAGCAACATCGGCCAAATGGTTTCTGAAATATAGCAATTTTGCAAAAATCGGCAATCAGAAACTGTATCTAAAAGGGAATATTATAAGTGAACAAGCTGGCAGCCGGCCCCTGAGCGTTACTTGTAAGTTTCAGCACTATGCTTAAATTTCATATTCTGCCAATGCAATTGGCAGACAGCTTCCGAATGTAGTTTTCAATTTTATAAGCTGCCAATAACTACCGTGATGCATCTGAATTACGTTAATTTGCGTTATTTAGGATAAAGATAGTAAGAATAAAATATCCTTACTTTTTTACTACCCTTATTCCCCTTATACCCCGAATTTTACTGCTAGAACATTGTTTTTATTTGAAATCTACTTCTAAATCAAAATAGACGTCTCAATATAATCTGTCCCCCTTAAATAATGATATTTCATTTAAAAAAATCAATGTTTTACAAAAATTTAGATCATACAATAAAATTTGAAAATTTTAAAAAATGAATTTCAGGTTTTAATGAGCTTTTCTCGTTGTCATAGTAAAATGATAATGGGGCCATTTTTTAGGAAAAATTGTCTACTTTTCAATTATTAAATAAAAAATACTAGCGTTTCTAGGGAAAAAATTGAGAAAAATTGAAATTTGTGGAACTATTTGTAGAACTATTTACTTGAGCACTCATATCAGAGAATTCGGAGGAAAAATCTGAAATTATCAGCATTTGTTAAGCTCGTCTAAGCGAATATTTTAAGCCAAACTTGGGCGAAATCGGTCCAGTAGTTCCAGAGATAGAGTGTCTATTCATTTAATGGTTTATCAAGAATATCTCAGGAACTACTGGACCGATTTCGCCCAGATTCAATCCCAAAGGTCTCACTCATAAGATATACAAACCCACGAAATTCGAAGTTTCTAACTCAAATATTTTTTTAGTTATCGTGTTGCCCATGATTTTCAAAAAAATACAAGTTTGTTAAAATACCGGATAAACCAAAAATTTGAGCGCTCGCCACCTCCAGGGTTTAATGTGCGCCTTATCAATGCGCATCTCCTCGCTGAGGATGGATGCTGTCAAATAATTTTTCGCAGAGAAAACTCGAAAAAACGATTTTTCAATAATTGGCTTTTTCTCGGGAGCCATTCGGTCGATTGAGCTGAAATTTCTGGGAGCACATGGTGCACACGTGGTAAATATACCGTAAAATTTTCAAGTCGATACATACAGCCGTTATTAAGAAAAGCGATGGAATGTGTCATCACACACACACACACACACACACATACGGACATACATACAGACGACCCCAAAAAAATATTTTTTTTCGACGTTTCTCATCATTTGGAGTCATATTCCGATGAAATCTCAAGTTCGAAAAAAATCACGATTACAATGCTTCCATTCGGAAGCAAAAAGAGATTTTTTATGTAAAATTTAGTATATAATTTTTTTTTTCGAGAGAGATGATAGGGGAAAGTTATGAAGAACCATTCAGCAATATCCTGCTTCATTAGCAGAAATTGAAAGGAAGAAATAGAGACTTGAAGGATAACGAAGAAGGAATAGCGATTAACGCCGGCTTATTTATTGTTGAAGATTAAAAAAAAAAAATCATTCCGGATCATAATTTCCACTTCCTTCAGGCAAGTTCGGACTCCATAGAAAATGCATCTGTAAGTTTACATCCAGCAACGTCCCCTGTGTTGTCTGACATATACAAAACGGTATACAATTGGCGGGTAAAATTTCAATTCTCTTCAATTTCCATGCTCTTTCGGAGCACTTAGAATTCTCTACAAACAATGATTGAGGCAACGTCGTTGATGATCTAGAAATTCGAGGCACTTTTGACATTCGATGTTATCATAAAATTATTCCATTTTTTTCCATGGGAAATTTTTAATTCATCATCAGAATTGATAGTCACCTGAGTCAAGATATTTGTATAGATAAACCGTCAGTTCACACAATTCACACAATCGTCACGTCAACCATTTTTGAATTTACGTATGAGATTACACAACAGGGAAAAATAATTTTTCAGTTATTTTTTTTAAATTCTACATATCATAAGCTTTATAATTTTTGTATGAGGAATAATGATCTGAAATTGTTGCGTGTGAAAAGTGTGTAGGAAGAGAGACGAGTTCAAATACATGAAATTTGCTACGGCAATTAATAATATAATTGCTCATACGGAGTTATGGTTGGAGCTTTTGTTGAGAAATTTTGCCCCTAATTTGCAACATATCTTAAGCAAAATATTCTGATAACTTTCTCCGGTTATCGTCAATATTCGAGGGTAAAATGTCGAAAATTCACACTTGAGGATTCATTGTGCTTCCGGCGCTCGGAAAAAAAAAAATATTCTTGATTTTTTTACATGGATACTATGATAAATATTCGTATTTTTCGTGCATTCGCGGGCGCCATCACGTGTTTATTCTCCATATTTGATTACAGCTTCGATAATGTTATTTTTTTACCAGCTGGACTAGCTGGAAACTGAGAAACTGCTGCGGAGCAAGTGCATCATCTATAGGTATAACAATTTTGAAGATTTTCCGTCATTCAGACATTGAAATCCCAATTATTCTTACTAATTTTCAATTATACTTCATTATTTGATCAATATTGACGAATGCATGAGAATCAAGGATACCCAAATTGTACAGTCTGTACAATTAACTTATTTGGAGCAAAAATATATATTTTCGGAGACTCTTAAGGTAGTATACCAAAGGACAGTCGATAAAACAGGAAAAAATGGGGATTTATAGGTTAGCTTCCAATTAATTGGTGATAATTCGGGGAAAACTGCTTTGATTTACCCGAAAAAAGTGATAAAACTATTTGAAAGTCATATCGTCAGCTTGTGAATATAATTCTTTTTTCTTGAATTTTTATTCACATTAAGTGGCTATGTAACTTATCATCAGAGTAAAAAATTTCAATCTAATTTTTTTCTGTACAGAATGAATATTCTACAAGAAGCAAATACTTACATGCTCCATAACAATGTTACACAGCATGTGAGAATTTATTTTTTCTGAAATATTCATTCTACACAGAAAAAAATTAATTAAAATTTTTTACTCTGATGATAAGAATGATATGGCCACTTAATCTCGTATCTCATGCATGAGATAGAGTGAGGTGCCAATAGTTATGACTACCTTCTAATTAAAATTTCTCAATAACTATACGGTGAATTGAATATTTTTGTCTTCTATTATTTAGTTAGAATGCTGTTCTCTCCACCAATAGTTTTCAAATGATAGGTCAAGCCTGTGGTTTTTTAGTAATTTCGTTATTTCTGTCTGATTTCGGAGGTTTCATCCCCACCACCGCTATTTTCAGAAACTTTGATAATTCATAGCTCATAAACTGCACTGACAAAAATTAGGAAAAAATTCAGAAAAATTAAAAAAATTACCATCTTTGATACGGCATCAAAAAATTAATGGGTCAACTGTACTCGAGTTCGCTGGGATACTGCCTTAATTATCAAAAATAAATTCCAATCTTCGTTAATCAAAATTGCTCCCACATCCAAAAATAACGCTTTTTTCTCATCAATTGTAAGAGTACCGAATAATTTGATATCTCATTAAATAATTCACATTTTCAACCACTCTACGTGATATTTCAGATCATCTGTAACGTTGGTAATCAAATTACCACATTATCCATCTACCTCATTAAATCACATATTTCCTTACAGAAAATTCCAGTTCTGACATTATAGAGCAACTCAATTATGGATAGCCACTTATTTTTGGGACCAATTTTGCATACGAGAGATAATGGAGAATTGGAAATTATTGAAAAAGCAGCGATTCTCGTTGAGGAAGATAAGGTAAGTTCTTGAATGAAATGTCTTTACAGACATATACAATCATTTAACATATACATTCAACATCCTATGCATTCAATGCATTGAGTATAAGAAAAGATTGTTTTATTATTTAAAATGTTATTTTCTATTAATAAAATCATTTGAATTGAATTGCAGATTATCAGCATTGATGATGCTTCGAATAATCCACATCCGGAGGCAAATAAGGTAACATATCTGCAAGATGGACAATTTCTTATTCCAGGATTTATTGATTGTCATATTCATGCAGTTCAACTACCAAATCTTGGTATTGGATTTGACAATTGTTTGATGGAATGGTTGGAGAAATACACATTCCCATTGGAGAAGAAATATTCGAATGCTGAATTTGCTGATAAAGTTTTCGATACCGTTGTTGTAAGCCATTCATTTCTTCAGAATTTCATTTTATTGACTGTGTATAGATTTTTTATTATTTTTGTGATATCACTTCAACATCATTCAATTCAATGTCCGTTCATGGAAATTTCAGCTAAATTTAAATGGAGAGATGGCTCAAATTTACTCCTCATTTCTTCTCTTCTATCTTTCTCTAAATAAGTTGGAAAATGGCTTTTTTGGTCAATGCATTGTAATAACTGAAATAATTTAATGGATTTTTTTTTGACTCTAATGTGGAGTCATATTCAGAATGTTTATTTTTTAATTTTTTAGAAGAGGATTGAAAATAGTTAATGCGAGGTTCTATACAATGTAGAAAATCTACATTTTGACTTTTCTGTGACTTGAAATTCTCATTAACTGATTTCATGACACTGAGAACAGCATTCGATAATATTTTGATTTTTTTCTCCCTTAACAGATGAATTGTTAAAAAAAAATTGAAAATACGCATGTTTAGTAAATTCAGATAATTACAAATGCAGATTTTTCAATTTTTTTTTTTTTTGATAATAATTTATTTGTTTAAATAAATCCAAAAAATTGTTAGATGTCTGCTAATTGCATGACCTTCTATTTTCAACGATTTCTAATGAATATTCTAAGAGTTTTAATGAATAAGAAATTGCATCCTGAAGATTAGTCCACGTTGAAGTCAAAACGTTGATGCTCAATAAAATATTTAAGAAGAAAATGAAGAATATGCACATGTAGAAAATTCAAAAAGCTGTAATTGCTAAATTTTTGAAAAATTTTTTATTATAATAATTCACTTGCATGCTCGAAAATACTAATAATTGTCAGATATCTACTATTTTCAGTATCATTTAGATAATTAACAAAATAATTTTCAATTGAAATTCGGATTTAGAAACACACGCTGAGAGTTGGAACGACTACAGCGAGTTACTTTGCCTCACTCTATGGTAAAACATCTGTAATTTTGGCTGAAAAAGCATCGAAATATAAGCAAAGAGCTTTTGTTGGAAAAGTTAACATGAATGCAGTTCGTGAGGATGGCTACTGCGAAACAACTGAAGAATCTATAGAAGCAACTACAGAATTCATCAAAGATGTTCTGAATATTCAAGTTAGTGGTGATTTTTCTTCACAAGTATAAATAGTTTTTACAGAATTTTCAAGATTTTTTTTATTTTCAATTATTTTTTGATAATTTGGAAACTCCAAGGAGAATTCAAATACCCGAATTTTCAAAATTTCTGCAGGAACGTTTCGTCTGCTGTATGCAAACCTTTCCAAGACAAGTTTATTAATTTTTTTAAATTATTTCTAGAAATTTCTGAATGGACCTCTAAGTCAACATGATTCGAGAATTTTTTTCAAAGTGGAGAACTTTATGAAAAAATCTGAAAAAATTTGAGAAGATGCTCCAATATTCGGAGTTTGTTGGTGAATTTTTTCAAATTTTTTTGTCGATACCTTCAATCTCAAAAAGAAAAAAACCGAATCATTTTGCCTCGCAAATTCATTTTTTCTCTATTTTAAAGAAGTTAATTCAATTGATACATTTCCTCGAGCATTTCCAACATTACTATAGTTAATTGAATTTATAAAGTGTTTCCATTAGGATCCGTTGGTGAAACCAATAATAACTCCACGATTTGCACTCAGCTGTGACATGAACTTGATGAAGAAACTGGGTGCATTAGCAAAAACATACGATCTTCACGTACAGGCAAGTATATTCTTGAAAGCATGCATTTTAATTGAATTTGTTGAATTAAATTTTCTCCATTACAGACACACGTTTCTGAAAATTTATCAGAAATTCAAATGTGCAGAGAAGCCTTTCCAGATTGTCCTACGTATACAAGCATTTATGAAAAAGCTGGGCTGCTGACTAAAAAGGTAAGAAAGCAGGAAAAAAAGGCAGAACTTTATAATAATATAATTAGCGATAATACTGAAAGTAGCTGACATCTGAAAATTTTCAGTTCTTCTTCCCTTTAACTGGATAAATTATAAAAAAAAGAAAAATATGCACATGCCGAAAATTTGAAAATCTACAAGTGCAAATTTTTTCAAATTTAATTCTTGTAATTATTTATAATAAAAAAAATTAATTTCATTCTATTATCATAATTAGCAGATACTTGACAATTTTTTGCATTTCTTCAAACAAATAAATAATTATGAAAAAAAAATATTTAAGGAAATTCGCACTCATAGATTTTTAAATTTTCCTATGGATATTTTTTTTCGATTTTTTTCATAATTTTTCTTGCAAAACACAAAAAAAACTGAAATTATCAAATTTTTCCTATTTTCTGAGTCATAAAATTTATTAATATTAAATTTAAATTGAATTGTGCACAGACGATATTAGCACACGGTGTTCATTTGGAAGATTCAGAATTAGAAATACTGAAAAATCGAAATACTTCAGTAATTCATTGTCCAACATCAAACACATGTCTTCGCAGTGGTCTTTGCGATGTCAAGCGTCTAAAATCACATGGAGTTGATATTGGACTAGGAACTGATGTTGCTGGAGGTGACAGTGTCTCTATTCTTGACGTTATGAGATCAGCAATTCAAGTCTCAAATCATCTTGGATTTTCTAAGAAAGGATATGAACCGTTGAACTATATAGATGTGTTTCATCTTGCAACATTGGGTGGAGCTAAAGGTAGAATTCCCAATAATTAAGAAAAATTCAATGATTTTAAGGTGTTCCTGTTCGTATAGTCAAAAAAAAAGTTAAATTTTTGTATAAAATCGTCAATAACAATTTATACCAGATGAAATTCTCAAATTTGATGGACTGAATCTGTAAAGAATGTAATGAAAAATAGAATAAGTCATGGAAACAAGAAATTTGTTGAAAACTGTAAAACTTTCTGTGGTTTTGAGAATTCTTCCAAAACTTAAAAAAAATGAAGAAATGTAAGGAGCTCAGGAAATTCTCCAATTTTCAATTAATTTCTTGTTTCTACAACATCTTTGATCTCTCATTACATTCTTTAAAGATTCACTTCATCAAATTTGAGAATTTTATCTCGTGTAAATTGTTATTAACGATTTAACACAAAGATTTAACGTTTTTTTTTACTATGGCGACAGAAACACGTTAATTGAATTTTCGTTTTTCTTTCAGCTCTGGCAATTGATGGTGAAGTGGGTAATTTCAAACCTGGAAAACAATTCGATGCACTTTTGATTGATGTGAACGTAGAGAATGGACCATTGGAGAATTTGTGTCCGTGGACTCTTCAAGAACAATTCCAGAGATTTATTCATTCTGGTGACGACAGGAATATTTCTCAGGTTTATGTTGCTGGTCACAGAGTTAAGTAATAGTCGATTATTGAGGGTGTATAAATAATTCGAATCGAATAATTCAAACTTTTCGAATAATTCAAACTTTCTAGATTATTCGAAAATTTTCGAATTATTCGATTCGAACGCCATCCACACACTTCTAACGGTTATTTTTAAAAACTTGAAAATACTTGCAATTACTTTGAAAAAATTCTAATCTTGTGTGACAACTCAACTACTTAAAATAATAAAAATCCGTGTGAACTCCGATTGAAAAAAATGAAGAAGAGGTCAATGTGATTCTAAAAATCCCTTTATGCTCCTCGAACACTGTTCATATGCCTTGAAAAATCCGTTGCAATCTTGATCCTGTGGAAAATATGAAATTAACACTTTTCTTGATGAGTTAGGGGAAGGTGTGATAAAATGGACATTTCAATTGGAGGGTCCGAGATAGAGATTTTTTGATGATTCCAGTGGGAAGCTGAAAAAATCTCAGGTAAAAAATATGTGTTCAAATATTTTTTTCATTTTTCAGAAATTTTACTGCTTTGGCCAAGTTTTGAAGGGGTAAACTTTTCGAAAATCGAAAAAATTCACTTTTTCCGCGATATTTCCGGTTTTGTTGGTTGTAACGATCTGGAGTTGATCTCAAATCAAAGGTGAGCTCATTTCTCATCGATTTATGTGGTTCAAATTGTTTTGAATCAATTTTGAAAATACCTATAGCCCATTTTCTGAAAATCAGTTTTTGCCCTATAAGTACTTGAAGAATTGATAATTCTTATTTAATCACAGAAATCGATGAGAAATAAGCTCACTTTTCAATTAAGATAATTAATAAGTCATTACGACCAATAGAACCAGAAAAACCTCTCGAAAAACTGAAATTTTGCAAAAACAGAACGATTTTACCTTTAAATCTTGAGCAAACAATGAAATTTTCGAGAAATTTCAAAAAATAACTTCTGAAATATCATTTCCATGAGAAATTTCCTCAGCTTTCCAACCGAATCATCAGAAAAAACCAATCTCCAGTATTTCCATCGATTTCGATTCATTTTCATAGTATAAAATACCAAAGCTAACACGTGTCCATTTTACCCTTTCTGTGCATTTTACCCCATCTTCCCCTATAGAAATTCAACTAACACAGAATGGATCTCTAATTATAATTTCTCCATCTGGATCGTATTTCCCGAGTAATTCAACAGTAGCTCTGCTGCTATTTGGCTTAATCTCGTTTAGCTCATTAATATTAAATTCATCCATTCCCAATATCCAATCGAACTGTCGGAAATCATCCGTTGTTATCTATGAATACTCATTCATTAGAATTCATTTATTATTGAAAATTAAGAAACTCTTCAGATGAAAATAGAATTTGGCTGAACCTACTGTTCTAGCATGATGTGAATAATTCGATATTCCATTAAATTTTAGAGTCATCAGAGCTCGTGCATCTGGTGAATTATTCACATGATAATTTCTCAATGCAGCACTATCAACGTACCAATTATTTGAGATATTCATTTGTGTTATGTAATTTATAAAAATAGCTTCTGCCATCGGAGATCTGCAGGTGTTTCCTACATAATTCGTTTTTTTTTTTCAATTGTACTATTGTAATTTGATTTTTTTTTATCGAAATTACTGTTCAACTCACCTAAACACACCATCAATACTCCTTTTTTATCTGACATTCTTGATGTCAATATCTGAACTTTCCTCAATTTTCCCAGACGAAAATTGAAGGGAGATAATTGTTAATAAATAATTGCAGTCAGCGCCTCTGACTAAAGTTATCAGCATTAAAATTTCAACTTTATTTCCGCTTAACTCTATATCAATAATAAATCATTTTATCAATATTGATTGGGAATGAACAATTAATTTTGATACTTTTCTATAAATGCCTCGACACTTCTCACACATTGCTCGTAAGCCTTAACAAATCCTGCACTGTCACTGTCCTGAAAGATAATTAAATTTATTATTTATTTGAAATAGTAAACATTTCACAATTTTTTGAATTTTCATGATAATTGAACACAGTACACATTTGGTAAATGTTTGGGATATTTTTTTAGCAAATTAATTATTGCAAAAAACATATTCTGAGAAATGCACTTATTGTTCTGCGAATTTTCTTATGTGCATATTTTAATTTTTTTTAAATAATTTATTTGTTAATAGAGAAAAAAATTAAAAAATTTTCAGATTTCTGCTATTTTTAGAATCATGAATTCTGTAAATGTGCACATTTTTTATTTTTTTTTAAATTTATCTGTTGGAAGAGAGGATCGAAATCTTGTAAAATTCTCAGATTTCTGTTATTTTCAGTATTCTTTTAAAGTCATGATATCAAAAATAGCAGCAGTCTGACGATTATTAGTTTTTTTTGACGAAGAAATTATTCAATAAATTAGAAAAATGTAAAATTTAAAAAACGATAAGTGCAAATTTCCAAAATATTCTTTAAATAATAATTCATGTATTCAAAGAAATGAAAAAAATTATCAGATGTATGCTAATTTCATTAGTATCCAACATTAATCGAAATTGAGATATAATTATGGATAATAATTACTCAGGATTAATTGAAATAATTACATAGTATGGATCTCTGATAATAGTCTCTCCTTTTGGATCGTATGAGCCAAGTAATTCAATTTTCGCTTTGCTCCCTTCTGGTTTCATTCCATTCAGTTCAGAAATATTATTTTTGTCCATACCAAAAATCCAATCAAACTTGTCAAAGTCTTCCTGTGTTATCTGAAATAATTCCATCATAATTACGTAATTATAATCATTTTTATATAAAGAGGAAGAAAACAATTCTATTCTAATATTTGAGATATTTCAGAACTTTTGAAATTTTTATGAAGTTTTTATAAAATTTTTATGCAATTTTTTTTTTTAATTTGTTCTAATATTTTTATTCTCATGTTTGAGAAGTATTGGGCCAAAATGGACCTGCAAGGTAAAACGATTTTTAAAAAATCTGAAAAAATTCACGAACAATGCCAACATATTGCAGCAACTTCTCAATTTTTTTCAGATTTTTTCACCGAGTCCTTTATCCCCAAAAAAACTCCCGAATCTCTTTCCCACAGGTCTATTTTACATGATAATGAAATTAGCAGACATCTGACAATTTTGAACGTTTTTTCGAAGCAATGAATTATTATGAAAAAATTTCTAAAAAATTCGCACTTAAAGATTCTCAAATTTTCTATATATATATCTATTTTCTTGTTGTTTGAGATAATTCATCTGTTGGAAGAAAAAAAAATGAAAATTGTCAGATATCTGCTATTTTTAGTGTAATCATTTTACCCCCTTCTTTCTTAATTCAATAAAAAATTCTATTTTACTGGTCTAGCACGATGCGAATAACTCGTAATTCCTTTGTCCTTTAACGTTGACATTGCTCGACAATCCGGTGATTTTCCAGTATGATATCCAATTAATGCTGCACTATCAACTTCCCAGGAATCTCCTAAATTATTTTTGGTAATGTAATCAGCAAAGACTGCCTCAGCTATTGGTGAACGACATATGTTCCCTGCAAATCATTAAATTACCATTAAAGAACGAGTGAATTTCAATACGAAAAAAAAATGAAGAGGCCAAAAAAATAACAGACATTTGACGATTTCCATTTTTTTGTCAACAAAAAAATCATCCAAAAAAAAAAAATAGGCACTTGTAGAAAATTCGAAAAACTATAAGTGCAAATTTTTTGAATATTTATTTCCCTATTATATATATTGAAAAAAAAAATCATGTGAAAATTGTCAGATATGTGCTAATTTTATTATCATCAACAATAGACTCATGCAGAATTTTTTTTCAGAATGAAAGATTTTGTCAAAAACATTGGAGAAGGTGCTCGAACAAGTCTACATTGTTGGTGAATTTTTTCAATTATTTTTGTTGAGATCTTCACTCTCAAAAAAAGAAGTCTTCGATCCTCTTTTCTCCCAAATTTACTTCGAATCATTGTTTTTTTTAAAATTATTTACTTACCCAAACAAATCATCAAGACTTTTCGTTTTTCTGACATTTCCTACTTGTCACTTCAACGTTTTCATGAATAATAATATTGGTTATGTTCGATGTAGGTAAGGAAGAAAGTGCATTACAGCCTCGAAAACGCACGTGGGGTCTTTTTAGTACAACAGTGCACAAAAAAAACACAGAAGAGTACACAAGAGTATCAAGAAGCATCAACAGTTGCAGAGTGAAGGAGTAAACAAGTGTTTAATCGAATAAATATGAACTGAATATGTGAATTTATTCAGAAGTAAATATGAGTGGGAGAAAGGCAAGAATTCCACTGAAAAATAAAAAATCGCTGAGTACAGAGGATCGTGCATTACGTTATTTGCAGGGAGAGAGTGCTAATTATTTACACTGTATTAGTCTCTCTTATTACCAAGTACCAGGACTGAATCTAAATATAAGCCCTTGGATTGAGAGATGGAATGCTAAAAATGCTATGGACCTTTATCAGCCATTTCCATGGCACTGTGATTTTCCAAAGCCAATTATTCCACCAGCTAGATTACCACGAAGTGGTAAGTATTATCAATTTCATGGGAATTAAATTAATAGACATTTTAAACAATGTGCATTTTTGCTCTCGAATGGAAGCTATGTAAGGTAAGAGCATTAGTACCTGCTCACTTTCGGTATTTTACGTATTTATATAGGGGAGAGTGGGGCAAAATGGACACTATAATGAAATGGTTAGAGATTGATTGTTTTTGATCATTCTATTGAAAAGTTGAGGAAATTTTAGCCGGAAAACTAGTGTCATTTGTACTTTTTTAAGATTTTTTTGAAAATTTATATTTTTTGGCATTTTTGAGGGGTAGAACCCTTTCATTTTTTTCAAATGTTCAGTTTTTTTCAAATATCTGTGGTTCTATTAATCGTAGCGATTCGGGGTTGGTCTCAAATGAAAGGTGAGTTCATTTCCCATTTAATTATGGGGTTTTGAATTCAAAAATGTCAATTTTTGGAATAGTTATAGGCCAAAAACTGTTTCACAAAATTGTTTCACAGAAATGTCCATAAATACCTTAAAAATCGATATTTTTGAATTTAAAACCCTATAAATCGATGGCAAATGATCTCACCTTTCACCTCCCGTCGGAATTTTTGCGCTACGACAAATAGAACCAAAGATATTCTCAAAAAACTGAAAATTTTCAAAAAAACAAGGCTTTTACCCCTCTAAAAAGCTCAATAAAGTCAAAATCACCAAAAAATCCAAAAAATTAATTCCGGCACTTGTTTCCCATCTAAAATTTCTTCAGCTTTCCAATGGAATCATCAAAAACAATCTACTGCCAATATTTCCCTTAATTTCAGGAGTTTTCCATAATATTTGCCAAAAAATTTAGATGTGTCCATTTTACCCCTGATGTCCATTTTGCCCCACCTTCCTCTAATTATATTGTGGAGAAAAGCAAATTGGAAAATTTTAACAATATTAGTGAATTATCCATGAATTTGAATTCATTACACTACCAGATGCTATACTTTTCAATAAAAGAGCATTAAATAATTTTCAAACGGCCTTCGTTCATTCCGGCAGTTTTCACCAGTTATCGCATCGAGCTACGTCGATCAACGAGGGTGACACTCCGCGCGAATTTCATATTTGACCATTATTTAGTGGTACTAATATGTACTCATATCGTTTTTACTATTTTTTAATAGTTAATTCTCCAGGTATTGGGGTAACGTACTGATCTACTACTAGTTTCATTCACTTTTTCGTGAGCAGGTACTGGGGTAAGCGCAAAATTATTTTCAAACTTCAATATTATCAATGAATTTCATTAAATAACTGGAAATTTTAATTATTCTATATTTAGAAATATATGATAATAATTTTGAAAACGATATGCCCATTTTTAATCTATAGAAATATTTTTCCCGTCGAATTTTGAGGAACCGAATCGAATAGTGAGCAGGTACTAGTGCCCTTACCTTAATTATCAGAATTTTTTATTGCAATTTTTTTAATAGAAGATCGGGGAAGGTGGGGTAAAATGGACACATCTAAATTTTTAGGCAAATATTAGGGAAAACTCTGGAAATTGATGAAAATATTGGCGGTGGCTTGTTTCCGATGATTTGATTGGAAAGCTGAGAAAATTTTGGACGGAAAACATGTGTTGGAATTAATTTTCTGTGAACTTTTGACGATTTCGACTATTTTGAGCATTTTAGAGGGGTAAAAAAGCCTTGAAAATTTCCTGTTTTTTTAGAACATCTTCGGTTCTATTGGTCGTAGCGTAAAAATTTCAAATGGAGGTGAAAGGTGAGATCATTTTCCATCGATTCATAGGGTTTTCAATTGAAAAATATCGATTTCCAGGGTATTTATGAGCATTTTTGTGTAACAGTTTTATGGGACAGTTTTTGGTCCTTAATTATTCCAAATATTTATATTTTTGAATTCAAAGCCCCATAAATCGATGGGAAATGAGCTCACCTTTCATTTGAGACCAGCCTCGAATTGCTACGACCAATAGAACCAGAGATATTTGTAAAAAAACTGAAAATTTTCAAAAAAGCAAAGGCCTCACCCCTCAAGAATGCAGAAAAAAATAGAATTTTCAATAGAATCGAAAAAAATACATCTGACACTCGTTTTCCGGCTAAAATTTTCCCAGTTTTTCAATAAAATCATCGAATCCATCTCCAACCGTTTCATTACAGTGCTTATTTCGCCCCGGCCTCCCCTGCATTAATTTAATCAAATAATTTTTGCAAAGTTTGACATTTTGATGATGGTTTCAAAAAAGTTGTATCACTTCCATTCGGAAGCATATTGCTAAAGTATCAGCAGAAAAAGCTATATCAGTTGGGAAACAATACTATTATCCACTTGTTTCTTTTCTTAGTTCTATGCGGTGGAGATCCCGGACTAGACTTACTTTTCACGAAGAAGTATATTGAACAAGATGTAAAAGCTATGACCAAGCGGTTAGAGAAAAAACGAAAAGGTAATTCTCTCAATTAATTACGATTGAAATTTTCCGGATGAGGAAATGTCTGTCGCTATCTTCAAATTATCAATATAATACAAAATTCTGTTATTATCAATGATATAATGATGGAGATTAAATATTAAGATCCATCCGTCTCATGAAATTCGATATAACAAGGATTCAATTAGAAAAGTGCAATTTGTTATCGATTATAAAAACGTCTAGAATTTATTGAGGAAACGATTATATAATATTAAAAATAGCAGACGTCTGAGCAATTATCATTCTTTTTTTTTAGAATGAATGAATTATTTCGAAGAAATAAAAAATATGTACGTGTAGAATATTCGAAAACCTAGAAGTGCACATTTATTGAATATTTTTTTAAGAATAATTTATTTGTTCAAAAAAAAATTCACAAATTAGGACATGTACGTTAATTTCATTATAATACAATTTTTTTATCTATTTGAAGATACAAGTCCTTCAGGGCTTATCCCTATGACAGGAAGGGGGGGGGGGGGTACATCATTCATCAACTTCTTCAGTAATGCCCATTGCTAAACGCAATATTTCCTATTCTAAAGAGTTCATACACGTCAAATGTAATTTTAATGCTAAAATTTTTACATTTATTTCTCATTTCTCATTGATTGACCAAAATTTCGCTCTCAATTCAAAAAAACAAAATAAAAATGAAGGATGAAACCATATTTTCAAACCATAAAATAGTTTTCAATTAAGTTCTCAGAATAATAATAATCGAAAAGAAACAAATTGGAACAAAAAAAATTGAGATCAATTTCCTTTGCGCTATATATATAGCACACGATCTCGTTATATATTAAGGGAATTATGAATAATTCATATTATCGTTTTTCAGATTTGCTACTTCCACAAAAAGAAAAGAAGTTTGGTTCTAAAAAAGAAGGATCATCGATGGAATTACCTAAATGTGTAGCAGATTTAGCAGAGGTCATTGACATGGATCCAGATCCCGATTTCAATGGTCGATACAATTATTATTTCAACGGTGGAACTTTAGAAAATATTACAATTAATGGCGAGAATATTCTGCTATTCCCTTATGCTAAGGAACTAATTGCCGTTCCTTTAATTGCTAATGACACTTCAATGTGGAAGCCGCTTTTCAAGAGAGCAGCAAAATCCGATCTCCCAAGCCAAGTATTTGATCTGAGGCATACAGTATTTAGCAATGGACACAGAATCATGGCGAGAATGAAGCACGAGTGTGCCATTTATTATTTAACTCAAAAAGGTGATAAATTAAGTATGCAGTCTCTCAGCAGTCGTAATTCAAAATCACCATTCATAACAGCAGATTTAAATCCCTTTGATCCTAGCCAATACTGCACTATCAGCATAAACAACAAAATAAGGGTTCGTGATGTTGTCTCACCGAAAATTCGATCAGAAGGTAAATTACCAATGAATTCAGCACTCGAGGACAAATGGAGAAGCGTAAGATATCACAAATGGAGCCCACACATTATCACCGTTGCCGACAGATGCTGCATTCATTATCTGGACCTGAGGCAATCTATCAACACTCCAGTCCTCTCTATGTGTCCAAAATCGTACATCGATGAGTTCGAGCAGATTTGTCTGGAAATACCGAGTGAAAAAGAAGCACGTCACTACGTAGCTACTTATCTCAGTCTTTTGATGTTTGATAGCAGATATCCGCAAGCTTCTGTACGTCAAAAATGGACCCATCAGCTGCAAAGTGCTCCAATAACAGCAAATGTTCTTCCGCACGAGGGCAAAGAGATCATAACACTCTCGACGCAATTAATAGGCGATACAAAAATAGTATTAAACACATGGGAAGATAGCGATGAACCACATAATTTTCATTTGCCTTATACTCCACCAAGTATACTTGATACATTGAGAGAATGCCACTTCTTGGGTGATTGTCTTGATCCATTACTGAAAACACAATTGAAACTCTCAACTGCTGGCTCTCAATTGATTCATGATGATTCACAGAATGTATATTTTCTTACGCAAAATTCAATTGGTGATATTTTTTATCAGGGTATCAATTATAATGAGGTTTTGGACAAAAATTCCTATGTTAATACGAGTGCATATTATGCACTTAAAGTTTGGGATAAACGTAGATTAATGCAGAATAATTGTGTGGCTCCATTGGTACTTTCTGATCAGGCAAATATGAAGACGATTTTTGATTCATTCTCGAATAAGGATTTAAAGTACAAGCCACGGCCAAAAATACATTATAATGAGAGAGACGATGATTTGGAGGAGAAGAAGAAGAAGAAGAAAAGGAAGAAAAAAAGCGAACCTCCGGATAATGCACTTGCACCTGCACCTGCTTGGAAACAGTCGATTGGACAATTGAGTAGGTATGTTGATTTACTTGCACCATCGTTATTAGCTGTCTGGGAAGTAACGGAGCCAGAAGGACCAATTCCACAAGCTGGTTCAGCCCAAAAGGTCCTGAGCTGGCTAGAAAATACAGGAGAAGAAACAATCAGTGATCAATTAACGCAGGATTCGATTAAAATTGAAGATGATGATTGTCGTGTACTCACTCCAGTTAATACACAAGAACTCGTCAGTGTATCACAGCAGAATGAAGCTGAAAATATCAATGATAATGGACAATCTTTCGAAAACTCAATGTTCGTGGATGATCAATATTTCGATGAAGATCTATCGTATTTGCCTTTTAAAACAGTCAAAAAGCCAAGAATTTCAACGAAAAAAAGTTCTTTTATTGATGGATTTTGAAATTATATCTATTAATTAGTCGTTAAATTTTCCTTTGTGAATAATTATCAATAAAAATATTTCGAATACATAAATTTCCTTTCTTTAAAACAAAATTTTTAATTCTCGTTATTTCATGTTTAATTATGAGATGATAAGTTGAATTTAATGGGAACGCAAAAATGATGGTGACCATCGGGATGTCAATGCTTTTGCACTTTCTAACTGAGCTTTGTGACTCTCGTCTTCCTGCATTTGTTGGAGTAATTTTCGCTGATTTTCTCTGAATGCCTGAAGTGGATTATCAAATTCTCTGTAGTAATTCAGTACTTCTCGAACATCTTCGACTTTTGTAACGAGAATCGCCTTCAAAAATGCTGCTAAATCGTATAATGTTGTGTCGTCATCATTACCCGTCCATCTTGGTAATTTTAGAGCATTTTCAGGATGAAGCTTTATGCTGTTTGGATTCCAATCTATGACAATTACTTTGCTGAGATCACGATTGAGAGCATCGAGATCTTTTACATGGTGACCATCAACAAATTTCGTTGTGTCTCGGAAAAGTCTGTACATTATGTAGCCTTGTGGATCAAGTGAATCAAGAATTGGAAAAACAGTCTGAAAATCAAGATAAATATTGAGGATTGTTTTTCTATCTCCAAGGAAGTTGGAGAGGTACAATCGGGACAAACAGTTAATTATTTGTATATAATTGTTAATAAGAATTTATATAACATGAAATTTTTGGATCTGGTCCATTGAGTCTGTGAAGAATGTAATGAGGAATAAAATGAGCTTTAAAAACAAAAAATCTATTGAAATCTGGGAGATTTCTAGCATTCTTTCCATTTCTTTAAATTTTGGAAAAATTGAAAGAATTGTACTGATTTCATGATTTTTAAATAATTTTTTTTTCTACGGCTTATTTCGTTCCTTATTACATTCTTAAAATATTTATTGAATCATTTTTGAGAGATTTATCTTGTACAACGTTGAAATCATAATGATTTCATACAAAAAATTAACTCTTGTTTTTTTCAATTGTACTCTTTAAGAATTTTTCAATCAATTGATAATTACCATTCCTTGTTCTGCTGTGTAAATTACTATCTCGAATTGCGGTGGAGCCACAGCCTCGAGAAATGCATCAACACCAGGTCGTTTCTTGAACCTCCAGCCAGTTTGATACTAAATGAAAGATTAATATCCATGAGTGTCTTGATATATACATTTGAAAAATTAATTAAATTATTCAATGAAAGATTTAATAACGTACTGTCCAGTCTGGATGAACCAGGACATCTGTCATTTCTAATACGAGAGTGTAAGGTGGCTGTGTGTAAGGATATTTCAATGGATCTGGCAGTAATTTGTCTCTGCTGGGCTCTTGAACAAACTAAAATCAAAAAAATTGATATCAATCAAGAAAATCATTCATAATTAAGAAAATGGAGAAGTAATTAATCCAAAAAAAGATTATAAGTTATAAAGCTCACAGAAAATTGTATTTTATTTCATTATTAGTAATTTCAAGATATCTCGGAAATTAAGGGAGATAGAGTAATTAAAAAAATGACTTTCTTGCTTAAAAATCACTCTATTTCGCTTGGATTTCGAGATAAGTTTTCCACAAAATATGAAAATCTTCTATAAGACCGTTTTGCTGTAATTGAGACTTTTAAACACATGCAGACATACACACACAGACATGCACTGAAAAAATATCATTTTTTCTATATTCAGATGATTTTAAGTATCTTCTATTAAAAAAATTGCAATAAAAAAAACGGAAATAAACGCACCTTTGTGTAGTAATTAATTTGCGTCCACAGTCTCTTCCAAATTTGCTGAGGAAGTGGTAGACCACTGAATTCATCCTCAATGATATTTCCATTCTCGTCGTAATTTGGTCTTGACAATTCATAAATAATTAGTGTACCAGTAGATGCCACAGCTACTCCAAATATAATAAAACTCCATTTCATCATTTTCCATGATTGTTCACGTTCTTTTTGTGCTTCTTCCTCCTCTTTATTCGTTTTATCCTCATTCTGCTCTTTTTTATTTGTTAAATTCTCAACTAAAGGTGAAATTTGTGAACTAGTTGATTGTATATTCGTCAAGCTTCCAGTTATCTTCGGTGAATTTGCTGTTTAAAATTAATTTTTAAAAATATATTAGTATTGAATTTTTTTCCATTTTACTACTTACGTATTAAACACGTGGTTGAGGTTATAATTGAACTTCATCACTTACTTCCAGTTGTATATTTGCATTTTTGTGCTGAACGAATCAAATTAACATAGGGAATTGGTTTACGAAGTGTTGAATATGTAGCTGTACCATTGCCACTGTATAATTTACATAAAATCCGTAAACTTCGTGTTGCAAATGCCATTATTTTGATGGAATTTTAAGAACTCTATGAGAAATCGTATTGTGCCGGTGGATTATTCATTGAAGAAAATGTTGATAAAGCAGTTTTCTTAGTTTCAACGGAGAAAAGAGGGTTTTTTTCAAATTGAAAACGCGATGACTTGAATTTTTCTCAATGAACTGATTGAAATTACTTGTAGGGGGGGGGGGGGGGGGGGGAGTTTCGAAGTGGTGGAGGGGTGCATATTATAATACGATGTATCAATAATTTTAAGAATATTTTTCAAGAATCTCAAAATTTTGAAAATTAAATTTTTTTTTTGCTACAAAAAATATATTGAGGTTCTAAAAGCTGAAAGTTATATGCTGCGTTAAATGATCATTTCTATAAAAAGAAGGTCATATGTGTAGGACATACGAGCTTCTGCTTTTAGTGGAAAAATTACGGATCTTTTTATTAATTCTCAAATTGTATTTCATAATTTTTTTCCGTGTAATTTATGAGATACCACTAATAAAAAAAAAAAAAATTTATGAGATATGGATTTCAAAGTTACTGAAAATAGCGGTGGTGGGGATGAAACGCCCTAAATCGGTCTGAAATAATGAAATTACTAAAAAACCACGGAGTTGATCCATTATTCAAAAATAATTGGCGAAGAGAACAACATTTTAGCTAAATAATAGAAGAAAAAAATATCCAATTTTCCGTATAGTTATTGAGGAATTTCAATTAGAAGGTAGTCGTAACTATTTGCCTCTCTCTCTATCTCGTGCATGTGATAGGAGATTGATGTAAAATAAAAATCAAGAAAAAAAAATTATATTCACAAACTGAAGATATGACTTTCGAATAGTTTAATCACTTTTTCGGGTAAACTAAAGCACTTTTCCCCCAATAGTGGAGTAACTCGGAAACAAAGCGAGATAGATGGAATATCTAAATATTATGATCAAGAAATATTACTATACAGAAATCATTCTGCATGAAAAATATTATTTCACCAAAATTATTCATTATAATGATAATTACTTTGCGATAATCTGAAAATTTTATTTTTGTTTCACTTTTTAAATTCATCTATAGTCTTTCTTTCATCAATAACTATAAAACACAGGACACATTATAAATTATTTTGTACTTTCAATTGAAATATATAGTCATTTCAGAAACAAAGTGGCGTAAGTACTATGTTTATGCATAGCACTCACGCCCCTTTGTCTCCAGAGCAAAAATCCATTAATGCACAATATTTTAATCATAATTTTAATTCAATACAAAATTTTTTCTCGATATAAAATTATTTCATGTGCTATTTTTTTCCGATAGTGCTGGTATGTTACGTAATATCTTTATTTCGTATTTTTTATTTCAGTAAATAATATTCTGCCGCAAAATATTCAGTCATAATTTCCCGACAAGGGAAAAAATTTTTCTGAATTTTTTTTCCTTTGTACAGAATTTCAAAAGCTACAAAAAAAATTAGCAAAAAAACCGCTCTATCTCGCTTAGTTTCCGACAATTTCTCAAAAACCCTGAATTCCAAAAAAAATAAACTTATTCCGTTTTACCTTTTAGCTGCTGAAATTTTATTGGCTGAAATTCTCGTTAGAATCGTTTGTAAAATACTTCAATTCCGAAATTTCACAGTAACAAGTTCGAATTAATTAATTGCAGAGAGAGAGAGAGAATATTTTCGACGGCAACCCCTCTGTACAATTGAAATTACCCGTGTGGTCATGTCTTTACCATGCCAAAGGCACTCCAACGTCCAGGGACTTTTGCACCCTTTGACACTCTCTATATCCAGTGGATGAAATTTTTTTTATCCGAGAGAATTGTATTTCCAGTGTTCTTTTCCCCTCTTTCAATCAACGATTTAAACAAAAAACGCGTTTGATTTCACTAATGTCAGAAGCATGCACGGACATCAAAAATTGATTTTCATTACAGGATTGGTTTTTTTTTGGCTCCCGAATGGAAGCTATGTAATCATTAAAATGTTCGATTGTAATTTTTTTAATTGAAGATACTTAAAATTATTTGAATAGAGAGAAAATGATATTCTCAATTACAGCAAAAGGGTTTTATGGAAAAATTTCATATTTTGTGGAAAACTTCCTTTCGACGAACTCTATTTTTTTAAGCTTTATTTGAAGAGAATCCGATCGCTACTTTTTGAGATATGTCCATTTTTCGAAAATCAGTTTTTAATGGAATTTCTGGAAACTATTCAACTGATGTTATTTGTACTCATATATTATCTCGAGAGTTGTATCAATATGCCTCTAAATTTTGAGCTTATTTGCATGATTATTTCTCGAGTTATTGCCATTTTAATGAATTTTTCAAAATTCAATATTTCGATGAGGATTTGAAAAAAGTATTATCACTTCCATTCGCAAGCATATTGCTAAAGTATTAGCAGAAAAAGCTATATCAGTCGCAAAGCAATATACTATTATCCACTTGTTTCTCTTTCATTGTAGAATATATCACGAAAAAAATGCAATATCCTGCAGTCAAAATTTTTTATTAAATGGAATAATTGACAGTGCAATATGAAAATAAAATATAATTGAATCACATTTTTTTTTGCCAGTTAATAAATTTGTTTTTTTTTTGCAGACAGAAAAAAAAGGTACTTTTCAATTATAAAAACATTGTTTCACTACTGTCTGTAAATTGTTCATGTATTCATTAAATTTTCACAGATTTATGGTAATAACGTTTCATAATATCAAAATGATATTTTTATTAAATAGAATAATAACTATTTGGATGAACCATTTGGAGACTTATGGCTCAAGTTAAATGACTATAGTACTCTATATTTATATCTAGATATATATATATAGATATAACCCAGTGCTCCTGCATCATACTCTACATGTGAGCCTAGCAGAGTGGACGGTCGTTGCATTGGCTAGTATAATCGAAATATCGCGTGTAAAACGCGCTGCCTGAGCGCTAATTCCATTACGCCAGAGAATAAATTTACGAACTGTAGTTTTTTTTTTTTCGTATTTTATCCGCGAGATGATCTAATATTTTGCTTGTCACGTGTCGGCTGCATGTAGTGGGGAACAGAAAAAAAAACACAACGGAGGGAAAAAAAATTAACAGTAGAAAAATGCCCGAGTACAGACGTAATTTCTGCTCTACTTATTTTTTAGGTTTTTTCCGATTCTCTCATCAACTTTATTGATTTTAGAGATAATAATAGCAATTGAAAGCGCAATATGCGCGACTCTATCAATCTTCAATCGGAAAACAACAGCTTTTGAACAAGCATTTTTCGAATATCGATTAGTCGATGCGATTAATCGCTTAAAATTCGAGATATCGTATTTCATTCGATAGTTCACAAGTTTCATTTCGAGGCTCGAACTTCCAATCGATCGATTTTGAAATGTCGATTAATCGATCAATTCTAAAAATTTCGACTGATCGATTCGATATCTCGCATTGATTCCGATACATTGCGTCACTTCCGATAGTTCCGTTGCGACAGTTTCAGTTTTAGGGAAATCCCAAAGTACGCTCGCTAAAACAGGAAATATGAAGATTTGTAGAGTTGTTTCGACTTAATTGTTGATAATTCGGGAAGACGAGCTTTAATTTACCTGAAAGTGTGATTAAACTATTCGAAAGTCCTATCTCCAGCCTGTGAATATAATTGTTTTTTCTCAATTTTTTTTTTTTACATTAATCTCCCATCACATGCATGAGCTAGAGAAAGATGCAAATAGTTACGACTAAACTTCTAATTAAAATTTCTCAATAACTGTACGATGATTAGTTAAAGTGCTGTTCTCTGCGCCAATTGTTTTTAAATTACCGTCAATGACCCAATTAATGCCACCAAGAGACCTATTCTGCCGCATATCTTCCATAGAAAAATTATATTTTATCATAAATTCAAATTTGATTTTTGCTCGAAAGAATTCAGGGTCTGGACTATCATTTGCATTAATTATTTTCCTGAATTAATGATAAAAATTATTTAATTTATATTTTTGAAAATATTCTGTCCATGGCCCGATTCATGCCACCATGTCCCGATTTCTGCCATAGAGGGTCCCAATAATTGCCATCAATTAATTTCCATTACTGGTCGTTATTTTTAAATTATTCGTCAATTTATATGAAAGTCCAATGATTTTTCTAACAATCAATACAATTTTCGATTTATTAAATACTTAAATTTTCTCAATATCACACATTGAACTGATGAAGCACTCTAACCCCACATGAAGAGCTTTAGGGCTTTATTTTGCTGAGCACGCTGGTCGCACTTAACAGATTAATTTTAGAAATATATCTCGTAGAGAAATATCGGATATTTTGATTGTCCGGTGTCCTCCGATTTTTTTTCTAGCCACTGTTATCAATGACTTAGAGTTGAGAATGCGAATAAGTTCAATAATCACGAAAATGTATGAAAAGTGGCATTAATCGGGCCGATGGCATTAATTGGGCCATTGACGGTAATGGGTTTTTTAGTACAACCCTGTGGTTTTTTAGTAATTTCGTTATTTCTGTCCGATTAAGGGCGTTTCATCCCCACCACCCTTATTTCCAGTGACTTTGATAATTCATATCTCATAAACTGCACGGACAAAAATTCGGAAAAAATTCAGAAAAATTTAAAAAAAACATCATCTTTATTACGGCATCAAAAAAATAAGGGATTAACTGCACTCGAATGCACTAGGATACTACTAAAAAAAACGGCAAGAGGCAAAGATACAAATGGTAGATGAAAATAAAGAAGTATGAAGAGCAACGATGTATATATATATATGTATATATACATAGTGACACTCACCTTTACGAGGACTCGTTTGGCTTAAAAGAAAGATAGAATTTTCTTCTTTTCTACTGTCATTGGGAAACGACGTAGCCTCGGATAACCACTTGGTCGTAACGCGCAAATTAAATGTCCCGCGTGTTTACGATTGGGCGCGAGAGTTCGAGGGTGAAGAGAACGAGAGAGAAACAAGGGATGGAGGATGAAAAAAAAGAGCAGAGGATGGGGGACGTCGTGACGGGTAGTTTCCGTCATTGGGTAAAATGTGGACGACAGTGACCGGGGCTTTTGCACGTTGAAAGGAATAAAACATAGAATGTATAAAACAGTACGTACACTAGCTGGTTGAATATTTTTCATTTCTTTTTTTTTTTCATTTTTTTTTTTTTTGGCTCTTTCTTTCCTGACGTTCTCGAATAATGAATGACAGAGAGAAACACAAACCACACGGACGTACACGACCAAACAGGGTTGGCGAAGTAAAAAATATGTGTATTGGGGAATCTGTGCAGAGCAGAGAGGAATTCTCTTCTATTTTCATCGTTTAGGTCAATGTTCACTCCAGGAAATAATGGAAAGGGAAGTAGAATAATGATTAAAGGGGAATCTTTCGATGGACATTCTCTTTGATTTGGAATTAATGAAATTTAGGGATGAAATTGTTTGAAATTGGGAGAATTATTTGAGATTTAATTTTTTTTTGATGATTCTATCCAAAATTTGAGATTTTCGGTGAAAAATGAGTGTTAGAATTCATTTTTTGACACTTCGATTTTTGAAGAAAAAAACAGTATTTTGAGAATATTTTAGGCTTTATTTATCGTAGCTTAAGAATGACGAATGGAGGTGGAGCACGGAGAAGAAAATATGCTAAATAAATATACTAATTTTCTGCAGATATAGATATTAATTATCAATGCTCTTTCGAGAAAAAATTTTCTTATTTATTTGCACAAAATTTATTTATTTGAGACCAGAAATTTTTTCTTAGTGAGGATGCAATCATTCACGATCGATTCATGTGTATTTGAAAAGAGAATTATAGATTTTCAAATTATTTATGAGTCATCTTATGAAATTCAAATTTTTCTTACAAAATTATCTCAAAAATTGTTTTGAGACTACATGAATGAATGGCAAATGAGCTCATCTTTCACTTCCATTCAGAATTTTCGTGTTACACCGAATAGAACTGGACATATACTCAAAAAACTGAAATTTTTCGAAAAAGGGGAGAAAAAATTTCTTACAAAGAATAAAATTTTCAGAAGATTTTCTAAAAAAATTACAAACACAAATTTTCCCATGAAATTTGTGATTTGTTTGAAATCTTTCATCTCCATTTATAATTTTTGTGTTACGACGAAGAAAAACCGGAGATATCCTAAAAAAAACTGAAATTTCTCAAAAAAAATTAAAAAATTTCTTCAAAAAAATTAAATTTATAAAAATTAAAAAAAAAGAAATTTCAAACACATGTTTTTCACTTGAAATTTCCTCAACTTTTCAATGAAACCTCTGAATTACTGAACGTAGATATCTGTGTGTGGATGTGCGTGTTTGTATACCTGGTTTGTAGCCACCCAGGTGTCAAATGTACATCGTAAAAGGTACTTGAAGGCAAGAAGCTACTTGTTTCCTTCGCTTTTCTGGCGGCAAGCATTTCAGTCCTAATTTTGGGGTAATTACTGTTTTGGCGTGGAATAAAAGCGAGAAGAGGATGGAAAGAAGAAAGAAAAATAACGGGAATTGCGTATATATGAAGAATGAGAAGTTGAGAAAAAAAATATGATATGAAGGTAGTTATGAGAATTCGACTCCCCGCAATTTCTGGAAATTCAGATTGATCATCATTACTCTCTTTGAACTCGATGGTAACTCAATTTATCTCGGAACGGTGAATAACGTCATTTTTTTCGGGACATTAACAGCTCTATTTCAAAGAAATGACGATTATCCGAGGACCAAATGAAGAAGCATGAATAATGTAACTATGACCCCGTCAACATCCTTTGACATTCTTTCTTAATGCTCCACTTATTCGCAAATTTCTAATTCTAGTGTGAAAACGAAAGGATTAAAATAATATTAAGACGGTATTCCGGTGGACTCTAGTACATTGAACCTCTTTGTTTTTGATGCCAAAACCAAGATGACATTTTTTACATTTTCCTGAGTTTTTTGATAGTTTTTGTCTATGTACTGCTGAAAATAGCGGTGGTGGGGATGAAACGTCCTAAATCGAGCAGAAATAACGAAATTACTAAAAAAACCACAGGATTGTGAAGGGATTTAAATTAATTTATTTAATCACACAATTAACTAATCCACTTCAGTTATTATTTATTCGTAAAATATAATTTGTTACAATGTAACTAATTGGATATTAATATTTGCAATGCAAAAACAAAAGGATTACAACTCGACTTTACGTTAGCGATGCTCGTCGTAGAGTGACCGTTGAGTCCCGCGCGTCTCCCTTTGGGGCCCGTGGGTAGTGGTCACGTGATTCTCGAGTTTTCTATTTTATGTCAAATATATAAATTCATTTGTCGCTACAATTGACCTATTATTTAAAAACAATTGGCGAAGAGAACAGCATTTCAACTCAATAATAGAAGAAAGAAATATTCAATTTTCCGCATAGTTATTGAGAAATTTTAATTAGAATGTAGTTGTAACTATTTGCCTCTCTCTCCATCTCATGAATGTGATAGGAGATTAATGTAAAAAAAAAAATTATATTCACAAGCTGTTTCCGGGTAAATTGAAGCACATTTGCCCGAATTATCAACAATAAATTTTGGAAACGAACCCAAAAATCCACATTTTTTTTTCTGTTTTATCGACTGTACTCTGGTATACTATCTTAATATCAAGGCACTTATGTGTATTGTTTAGTGCACATGTTTACGCATTACCTCGTGAAAATGTTCTGGATAATGCAGCAAAAGGGTTCTTCTTCAGAGCAGTAAGGAAAATCTCCCTAAGCCCCATGAATACATTCTAAGTTACGAGCTGCCATTATTAGAGACACGTTGTGTGTTGGAGGTCACGCATGGCTCTTGGCTTAGAGTGCTTATAATACTTGTAACAGTACCTCCTGGCTATTCTGAAATGGTGGCTGCACCTCTGAAGTCCCTTGACACATTAATTCCAACTGGGTATACTGGCCGAACCTGTCCGAGACCCGATTAATTTTGATTAATATTACGAATTAATAGGTTTTAACACCTCAAGATGAAAGCAAAGACGTTCCAATGAATATTTATTACCAATAAATGAATTTGTTCAATTTTTTTTTGTTTTGCTTCCGCATGTAAGTTATGTAATCATCAGAATTTTCGATTGTAATTTTTTTAATAGAAGATACTTAAAATGATCTAAATAGAGAGAAAATGATATTTTTTGAGCGCATGTCTGTGTGTGTTTGTCTGGGTATGCATAAAAGTCTAAATTACAGCAAAACGATTTTACAGAAAAATTTAATATTTTGTGGAAAATTTCCTCTCTATGAACTCTATTTTGTAAGTTTTATTTGAAGAGAATCCGATCGCTACTTTTTGTGATATGTCCATTTTTCGGGAATCAGTTTTTAATGGAATTTCTGGAAACTATTCAACTGATGTTATTTAAACTCATATATTATCTCGAGAGTTGTATCAGTTAGATGTCTGTCAATTGTGAGCTTATTTGCATGATTGGTTCTCGAGTTATTGGCGTTTCAATTAATTTTTTAAAATTAGACTTTGGGTACGCGCATCTTTTTTGCATGGTGTTCTTGAAAATTTATATATATTTTTACACTATTTCTAAATTGACCGTCATTGAAATGAAGAAAAATGAATGTAAAGCGCGTTTTCACGTACGAAAAGCAGCAATTTGTCCGTTTGAAGAAGAAATACGTTTTTTTTTTAATTAATGCATTTTAGAGGCAAAAAGGCGCAAGTCCTTTGCATTCATGCCACTTTATTACTGAAGTCCTTAATAATATGATGAAAAGATATCAATAATGATAATTTGAGGATTTTTTACCATTTTTTTTTGCAATAAAAAGCAAAAAAAAATCGTTGCATTTTAGAGTCAAAAAGAAGCAAGTCTCTGAACTTAAGTCCCTTTATTTCTGAGGTCCTAACATAGACTTTTTAGAGACAAAAATTTATTATATACTATCATATATAATATATTATATTATTATATAATATATAATAATATAATATATATAATGTATTATATTATATTATATATATCCTATATATATAGTATAGTATATCTACGATATATATTAAGATAAGTGATGACAGAAAATGTCCCATGCTTTTTATATTATGGATGATATGATTTAGAAAAAGTTGTATCACTTCCATTCGGAAGCATATTGCTAAAGTGTCAGCAGAAAAAGCTATATCAGTTGGAAAGCGATACTATTATCCAATTGTTTTTATTTTTTAATTTGAATTTTCGGTCTCACTAGTACGTAAAATTATGTTGAAGTGCAGTGTTAATGACGAGCAGATGGTGGAGGCATTGCCTTCTGGGTAGATCCAACTTCAGTATGGTGCTATAAAGAGAAAATCGTTGGAAGATTCCATCGGCCCAGAAGCATAATCGTTTTCGTATCTTGTCAACCGTACTTCACGGTGTCTTGAGTCCTTTAGTGATGCGCGCGAAACCCTGTCTAACCACCCTTCACAGTCTGATGTGTCATAGAGAAGGTACGGATAGTGATGCTCTTTAGTTAAAAGATTCGGCGAAGCCCGTAGGTTTCCTTAATTTAGGCACGTTTCAAACGTTGATGCTTCACACTCAGTAAACAAATTCATGCTTGACGATTCATCATGTAAATTGAAGACGAATGAAAGTGGGAGATTGTTTTTTTTTTTTTTCGTTTGTAATCAAGAAATGTAGTGTCATGGAGGTTCTATTCTTGCTGAAATCATTATTTTTTTGTGAAGACTGAGAAAAAAAAATTGTTGTAAAAAAATTCACTTAGTTGAAGAAAATTTACTTTACTCCAGAAAATTTCAATATATATAGCTATAAAAATTGTGAAGGAAACTTTTTTTTAAAGGCAATTTTCTTCTTCTTTTATATTCTTCCGTTTTTTCAAGTTTCGAAGGAATTTTCAAAACCACAGAAAATTTCACAATTTTCAATCAATTTCTTGTTTCTAGACTTATTTTATTTCTCATCACATTCTTTACAGATTCACTTCATCAAATTTGAGAATTTTATGTCGTATAAATTTTTATGAAAGATTTTATTAAAAAAATTAACTTTTTTCTTGACTATATAGATAAAAATACCTTAAAAAAAACAAAAAGGATGTTGATGAAGAGAAAACTTTGAAAATCGAGGCAGTTTAATTGAAAAGTTTTCGAGCTTCTGACATAAATCAAAAAAAAAAAAAGAAAAGAAAATTACGTAAAAATCGTGAATATTTCAAGAACGAAGCAAAGTTCATTTCAAAAAGCACCATTAAGCAGCTTAAACAGTAAACTCCTGAAATGTCTAGGTTTTTCCCATTAAATTCACTCGTTTTCATCGGGAGGATTCCACTTTATCCCCCCAGTAATCCTCTTCTTTTCCCTGTAACATTTAATTTTCACGAAATTATTGACATGAATCATTCTACTTTGTTCATTTCCTTTAACTTCATTTCATCACTTTTCCCCGTATTTTCTTCTCAAGTATACGTAGAAACTGTGTTTCTACTTTGTTAGTCCATTGGGTAGCCAATGCGACATCTGTACGTAAGAGTCTTTCTTCTTTCACCAGTGTTACGTATAGTGGTACTTCATCGTGGATCTGGTCGTTACCCAGGTTTTTGCAGCAACTGAAATGAGCCGTCAAATGACTGAGGCCGTGAAGTGAAAAAGAGAGGAACGCGAGGAATATATATAGTGTGTCAAGATAAACAAGCTAAAGGGAGTCCCCTCCCCCCTTTCGTTCTTTTCTTTCGATCCCTGGCGGTCGTGTCTGGGCCAGACTTGAGCCATTTGTTGCTCCCTGAGCTTTCATGCAGTTTTTTCTTCCTCGAAAAACCAAAGATCAATCGTCTACAGTATTTTTCTGTAACTCCACTTATTTCATCAAATAAAGAAGAAATTCATGCAAATAACACTGAGAGAATTTTTTTCATAGTTCCATGACTATCCGGCAAAAAAAAAATTAGAAAAAATGACATTTATGTACAATTCTGGAAACAAAAATTAGCTGAACTAAATATAAACTAGGGGTGAGCAGAATGGAGGAGTGCGTTACTGCCGATTAGAAGAAATTAGTGAGAATGTATTGTGATGAGTGTGACTTCAAGCCGCACTAAGAACTTCCCGATAATTTCTCTCACTTACTATTTGAAACAATGATGAATGATAGAAACGATAAATAACAACAGACTTAGTCGTGGAAACTATCAAAAAATGTTGGGGAGCTCTCAAAATATGGAGATCAATAAAAAAATCGATTTTTCCTTTTCGGGGTCAGTGCATAGACTTCACTTTCAGGGAAGTTAAGAAAAATTTAATGATGTTTTTCTTAAAAAACTAAGAAAGTACTGTATCGATTTCAATCAAAAACTAATCAGATCGAATCTATATCGAAATGCTTCGATTGCAACATCGATCATCTCGATCGCGTTATTGATTAACGAGAAAACGTGAACGAAAAAATTGGTCACATACACACACACACAGACATGATCGTGAAAACTATCAAAAAATATTGGGGAGGTCTTAAAACAGGAAGATCGATCGAAAAATCGATTTTCCATTTTTGGGGTCATTATCGCGAAGTTAAAAACTTCGGAAAATTTGTAAAAAAGTAAGAAATTATAATTTGTCACTTTTTACATACCATAACTAATTCTGTATTGTAACTATGAAAATCAAATTTCAAATTTTCACATAACGAGAACCAACAGTTCACGCTCATGTTTATTATCTGATAATTATACTTGAAGTTAATAAAATTCGCTTTAAAAATTAAAATTCCCATTTCCGATCGCAATAGTCACTAACAATATTTTTATTGTCCAAGCCTTTCTCTATCATACACTGTTAGAAAAAAAAAAAGAAATTTCACAAAAAATTTGCATGAACATGGTATTGAATTATGGTGAGTTTCAGAGGAAATTCGAAGGAATCTATGAGTCTTAAGTAGAATTGAGATGGAAATTTTATAAATTACTTGAATTTTCAACTGGACATGAATATTCAGAATCAAAATGACTTGAATTTCCAATTTTTTAAATTTCTCCTATTTTCCCAAAATTTTCAAAAAACAATTAAACTTAAATTGACAAATTTCTTTGATATCCAGGCTTGCAATTATTTGAAAATCAATGATCTGTTCATTTTTCAATGACGTAGTTATCGGAAATTTCAGGGATTTTACATGGAAAATTCGGTAATTCATGAATTTTACTCTGCCAAATATTATAAATTTGTTAAAATGATTGTTTAAATTTTTTGAATTAAATTGATGTGTTTTGACGTAACAGAGGTCGTTAGCAAGATTTCGAGTCAAGCAGACAAAATCCTAATCAAATTTTTACCGAAAAAACACAACAAACTTTTGTTGAAAGTCCTTAACCAATTGAACTGCGGAGTTATCAAAAAATCAGATGGAAATTCCTAACAATGTACATTTTTAGTTTGAAACCCCGAAAAAAATCTCTGAGTAAATCATATTTCTATTTATTCAAGAGTTATTTAGTAGACAAATAAGCTCATTTAATCCGGAAAACCAACTATTTCTCTAATCACATGCTCTCATTCACTTTTCTTATAATATGTACATAAACCTGATGTATTTATCAGGGTCTACACCGGATCTTGTTATGTCTCGTCAGTGGAGTTATCGCCTCGATAAACACCGTCACCCCAGAACAAATTGCAATGGCGGAAAAGCCGTTTCACACTTTACAACCCCAAACCTCCTCTCTCTTTTCCTCTCCTCAATTTTACTCATCTCTCTTCCGCCCATTTCTGCGATTCTAAAGGACAAATTGCAACTCACTAGATTGTTGACGATAATCAAAACTATAGAGGGGTATTTTATCAGTGTTAAATACAATTGAATAACTCTAAACTTGTTTTCTTTGTGAATGAAAACGAGACGATTGTAATTCATTAACGATTCACTGTGATAAAAGGGAAATACTCCGTGAACATTTCATTTTCTGGATTCCTTTATTTTTACGATTTTCCACTAATCCTTTTTTTTTTCTTCTACTTTTTTTTCTCTTTCATTACTGCCTTTATTCACGTTGCATTTATTTTATTACATTTTTTTTCATTTATTTATTTGTTCTTCTCTCTCTCTCTCGCTCTCTTTGATTCAATTTTTTATGTCCACATAAAAAAGTCATTTCCGCTTGATGTAACGGTAAAATTCGCGTACATGTGTATATATATATATATATATATATATATCTTTGTGTGTCTGTACATACTGTGGTTTTGTACATGAGTATTTCTTTTGGACTTGAGAATGGATTAAAGAGAAAAAAAAAGAAAAAAAAAATCTTAAACAAGCCAATGCGAAAAGATGCGGGAAATGAAATAAAAGTTTTTCGCTTCTTCTCTTGTATTCTTTCAGTACAAGTTGTGTTACGAACTTTAACCGTCGAAATTAATGAATGAGTTGCATTTTACACGTGCTAGAAAGAGATAGGATAGATACTGCTTGCGGGGGCCTCCACTTGTGTCGAGGGTTGGTGGATTACAGTTTTTCAAATAAATTTCACTGTCAAACTTATTTCGTTCCGCTTCTTCATGAACCGTTTGCTTATTACAGTATCCCCAGGGGCAATTTGGCCTTTTATAATGTGAATTAGAAAAAAAAAGAGGCATTGCCAAAGATATTTTACAGCGATGATAGTGCCATAAATAAAATAATTGAAAGAGAATGAGAAGAGGGGAAAAAAAACAGGCGTATTGTAGCAATTTGTCGATTTCGTTTGTTTCGGAGTAACCTCAATTCGAGAAGAAACACGAAAAAAAAAGAGAGAAAAGAAAACCTAGGATTTTTTTTTATTTTTCTTTCGACAGAACTTTTTTTTTTACGAGTCACTGAAAATACAAGATTCATTCAACTATGGGACGTGATGTTAACTGGTATTTGAATTTTTTCGGTAGTAATCCAATTCAACAGAGTTTATTTCTATGGCTATACAGATTTTTATTAACATTTTCTATTATACGTGTTATATACTCCGTTATTCTCATAATTTACTACCACGCCTCACTGCTCATCATCTGTTCATACTCGTGACATAGTTCAAGTATAATGAAAAGGGTGAGCGAATATGAAATAAAAAAAAAAAGAAGTATAAAAGATATACTCACGTATCTGCTGCAAAAAATTAATTGAATCTTTTTTGCGTATTTTTTTTCCAGGCTCATTCAACCTGAAGGATATTTGCTTCCAAGATACATTCACATGGACTTTAATAACGCCCTGAAACGTAATAAAGGATTCATCAAAAATAGATGAACTTTCGCATTGTGTGTATATAGTTGTGGGTATGTGTGTGTGTGTTTGGTTGCAAAAAGCAAAAAGATATATTACAGTTGATGAAAAATAATAAGAGCATTTAGTTTGGAATAAAAGAATATTCAGTCTGTTATTTTCATTAATTCTTTTTTTTGAGAGTTATAACAAATTTCAACAATTCTGGAAAATCTCAAATATTAGAATAAATTTGATTTTTACAAATGTATATGGACAAAGGAAGATTGTCGCAGTTTAATTTGGGAAAATATCCGGAAAAATAAAAAAAAAAAATATTCATAAAAATTTAGAAAATTCTAAAAAATCTCACATAACAGAATAAAACTAATTTCTTTTCCATACACATGCAAAATCATCAAGTTGATATACACTAGTTTCTACCTTATATCGTAATATTATACTGGAGCAATAGAGAGAAATAGAGGTGGTGGTAAAAAGTGATGACGTTAAAATTAGAATTGTCGGAGACTAATCTTTTTAATGCTACCATACAGCTTTGTGGTTTATCACTGTGCTTTTCATTTCTCTTGGCACACACAGTATGTGTGTGTATATATATATTTATATGTGTGTGTGTAGCATTCGTTGAGAGTTATATTTTCAACCTGCTAACCAAAAAGAGTTGAAATGTTCTACTCTACCTCTGGCGCTTTTGCTCTCATTCTATAGAAAAAAAAAAAGAGAGAGAAAGAGAGGGGAAGGAAAGAGGTTTAGAGAGGAAAACGCAGGTGCTGTGGTCCATAGGAAAATACATGGAATGTCTAGATAAGCTCTGTGTATGAGTACTTGAAATTTCACGTTGTGTGTTGAGAGGAAAATAAAGTAAAAAGATGGAGTGAGAGAGAGAGAAAGAGGCAAAATGGTTTTTGAGGTAGAGGATGTGTCTACTGCCACTCTTTATCCACGTAGTTAGAGTACGAAGGGTGGCTTGCATGAAAGAGGCAATGAGTTGAGGCCACCGAATATAGGGTAACTCAGGATAATTATTTCCTCGGTCCGCTTGGGCGGCCCTATTTACTCCATAAAATTTGCATACCAAATCCCCCCCCCCCCTTCCCCCCTCAAACTTGAACCAGCTATTCTTGGGACTGTGCTGCTGCTTGTAGAATCCACCTCCTCTTTTCCTTTACCTCCATCATCCCACGTGGTATCCTCAAGGTTTAGTGTGTTTAAAAAGACATTACCCCATTCTCTCTTTTGGCCTCAACGTTTGCCTTCCTCGAGACTCTTGTGCAACATCCTGCAACCAAATAACATCAACTAACCTATTCCAGGGAAAAGTTTTTGGGCAGTGGAAAACTATTTTACAATGCTGCACAGTTTTTGAAGACAATTGTTGAATCCTTTTGTTCTAGAATTTATGGTTTTTTTGAATTTTAATTATTGTTAATTAAATTATAGGGGGTGGGTAGGGTAAAATGGATATTAAGGGTGAAATGGTTGCTTGTTAGTTTTGGTATTTTTTATAATGAAAATTAATTGTAATCGATGGGGATATTGGAGATAGGCTTTTTCTGATGATTTCATTGGAAAAATCAGGAAATTTTGCAATGGAAATCATATGTCAGAAGTTGCTGTTTTGGAATTTTTTTAAATTTCACTTTTTTACTCAAGTTTTGAAGGTGAAAACCTTCTGTTTTTGAGAAATTTCAGTTTTTGTTTTTTTTCTTTTGGGAATATGCCTGATTCTATTGGTTGTGGCGATCTGGGGTTGATCTCAAATGAGAATTGAGCTCATTTCCCATCGATTTATGTGTTTAAAAATGTTTTCTATTAATTTGTTAAGAACATTTAGGACAAATACTTATTGGATTCATTTACATTTGTTTCCGATTAAATTATTGATTGTTCATAGGGATATTGGAAAAATAATTAACAACAATCAATAACTTAAATTGAGGACAAAAACTAATTTTCAGCAAATAGACCAAGTATTTGAAAAATTGGTGACAAAAAATTTGAACTACATAAATCGATGAGAAATGAGCTCACCTCTCATTTGAGACTAACCCCAGGCTGCTACGACCAACAGAACCAGACATATCGCTGAAAAAAACTCCATTTTTTCCATTTTCGAAAGAAGTACCCCTTCAAAACTTGGCCAAAAATGTGAAATTGTCAAAAATTTGAAACATGTTTACCACCCAAAATTTCCTCATCTTTCCAATGAAATCATTAGGAAATTTTTATTTCAAACCGTTCAATTGAAATGTCCATTTTACCTCACCTTCCACTATTATATTTATTTAATTGGTAAAGTCAATGATTATCTGTGAATTATTAAAGAATTCTGTTGTAATTTACCTATGAAATAAATAATAAGATATTTCAACACAATTCAATGAGAAATCTATAGCTCCTCTAATCTCGTTCAATCAAAATCCAACTAACTCGACGTTTAGTTGGTGTCAGCAACAGAGTAAAGTAGAACTTTCACTGGTTCTCTCGTCTTTACTTCCAATTCCCATCATTCCACCTTTCTGCTCTATTTGAATTACAAGAAATTTTAGTCGCTGGCAAACATTCGGAACGAGTGATATGGGTCTCTTCCCCTTATTTTTTTCATTTCATTTTTCTTTTGCCTGTTTGACGATTTTTATCTTAAACCTTTTTTTCTGAGCACAGATATAGTTTTGTAATGGGAGAATTGGAGGAGTTCAAGGTGATACTTTCTCGTTTTCCTCGGGGTTTACTGGGATCGATTGAGCAAAGTCAATTGGCTCCTGTACGTCTTTCACTGGTAAAAGAGAAGGTAGTTTCAGACACATATGGGGAAAACGGGGCAAAATGGACCTGTAAGACACAAGAATTTGGGATTTTTATAAGTGGAGGGCTGCACGAAAAAATTTGAAAGAATTCAGCAATGATGGGGAGATGTTGAAGCATTTTCTCAATTTTTTCTAGGATTTCTTTTACAAAAAAAAAATTTTAAATTGTTTTGACGTGGAGATCCATTTTATTTTGGCATATTCATAAACTCACTGATCCACCCTATTCCTTTGAATTCATGCAAAAGCAAAAAAAAAAGAAAAATTGATTCAAATTCTTTAAAAATATTACCACATTCTCATATGAATTTTTATCATCCTTGAAGAAGAATCCTCCTGGAATACGTATTCATACGTCTGTTATCAGAGTGACACTCCAAGTCACTGAACCAGAAAATTCTGAGAAGAGAAAAGAGATGAGGGCATAATTAAATTGCAAATGAACTGAAAATATAATGTAAAAATAAATAAGTTGAGAAATCAAATTTCAGCTGATGTTCGAGTTTTTTTCTTGAATTAAAGAGAAAATCAAATATGAATATCATAATAATTTGAGCATCTCCATTTTGATTGCGACAGATCCTTCAATATGTCGTTTATTTTTAATCCCTGGAAATGCCAGGCCGCCTCTAAGATTTTAATTATAGAATTTATTTTTTCTCTGGATTGATAGAATTGCACTTATCGTGTCATTGAACTTATAAAATAATTCTTTTACTTCGGCTTCGAAGAGCACAATCTAAGTTACATAGTAACTAAGTGCAAAAAGAGAGAAAAGAGTTATCAGAGATCGTGTGATAATAGTACATAAATAACAAAAGCTGTCAGGCACGGTGTCAAGTATATATGTACACACAAAATAGAGGAATGATACAGTTGCAAGGATGAGTGATACTAGTGTTAAGAAAAAAAAAATTGTGTACTTATTGAAGAAATATCAGTACTTATAAAATGATTCATATTCGGAGCTGAATATAAAGTGGTGGAAAAAAGGTGCAGTGGCCAAAAAACGGTACTTTTATCCCGATGTTTATCAATTCAAATAAGAGCCCATGAAACTGTTGAATATATCAGTGATTATCAAATTTCTTCACTTCAAAGTTCGATCACTGATGTCCGACGAGTCTTATCCGTTTAACCACTGGACCACTCATTTCACTAGATTATCGTGCACCTTGCGAATCGTGCTTTCAAGGGGTAACGGAATGGCTAATATTTATTGAATTTTCAAAGCATTATTATTGGATATCTCATCGGCCATCAAGGCCACTCCCAAAGAAAAATTTTTAATTAATTTTTGTATTTAATTTTATTAATTTTAAGCACCAACATTTCGTCCACTCTGCGTGGACCTCTTCAGGGTGCATTGTTATATATTCTAAAAGTTATTAATGAAAACATTAGCCAATTTACATTATTTTAACAAAAACGGAAGATAAAAAATGGTAATACAAACGTCTCCTTACAATTTAACGTTAGTTCTTTCGAAAATACATATTTTTATATCATTTTAATTTGTCAAAACAGAACAAAAAAGCAATTATTTGACAATATTTTCATCATAGGAAAGTGACAACAACTGGGAAAGGAAATTAGGAAGTCGATGCTTCTGATATTCAATGCAAAAAATCATAATTATTGCTAAACAATGGATTTGGAAATTTGAAATTTGCCATTTTTCGAGACAAATCAATTAATTTGAAATCACCAAGTATCTAACGCACTTGAGCAGGCTCTTAAACTGCTCTTTACACATTTATTCATCCATCATGGGAGTTTCCCCCTTGAAAACCTGGTAATTGCTATAAATTTCATGTTTCTACACGAAAACTCATAGGGGACCGTTTCAATTGAAAAAAATCTTTATTTATTGATTTTCTCCGAACAAAATAGCCGGAGAGTTTGAAATTTCAACAGGTGAATTTTTATATTTTCAGAATTATATTCAAATTTTTTTCATAATTGTTGGTCTATTAATTCAGTTACCGGATGTACTCCTTTAAACTAACTAAAAACAAACTAATATTCATGTATTTTGTCATGGGTCATCGTTTTCCAAAACTGAAGAGGAACTTTTTCTTCTCTTAAATTATGAATGATTTCTCTATTAACGGAAAGAAATGTAACATATTATGCTCGATATTTCATCTTACATTCCGATCATCATTTTCGTGTGTTCGATTAATCGATACGATATCTCGCATTTCATTTGATAGTTCTGTTTCACATCTTTTACTTTAAGAATAAGTTTAAGAGGATGAACATCTAATCAGTTTCAAAATTCCGACACAATCAATGTAAGAATTCGATTGATTAAATTTCGCATCGACCGATAATTCAACTCCGTTTCGCCAGTCTTTTAATTAGAAAAACACAGAGGACAGCCACATATTAAATCCGTTGCGAATCGATAGATTCCAAAATTTTGATTAATCGATGAGATAACTCGCATCAATTTAAAGGTATCGCATGTCTATTGGATGGTTCCATTTCATCTCTTTCAGTTTAAAGGCAATACATATCGAAATTTTCCAGAGCAAAGTGGAGTTTCTACAACCAACTCAATTTTCCTGTAACAGACATTGTTGTTCTCTTTCCTCAGTGCATAGAAGTAGACACAATGGGGCGGGGGGGGGGGGGGGGGCATCGAAATGTTTGACGCTGACATGTACTCAGTCACTTTGGAAAGCCTTCCAGTTGCTGTTCAGTGGACATTGCCTTGTGTCTCGAACGTGCATACACTGGGGGTTGTGCATTCATGCTTATGTTAATTGCCTCTCTCTTAAACAGAATAGATGAAGCACTTCTATGTGTACCAATATTTCCATATACGTCTCGAAACAGCGCATGTAAATAGTTATTGAAGTGTCCAAAGCTGTCTTTAGATGCTCCAGTAATTTGGCATGCACGCTCCATCGCTCGAATTCTCCTACATCATCGTTCCACGTAATTTTGCACCTACACCTCGACCCCCCCCCCACCCTTATATTTTCGTTTTATGTATATATACATATATACAAAACGTAGATTGTAAACGCTCCTCGATTTTTTCACGCAAATTCACCTGCTTTGAGTTTGAAACTTGCACGCAACGATTTCACGTTTCAAGGAGTCGAGTGAACGAACGCCTTGTATACCCCCTTTTTTTTCTCCTCTCTCCTTTTTTTTTCAACTCAAGGCTCTCCTCAGGCTCACGTAGTATCGGTCTGTTGTGTCGTCAACTTTTGTCAGAGTGCCGCGATGCGGAGATGGCTCGTTTGAATGCCTGTACACACACACACATACACACATGTATACACATACTCCTCGTTTTTTGTCTTTACTCTCTGCAGAATACATCGCACAAAACGTCAACGATTCTTTTGTTTTCAACGTTGAGAAAGAGAGACAGTGAACGAGTGGAGGTACGTACGTGGTTGATTCAGCGTTTCACAAAACAGCGTATTCACACACAAATACAGAGATAAAGTGGAGGGAGGAGAAAGAGCGAAAGTCAGTCGAGTCAGAAGGGAGGTAAACTTAAATGAAATAAAACGAGAAAATACGGGGATGTATCAGGGAGTTGAGTTAGAATGAGAAAGAAGTACGCATACATATATATATATATAGATATATATATACACACATACAGACAGTACACAGAGAAAACTTGATTTAAAGCCACAACGATATCTTCGTTGAATCGCACACCGCAGTGGTTAACGAGCGCACTCTGTGGGCCTATATAGTAAAATCCATCTTACCCCTTTTCCACATACACGCATGTCGTTCGTTACGGGCTTCACTTTATTTCCTTCACTCAAAATGCTTCATGCATACTATCCCAGTGAATTCATTCTTACGGGAGGATTCCGAAAAAAATTGGACATTTTTGGTTCATTTGATTATTGTTGTCTTTAAAGGGTAACGGGGGTATATACCGTGGAAAATTTCCGTCGGAATTTAACATGCGAAATTTCGGAAATTTCGAACGATTCACATTTCTACTGAAATTTTGGATAATTACGTCAATTTTCAAGGAATTTCATGTCTGGATATTAATCAAAATTGTCAATTCCAGTTCAATTGTTTCTTGAGAATGTAGTGAAGATAAGAAAAATTGAGAAAAAAAAAACAAAAATTCAACATTCAAGTCATTTTGCTTTTTATAGACGAGACCGATGGCGCGCTCCAGCGCTGGAGCGCGCCCGTTAGGTATCTTTAGTATAGTATATTACGCGTACTATACTACTCGCAATTTAACTGACCAATGAGGAAGAGGACTTCAAGTTAATCGTGACAACTTTTGATACATCGATTGTTTGCGGTATTGTTCCTTTTTATGAACAATAATCGCGAAAAACTGAGAAAACTTTTTCCTGACTCCATGTTAATGTTTATTTCGCTCTATCTCGCTTATTTACCGAGATAATCGGGAAAAACTGGAAAAAATCCGCGGATACTGGATATCCCGAATCGTTGCGGCTTTTGGCCCTTCAGGATCCGTATTTCCTGATGAAATTTTACAGTGACACTGCCTATGTCGTCCTGAAAGAACCTGCAAAATTTCATAACAGTATCGCGAACGATTCTGAAGATTCGATAGAGCGGAAATGGTCATTTTCATAGAGCAAAGGCCATTGCCTCTGGGTTTGGCCGGGAAATTCCGCAAACACTGGATATCCCGAATCCTTGCGGCTTTTGGCCCTTCAGGATCCCCCATCATCGTGCGTTTCACTCAATTCTTTGCGAAATTTCAAGGAAAACCCCGTATTCCGTCGGGAAATGGGTGAAAAATGAGGATGAAGGAATATTCGAAGGAAATCAGCCATCATGAAAATTCCGATTTTCAAATCTTCATAACTTTTCTTCTGCGGCGTATTTCCTGATAAAATTTTACGGTGACACTGCCTATGTCGTCATAAGAGAGCCTGCAAAATTTCATAACAGTATCGCAAACGGTTCTGAGAATTCGATTGAGCAGAAATGGTCATTTTTATAGAGCAAAGGCCATTGCCTCTGGGTTTGGCCTGAAAATTCCGCAAAAACTGGATATCCCGAATCGATGCGGCTTTTGGCCATTCAGGTTCCCCCAACATCTTGTTTTCAATCAACTCTTTGCGAAATTTCAAGGAAAACCTCGTATCTCTACGGGAAATGGGTGAAAAATGAGGATAAAGGAATATTTGAAGGGAATCAGCCATCATGAAAATTCCGATTTTCAAATCTTCATAACTTTTTTTCTGTGGCATATTTCCTGATGAAATTTTACAGTGACACTGCCTAGGTCGTCATAAGAGAGCCTGCAAAATTTCATAACACTATCGCAAACGGTTCTGAGAATTCGATTGAGCAGAAATGGTCATTTTCATAGAGGGAAGGCCATTGCCTCTGGGTTTGGCCTGAAAATTCCGCAAAAACTGGATATCCCGAATCGATGCGGCTTTTGGCCCTCCAGGTTCCCCCAACATCTTGTTTGCAATCAACTCTTTGCGAAATTTCAAGGAAAACCTCGTATCTCTACGGGAAATGGGTGAAAAATGAGGATAAAGGAATATTTGAAGGAAATCAGCCATCATGAAAATCCCGATTTTCAAATCTTCATAACTTTTTTTCTGTGGCGTATTTCCTGATGAAACTTTACAGTGACACTCCCTAGGTCGTCAGGAAGTAGCCTGCAAAATTCCACAACAGTATCGCGAATGGTTCAGCGAATTCGATAGAGCAGACATTGACATTTTTACGGATCCCATATTAACGTCCATTTCGCTCGATCTCGCTTATTTACCGAGATAATTGCGAAAAACTGAAAATGCTCCTTTCCCGATCCCAAATTAGTGCCTATTTCGCTCTATCTCGCTTATTTACCGAGATAATCGCGAAAAACTGGAATTTTTTCTTCCTGACTCCATATTAACGTCTTGTTCCGTGCCATTCACGGGAAATTCCCCACAAATGCAGCTGTCTTTATGACATTTGCAAACATAGGTTTTTCCCAATTGTTTTTCGTCAACCACTTTGAATATTTCTGGGTTTTTCCCACCCTCAATAAAATCCAGCACCTCAACATCATCACCTAACTAGTCGAAACACGCTTTGGGTCGTTTATGACTCTCTTGAGAATGGGACCCACTGCCGTGTTTACGATTATTGCTTCTAATCCCTCGTAATGACTGTCCCTACCATGCTAATCCCTTGCAGCTGCTGGGATGAGTCATACCTTGACCAGCCTTACGACCTGACGCCTCTCCCACTCCTCCAATTTTCCCTCAACTCCAACCCTCTGGAAAGTCCCCAAATGTAACCAATCAGAGCAATTTCCCTCTCCTCTTCACTACCTCAAAACCTGAAGGAAATTATGATTGGTTCGGCACCAACATCATTTTTGTAAATATAAACCCGATAATTTAGCAAGTAAGACAGTTCACTTTGAAGTTTCACTGAAGATACTTGTACAGTAAAAATAAAGAAATAGTTAAAGGACAACTATTAGTACAGTTTCTCCGAAGTCTCCAAGTCTCCAAAGTACCTTCTCCTCTCTTACATCCCTCTCACACATAACACAAAGACTACACAAAGATTAATTCAGCGTGTAGTCACAATCGAAGATATCAATTTGTGTAGGACAAACCTCTGGAACTTACAACTCCAGAGGATCAAAAGGATTTGATATCCACTCGATTGTACACGTCTATTTCGCTCTATCTCGCTTATTTACCGAGATAATTGAGAAAAACTGAAAAAATTCCGCAAAAACTGGATATCCCGAATCGATGCGGCTTTTGGCCATTCAGGTTCCCCCAACATCTTGTTTTCAATCAACTCTTTGCGAAATTTCATGGAAAACCTCGTATCTCTACAGGAAATGGGTGAAAAATGAGGATAAAGGAATATTTGAAGGGAATCAGTCATCATGAAAATCCCGATTTTCAAATCTTCATAACTTTTTTTCTGTGGCATATTTCCTGATGAAATTTTACAGTGACACTGCCTAGGTCGTCATAAGAGAGCCTGCAAAATTTCATAACAGTATCGCGAACGGTTCTGAGAATTCGATTGAGCAGAAATGGTCATTTTCATAGAGGAAAGGCCATTGCCTCTGGGTTTGGCCTGAAAATTCCGCAAAAACTGGATATCCCGAATCCTTGCGGCTTTTGGCCCTTCGGGATCCCCCATCATCGTGCGTTTCACTCAATTCTTTGCGAAATTTCAAGGAAAACCTCGTATCTCTACGGGAAATGGGTGAAAAATGAGGATAAAGGAATATTTGAAGGAAATCAGCCATCATGAAAATCCCGATTTTCAAATCTTCATAACTTTTTTTCTGTGGCGTATTTCCTGATGAAACTTTACAGTGACACTCCCTAGGTCGTCAGGAAGTAGCCTGCAAAATTCCACAACAGTATCGCGAATGGTTCAGCGAATTCGATAGAGCAGACATTGACATTTTTACGGATCCCATATTAACGTCCATTTCGCTCGATCTCGCTTATTTACCGAGATAATTGCGAAAAACTGAAAATGCTCCTTTCCCGATCCCAAATTAGTGCCTATTTCGCTCTATCTCGCTTATTTACCGAGATAATCGCGAAAAACTGGAATTTTTTCTTCCTGACTCCATATTAACGTCTATTTCGCTCTATCTCGCTTATTTACCGAGATAATTGAGAAAAACTGAAAAAATTCCGCAAAAACTGGATATCCCGAATCGATGCGGCTTTTGGCCATTCAGGTTCCCCCAACATCTTGTTTTCAATCAACTCTTTGCGAAATTTCATGGAAAACCTCGTATCTCTACAGGAAATGGGTGAAAAATGAGGATAAAGGAATATTTGAAGGGAATCAGTCATCATGAAAATCCCGATTTTCAAATCTTCATAACTTTTTTTCTGTGGCATATTTCCTGATGAAATTTTACAGTGACACTGCCTAGGTCGTCATAAGAGAGCCTGCAAAATTTCATAACAGTATCGCGAACGGTTCTGAGAATTCGATTGAGCAGAAATGGTCATTTTCATAGAGGAAAGGCCATTGCCTCTGGGTTTGGCCTGAAAATTCCGCAAAAACTGGATATCCCGAATCCTTGCGGCTTTTGGCCCTTCGGGATCCCCCATCATCGTGCGTTTCACTCAATTCTTTGCGAAATTTCAAGGAAAACCTCGTATCTCTACGGGAAATGGGTGAAAAATGAGGATAAAGGAATATTTGAAGGAAATCAGCCATCATGAAAATCCCGATTTTCAAATCTTCATAACTTTTTTTCTGTGGCGTATTTCCTGATGAAACTTTACAGTGACACTCCCTAGGTCGTCAGGAAGTAGCCTGCAAAATTCCACAACAGTATCGCGAATGGTTCAGCGAATTCGATAGAGCAGACATTGACATTTTTACGGATCCCATATTAACGTCCATTTCGCTCTATCTCGCTTATTTACCGAGATAATTGCGAAAAACTGAAAATGCTCCGTTCCCGATCCCAAATTAGTGCCTATTTCGCTCTATCTCGCTTATTTACCGAGATAATCGCGAAAAACTGGAATTTTTTCTTCCTGACTCCATATTAACGTCTATTTCGCTCTATCTCGCTTATTTACCGAGATAATTGAGAAAAACTGAAAAAATTCCGCAAAAACTGGATATCCCGAATCGATGCGGCTTTTGGCCATTCAGGTTCCCCCAACATCTTGTTTTCAATCAACTCTTTGCGAAATTTCAAGGAAAACCTCGTATCTCTACGGGAAATGGGTGAAAGATGAGGATGAAGGAATATTCGAAGGAAATCAGCCATCATGAAAATCCCGATTTTCAAATCTTCATAACGTTTTTTCTGTGGCGTATTTCCTGATAAAATTTTACAGCAACACTGCCTATGTCGTCATAAGAGAGCCTGCAAAATTTCATAACAGTATCGCAAACGGTTCTGAGAATTCGATCGAGCAGAAATGGTCATTTTCATAGAGGAAAGGCCATTGCCTCTGGGTTTGGCCTGAAAATTCCGCAAAAACTGGATATCCCGAATCCTTGCGGCTTTTGGCCCTTCGGGATCCCCCATCATCGTGCGTTTCACTCAATTCTTTGCGAAATTTCAAGGAAAACCTCGTATCTCTACGGGAAATGGGAGAAAAATGAGGATGAAGGAATATTCGAAGGAAATCAGTCATCATGAAAATCCCGATTTTCAAATCTTCATAACTTTTTTTCTGTGGCATATTTCCTGATGAAATTTTACAGTGACACTGCCTAGGTCGTCATAAGAGAGCCTGCAAAATTTCATAACAGTATCGCGAACGGTTCTGAGAATTCGATTGAGCAGAAATGGTCATTTTCATAGAGGAAAGGCCATTGCCTCTGGGTTTGGCCTGAAAATTCCGCAAAAACTGGATATCCCGAATCCTTGCGGCTTTTGGCCCTTCGGGATCCCCCATCATCGTGCGTTTCACTCAATTCTTTGCGAAATTTCAAGGAAAACCTCGTATCTCTACGGGAAATGGGTGAAAAATGAGGATGAAGGAATATTCGAAGGAAATCAGCCATCATGAAAATCTCGATTTTCAAATCTTCATAACTTTTCTTCTGCGGCGTATTTCCTGATGAAATTTTACAGTGACACTGCCTAGGTCGTCATAAGAGAGCCTGCAAAATTTCATAACAGTATCGCAAACGGTTCTGAGAATTCGATTGAGCAGAAATGGTCATTTTCATAGAGCAAAGGCCATTGCCTCTGGGTTTGGCCTGAAAATTCCGCAAAAACTGGATATCCCGAATCCTTGCGGCTTTTGGCCCTTCGGGATCCCCCATCATCGTGCGTTTCACTCAATTCTTTGCGAAATTTCAAGGAAAACCTCGTATCTCTACGGGAAATGGGTGAAAAATGAGGATGAAGGAATATTCGAAGGAAATCAGCCATCATGAAAATCCCGATTTTCCAATCTTCATAACTTTTTTTCTGTGGCGTATTTCCTGATAAAATTTTACAGTAACACTGCCTATGTCGTCATAAGAGAGCCTGCAAAATTTCATAACAGTATCGCAAACGGTTCTGAGAATTCGATTGAGCAGAAATGGTCATTTTCATAGAGCAAAGGCCATTGCCTCTGGGTTTGGCCTGAAAATTCCGCAAAAACTGGATATCCCGAATCCTTGCGGCTTTTGGCCCTTCAGGATCCCCTATCATCGTGCGTTTCACTCAATTCTTTGCGAAATTTCAAGGAAAACCTCGTATCTCTACGGGAAATGGGTGAAAAATGAGGATAAAGGAATATTTGAAGGGAATCAGCCATCATGAAAATCCCGATTTTCAAATCTTCATAACTTTTTTTCTGTGGCGTATTTCCTGACAAAATTTTACAGTGACACTGCCTAGGTCGTCAGCAAGTAGCCTGCAAAATTCCACAACAGTATCGCGAATGGTTCAGCGAATTCGATAGAGCAGACATTGACATTTTTACGGATCCCACATTAACGTCCATTTCGCTCTATCTCGCTTATTTACCGAGATAATTGCGAAAAACTGAAAATGCTCCGTTCCCGATCCCAAATTAGTGCCTATTTCGCTCTATCTCGCTTATTTACCGAGATAATCGCGAAAAACTGGAATTTTTTCTTCCTGACTCCATATTAACGTCTATTTCGCTCTATCTCGCTTATTTACCGAGATAATTGAGAAAAACTGAAAAAATTCCGCAAAAACTGGATATCCCGAATCGATGCGGCTTTTGGCCATTCAGGTTCCCCCAACATCTTGTTTCCAATCAACTCTTTGCGAAATTTCAAGGAAAACCTCGTATCTCTACAGGAAATGGGTGAAAAATGAGGATGAAGGAATATTCGAAGGAAATCAGCCATCATGAAAATCCCGATTTTCAAATCTTCATAACTTTTTTTCTGTGGCGTATTTCCTGATGAAACTTTACAGTGACACTCCCTAGGTCGCCAGGAAGTAGCCTGCAAAATTCCACAACAGTATCGCGAATGGTTCAGCGAATTCGATAGAGCAGACATTGACATTTTTACGGATCCCATATTAACGTCCATTTCGCTCTATCTCGCTTATTTACCGAGATAATTGCGAAAAACTGAAAATGCTCCTTTCCCGATCCCAAATTAGTGCCTATTTCGCTCTATCTCGCTTATTTACCGAGATAATTGAGAAAAACTGAAAAAATTCCGCAAAAACTGGATATCCCGAATCGATGCGGCTTTTGGCCATTCAGGTTCCCCCAACATCTTGTTTTCAATCAACTCTTTGCGAAATTTCAAGGAAAACCTCGTATCTCTACAGGAAATGGGTGAAAAATGAGGATAAAGGAATATTTGAAGGGAATCAGTCATCATGAAAATCCCGATTTTCAAATCTTCATAACTTTTTTTCTGTGGCATATTTCCTGATGAAATTTTACAGTGACACTGCCTAGGTCGTCATAAGAGAGCCTGCAAAATTTCATAACAGTATCGCGAACGGTTCTGAGAATTCGATTGAGCAGAAATGGTCATTTTCATAGAGGAAAGGCTTGCCTCTGGGTTTGGCCTGAAAATTCCGCAAAAACTGGATATCCCGAATCCTTGCGGCTTTTGGCCCTTCGGGATCCCCCATCATCGTGCGTTTCACTCAATTCTTTGCGAAATTTCAAGGAAAACCTCGTATCTCTACGGGAAATGGGTGAAAAATGAGGATGAAGGAATATTCGAAGGAAATCAGCCATCATGAAAATCCCGATTTTCAAATCTTCATAACTTTTTTTCTGTGGCGTATTTCCTGATGAAACTTTACAGTGACACTCCCTAGGTCGTCAGGAAGTAGCCTGCAAAATTCCACAACAGTATCGCGAATGGTTCAGCGAATTCGATAGAACAGACATTGACATTTTTACGGATTCCATATTAACGTCCATTTCGCTCTATCTCGCTTATTTACTGAGATAATTGCGAAAAACTGAAAATGCTCCTTTCCCGATCCCAAATTAGTGCCTATTTCGCTCTATCTCGCTTATTTACCGAGATAATCGCGAAAAACTGGAATTTTTTCTTCCTGACTCCATATTAACGTCTATTTCGCTCTATCTCGCTTATTTACCGAGATAATTGAGAAAAAGTGAAAAAATTCCGCAAAAACTGGATATCCCGAATCCTTGCGGCTTTTGGCCCTTCGGGATCCCCCATCATCGTGCGTTTCACTCAATTCTTTGCGAAATTTCAAGGAAAACCTCGTATCTCTACGGGAAATGGGTGAAAAATGAGGATGAAGGAATATTCGAAGGAAATCAGCCATCATGAAAATCCCGATTTTCAAATCTTCATAACTTTTTTTCTGTGGCGTATTTCCTGATGAAACTTTACAGTGACACTCCCTAGGTCGTCAGGAAGTAGCCTGCAAAATTCCACAACAGTATCGCGAATGGTTCAGCGAATTCGATAGAGCAGACATTGACATTTTTACGGATCCCATATTAACGTCCATTTCGCTCTATCTCGCTTATTTACTGAGATAATTGCGAAAAACTGAAAATGCTCCTTTCCCGATCCCAAATTAGTGCCTATTTCGCTCTATCTCGCTTATTTACCGAGGCAATCGCGAAAAACTGGAATTTTTTCTTCCTGACTCCATATTAACGTCTATTTCGCTCTATCTCGCTTATTTACCGAGATAATTGAGAAAAACTGAAAAAATTCCGCAAAAACTGGATATCCCGAATCCTTGCGGCTTTTGGCCCTTCAGGATCCCCTATCATCGTGCGTTTCACTCAATTCTTTGCGAAATTTCAAGGAAAACCTCGTATCTCTACGGGAAATGGGTGAAAAATGAGGATGAAGGAATATTCGAAGGAAATCAGCCATCATGAAAATCCCGATTTTCAAATCTTCATAACTTTTTTTCTGTGGCGTATTTCCTGATGAAATTTGACAGTGACACTGCCTAGGTCGTCAGGTAGTAGCCTGCAAAATTCCACAACAGTATCGCGAATGGTTCACCGAATTCGATAGAGCAGACATTGACATTTTTACTGATCCCTTATTAACGTCCATTTCGCTCTATCTCGTTTACTTACCGAGATAATCGCGAAAACCTGAGAATATCTCTTTCCTGATCCCAAATTAGTGCCTATTCCGCTCTATCTCGCTTATTTACCGAGATCATCGCGGAAAACTGGAAAATAAATTTCCTGATTCCCTATCCCAGCGCGCTCGTTAGGTATTTTTAGTATAGTATATCACTTGTACTATACTACTCACAATTTAATTGACCAATGAGGAATGAGGACTTCACTTTAATCGTGACAACTTTCGATATATCGATTGTTTGCGTTCTTGTTCCCTTTTATAGAGGATTCCTTCGAATTACGTTCGAAACTCATAGATTTCAGAACCATCTTACCGTTAAAAAACAATTCAATATCACGTCTATGAAAACTCCGATCAAATTGTCCATGAAATTTCTATTTTTTCCTAACAGTGTACGCCGAAGATATGGTTACATGTCTCTACGGCACATCGTCAATTCAACGCAAATTTAATGAGCACAAATTAAGGAAAATTGGGTTGGTGGAAAAGAAAAAGAGAGGAGGTATTTGTAAGCTACGATACTCTATCGATATATGGAATTTTTTTGATGCAGTTCTGAATGATGATTCACGTATAAATAATGCTGTAGAGAGATAGCATTTGGGATTTGCGAGTAGATCGCAGACGGCAAATTCACAATTGGGGAAATTCATGCATGTATTCAAAACTGAACAGTCGATAACAGAAAGATTGATTGAACAATTCATTGCAGCAAGGCAAATTTCATAACCATCTTACCATTAATAAAAATTCAATATCACGTCCATGAAAATTCCCATCAAATTGTCCATGAATACTTTCGAATACTTTCATCACTTTTTTTCGATTAAATTGAAGCAGTTATCCCCAAATTATTAGCGATCAATTGCAATCTAATCTAAAATCCTCATTTGTTTCTCGTTTTATCGACCGTTTCCTGGCATGCTATTCTCAATATTCCTTTTCCTTTATTAGTTTTATCTATTCTCTCTTTTTTTTCCAGTGTTTATGCTCGGAAACAGTGAAATATTTGACGAGTTAACATTGAGTAGAATGGGCCAATTCTTTCTTCTTTATACTCACAAGGCTGATGGTCGACATCGTAACGCTGTCTCTTGGACGTTCTGGTTATAGGGTGAGAAACCGCGAGGGAGTCAACGATAATCCAGTTGACCTGGAAAGTCAGTATATCCAGCATCCTCGTGTTCATCCGTACTTCCCACCATAGTCACTGTCCCAATGGAGTATATCTCGTTGGTTTACTCCAAACTATTTCTGTCTCTCTCTTACTAACGTGACAAACACCTTTATATTTTGCTTTTAGAGGCGAACATTCTGCGATGAGGGGACGCATTCGTGACGGTTAAACGACGACAGAGAAAAAAAAAGAGAGGAGCTGTATACATATAAAATGAAACGTATAAAGGGAGAGTGAAAGAGGGAAAAATTTGATACTGCAGAGGAATGATGGAAAATTGAGAGACTCCTCTGGGTAGGAGAAAGAAGAAAAAAAAATGAGCAACCGAGGAGTAAAAGAGTCTCTGCTTGTCTTGCTAGGTTTTTTACACACAGGGAGAAGGAAGGGGTCCTTAAACATATTTTCGCGGTTCGTTTATTATTCGGTCTGCGATAATCCGGATGACGCGCCCAGCGAATCCCACTGGGATATGGAATGCTCAACTCCTAAACTTCAGCCAGTGGAAAATGTGGCTAAATCTTTATTCAAGGTACATTGGACGTTTTTACATATTTTTTTATTCACTATTTTCATCAATTATTTATGGGGGAAAATTGATTGATACAATCACATACAATTGAAATATTTCGATCAATCAAGTGCGTGGAACGAGCGAATACTAAATTTTTGAATCTACTGTTTACTAATAATTTTGATTTTTTTTTTAATGGAATAATAGAAGCATTGAACTTTTTGATTTTTTTTTTTACATGTTTGGTAGACCTTAAGACAGTACCAAAGGATTTGTAATTAAATTCACAATTAATTGCTGATCATTTCAGGGAAGTGCTTTAATTCACCTGAAAAAGTGATTGAACTATTCAAAAGTCATATCTTCAGCTTGTGAATATAATTTTCTTTTCTCGATTTTTTTAAAAATTAATCTCCTATCACATGAATGAGATAGAAAGAGAGGCAAATAGTTACGACTACCTTCTTACTAAAATTTCTCAATAACTATACAGAGAATTGAAAATGTTTTTCTTTTATTATTTAGTTAAAATGTTGTTCTCTTCGCCAATAGTTTCTGAATAATAGATCAACGCTGTGATTTTTAAATAATTCTGTTATTTCTGTCCGATTTAGGGCATTGCATCTCCACCACCACTATTTTCAGTAACTTTGATACTTCATATCTCATAAACTACGCGGACAAAACTTATGAATAAATTCAGAACAATGTAAGAAAATATGGTTTTTAAAACGGCATCGAAAAATAAAGGGGTTAAGAGTGTATTTGAGCTGACTGGAATACTACCTTAATGCAATCTTTAACTTTAGATCAGACGAAATAATGTAAAACGAGAAAAATGTGTTTATATGCCATTTGAGTAAACGAAAGATAGAGAGAGAGAGAGGGATTTTGAAGGAGAATACGGCTGTTATTTCAGCTCGTTTTCTCATCTAAAACTCAGTTGCACACACGCGATTGGGGTATACCAGGGCGCGCATTGCTGGTCTTGTTTCCCCCTCGTTTGACGGAAGCCGATGCATTCCTCGAGACAGCGCGACTGTCTCACCGATCTTTTCTCTTTGGACTTCTTCTCCCTTATTTATTGCCGCGAGAAACGAACAGCGGAATCGCAGTGCACTCATGGAAGAGAGAAAGAGAGAGAATGTGAGAGCCATGGATGAAACGTTTCTCCGTCGAGTTGATCGAGGAACGAACCAGATCGATGACTGGGGTATTGGCTGTGCTAGAGAAGGCCCACCGAAGAGTCGCATTTGGCATGTTCGTATTCAAATCTGTCTTCAGGTTCGTCTCAGTGATACAGGAGACAGTGGAGTGGTACAGAAGAGAGGGGAATTGTCAAGTAGGGGCGGGTGTGGGGGGGAGGTTACATTGGATTTCAGTTGGAATTTGATGTTCTACATAATGGAAATGGCTTGAAATTGGTGGACAGACTTGAGGTAGGATATTTTGGATGATTTCAGTGTGGGAAGCTGGGGAAATTTTCCGGTTAAAAATATCTCACGAAATTAATTTTTTTGAATATTTTTTAAAAACCTTAATTTCTTACAGTTTGTTGAAAATTTTTAGTTTTCTTCACAATTTTTGAAAAATTTCATGTTTCTGGGAATATCGCTGGTTCTAATTGTCGTAGTATGAAAATTCTGATTGGAGGGGAGAGGCAAGCTCACTCACCCACAAATTTATGGAATTCTTGAATAATTTCAGACGATTTTTGGAATATTTTTGGAGTAAATACTGATTTTCATAAAACGACTTATAACTCCATCAAAAAACGATAAAAATTGATTCGAAATCACATAAATTCGTGGGAAATTATCTCACTTTACGCTGGTATTCGAGCTTTTTTCTGAGACAAATAGAAACAGAGATATTCCCAAAAAAAAGTGAAATTCGGAAATAATCAAATTTTCAATGAAATTATCAAAAAAAATCCTATCTCAAACCCTCTCATCAGAATTTTCAATTCCTTCTAACTTTCCTTAATTTCATGGAGCCATGTTGAATTAAAAATTTCCGTCGTTTGTTCTCATTGGAATAATTAAAGAGCTCTCTCCACGAGAATAATCCTTCAAAGAATTCCCGATAGGTCCAGCTGATGGCCAAGTCGAACCGTGAATATGTTTAAAAAAACTTTTCCTGAAAAAAAAAAGAAACTGAATATGTCATAGGGTTTTTTTCTTTTAAAATCTTTCCCTATTCCCGAACTCCCAGTCTTAACCATACACTCAAGACCCATCAAAATCCACATGAATCACTTCAATATAAGTACAAGCCCAAGGGCTGTAACTATGTAAATAGTATTATCTGTGTAACTGTAAACAATGTATTTTGTTACTCCACTGTATATAATGTTGATAAAAATCGCTTGAATTTGAATTCGAATTAACTGAATATCTTTCAGTAATGCTGAGCCATGAAAATCTCTGCCAGTACATTTTTTTAGTTTCATCCCTTTTTTTTCTGTAATAAAAGGAAGAAAAACGAGAGAAAAAAACGTAACTGAAGGGTTTTTGGGGTTGAAGGGCGGGTTACAGTTGTATGTCTATATATAGTAGGGACAAAAGGAAAACGATGTCGACCAATAGTTCATATGCTGAGTGTCGCCTCTAGTACGTGACTGTCCTCAACAATGGGACCCTCGCGTGCTCGAAAAATTCAGAGGCGTGTGCATTTATTTCGCGAGGGGTGGTCCATACACCACACCTATGTGAAATTGCATTTTTCTCCCAATTTTTTTTTGTTTCTTCTATAAAATCCCTCTAGTTTTCTCAGTAGAAGTTCGTGAGTTCATTTTAGGAGAAATTTTTTTTATAAATGTGAACAAAAAAAATAGAAAAATGCAACTGAAAAGAAGAGAAGACTCGATTAAACAGAATTACATTTCATTCGCACGCGATAAATGTAGGAAAAAGAATCAGATGTTTTGCAGTCTTTTTGAAAATGATGAGGGAATAAGTGAAAGAGATGGAGAGACAAGTTTAGAAAGCATCTAACTTCCTCTCACATTTCTCTTCTACTCGGGTACTACAACTGAGAAAATCCGATTAGAACTTAATTTGAGAATAGTACTTGCTAACGGAAATTACAAGAAGCTCAAACTCGTGGAGCGACAGAGTGAAGGACCGGAGGGGGAGGGGGCTGTCCTGATATGCGTTCTCCTGAAGGGGAAGCAGAGTTCACATCCCAAAGGGTCGTATGCTTGATAACCCAATAACAAACGGTAGGGGAGCCTTTGATTTACTGGTATTTCACTGAGTGCCTAAATTCACAACTAACAGTTCCAAAACGCTCAGTTGAAGTTCACATGCGTGCTGGAGTAGTGACACACACACACACACTCAGGAATATGATGCAAACTAAGGAATTTGATTTTCTTAAAAAATTAAAAAAAAAAAATCATTTATTAATAAATTTATTTGTTTAATGGCGACATTGCCTCGTGGATGGGAGGTGGAGAAAAGATGTGAGAATCAAAAATTCGATGGTAAATATAGTAACTCGCAGTAGCTCAGCGGTAGAGCACCTGACATGTAATCAGAGGGTCTTGGGTTCAAATCCTGCTTGCGCATTACATATTTTTTCCGGAATTTGATTTTCTTAAAAAATTTATTAATAGAAATTAATTCATTAATAAATTTATTTGTTTAATGCCGGACTGAGGCAAAGAAGACACGAGAAACGAGACACGAGGATGTTTGATGAGAGTGATTAATTTCAGTTTTTAAGGTACATTCATCTACATATTGTCGTCTTAGAAACAAAGGGGCGTAAGTGCTATATTCATACACAGGACTAAGAAACAAGGGTTTAAATGTACTCGAGTTCACTGGTATACTACCTTCATTGAAAGGAAAATCATAATTTGAAATAAATAGATCGAAAAAAAGAGGGGGTGGGGGATAAAACGGAAGTGAGGAATGAGAAAATTATAAATGAATGGAGTGATGTTGAAGAGATGAAAAAATCCACAACGTTTTTTTTTAAATATTCACATTCAATTCACGTTCAATGGTATATAAAACACAAATAGAATTGCTGGCATGGGCTTGTTAAATATTGAATTTCATTTAGCGTGTCCTTCGCTTATATTTCATCGTGAAAAAATAATATATAAGAGAGAGGAAAAAATTTACCAACGGTTGAATGCACTACCAAGGGCTCAAGTATCATTATATATATCGTACAATTTTCAAGCGTAATTCCAGTGGTTCATTATTTCGATCACGGATCTTTTCTCTCTTCCTCTCGTCTCCTCTCACTTCCGATGGTACGAGGTCGATTGATAATTCAGTTAGCCAGTTTCACACGGTTGATTTAACTGGTGAATCTCTCTCTCTCTCTCTCTCTCTCTCTCTCTCTCTCTCTCTCTCTCTCTCTCTCTCTCTCTCTCTCTTCTCTCTTCATCTCTTCTCTTTTGAGCCAATGGCTCATTCTCAATCTCAACAAATGTATAGACATATACAAGTTATTCAGTAGAAATCCCCATGACCATTGGGATTCACGATTCAATTACAAGTTAAAAGCTGGTGAATCTGTACTACCCCTCTACTATCAGGGAGTTTATCCCTTCTAGCTATCGCTTGCCTCTGCCCTTCCGTGCTTCCATTCTTAACCATTAGCCTCCCCCTCTCCCCGCCCCTCTATTCTCTGCTTCTGTTGCTGCTGCGATGAGAGAAATCAAGTCGATCTTATAATCTCCTCTCTTCAAAATCCTACCCCAGTCCCTAATAAACTATGCAGCTTGAATAACAACGAGCCCAGTGGTGTCATCTACCCGTCCAAAGTCAGAACCTTTATCTCGATCCTCTAATAACGTCACCTTATTCGGATCTCTTCCAACCGATAGCCATTTCTCCCCTTCTCTCTCGCCCTTGCCCCCCACTTCTCATTCTCTCATTCGGTTCATAAATTTTTTTTCACGAATAAACCAGATATATATATATCTGTCGATCCGTATTCCTTCTTCATGCCAATTCATATCCAGAGCTCTATATATCTCGAGAGACTGTACCTATCCCTCGACGTATTTTCTTCAGCGATATGCCCCTCGCGATTTCCACTCGATTGGAAAGAAAAAGGAGAAAGGAAGGAAGGAAAAAAAAATTATTTCGTGATACTCTCTCTCTCTCTCAATCTTCTGAAGGAAAAAAACGAGGAGGAAGTGAGTATATGACAATTTTATTTCGAGTTGTGCTACTTGTAAGGTTTTATTGCTGTTTTACTACTGTCTGGAGGAGTGCTATGAACTCACTTTTTGCATTTCTTTGCCGTTCCTTTTTTTTTTTTTATCACTCTTGTGCAGTGATTGGGTGAATTTTATGGGAAAATAATTGTCAGAGTCTGGATTTATGGGGAAGACACTGGGATGAAAGAAAAAAAATTCTATTAAGGAAGAATTCTTAGGTGAATTGGAGAAAATAAAGATTTATAATTATCTACTGTTATTTATTATTTATAGTTTAGTACAAAATTGTTTTTTTTTTCATCAATCAAGTAATTCATTGATTAATTTCAAAAAATTTACATTTAACGGGCATTCTTATTGTTGGAACAGGCGATAGGATAATCGAATTGAGGAATTTTCAATTCATCTCAAATAATTAATGGAAATGAGTTCATTAGAATCTGAATATATTCAATATAAGTGACGCATCATGACTTTTAATAAATAATTCATTGAAACTAATCATCAATATTTTACAATTTTTGATTTATTTCCATTTAATTGCAGAAGATGATTTCCATCTTTGTTAGTAAAATTGAATTTTATGCAATGAATTCTGTTTTCTATGGTCTTTCATTTGTATGATATCAACCGATATTCTTGAAACTGAGGAAAAAAGAGATTTTTATTCATAAAAAATGAATGATAAATGAAGTAACAGTATTTGGAGCTCAAATTAATTAGCAAAGACTAATGAATGATGAAATGAAGCTTTTGATTTTAACAGAATTATCAGTGAAATATCGCAATCACTGACCTATTACCGTTATGTGACTCTGACAATAGTTTTTTTTTTAATATTAAAAGTTTCATCATTATATTCAGAGTCGCGTTTTTTCCATCCATTATTTCCACTACTTTTTATACACTTTGTCTTTTTTTTTCTTCGTATTAAATAGAACTTTTTCAATCATCACTGTTTTTTTTTTCATTTTCTCTCAACCATGAAATAATCTGTCATTGCTTCATTCATCTATTCATTCGAACGTTCAATGAAGAAAATATAGATAAATAAAATGGATAATAAAAGGAGAGTATTTGTAATGAGTTTATTAATAAAAAAATTTGAAAAACATGGATTTATCCTCTATTTCTCTATTTTTTTATCAATTGATTCATTCATCCACTCGTGTAAAGATTTTATTTTTGCATATAAGCGGCTTTATCCTTAATTCCGATGATAACATAGATGAAAAAAATATGCATGTCAAAATAATGCGTGACGATTCTTTTCCTCCCCCGCCCCCCTTTCTCCAAATCATCCGAATGAGAATCAGAGAGAGCAGAAAATATCCTAAAACACTTGTTGGCCATGTGCTTTTTTTTTTTGTCAAAATCGATGCATTGATAGCGAAAATTTAATAGCAAAATCGGATTAACATAGGCAGGTTGAGTGCGAGGCTAAAAAAAAAATAATCCTTACGGATAAAAAATACGATTTTACAATTCATGCTGCTTTTGGCAGGAAAAAAAAGTTAATACCCTGGAAAATTTAAAAATGACATAAACGGAGTTAAATAGTCCATTATTAATCAACTTGATTCTGTATTTCAGAGAAAAAAATAAAAAATAAGAGGAAAACTTTGGAATCCAATGATATTTTGAGTGGAGTGATAAAAATGAAATTTTGTTGTGATTTTTTTTTTTTTACTATTTGCTTTTATTCTTCTGATAAACTCGAAAAATGAATGAGACATATAAAAATCGTATTTTTACGGTAAAATTGAAGCGAAAAATTCCACATTCGTTAATTTAAGGAGAAAAAAAAATGGGAAAAATCCAGAAATTCCGATAAAAAATCACAAATTTACAATGCTGAAGCTGTGCTTGTAAATCGCATCTCTTTGTATGTGTACATGTATAGGTGAGTAAATAGGGGGTCGTGCAAGCGCCTCTGTTTTGTTACCCACGAGAAGAGGAGAGAGCGGAAAAAAAGAAAATCTCCAAATAAAAATGTTCGAAAAACTAATCCGCTTTGGGTGCACGCCTCCATCAATAGCTCTGGGGCAGCAAGTGAAGAGGAGAGGGGAGGGGGTGGGGGATAGAAAAACCCGTTGGGAAAGCGACACTGAAAAGAACGAGCCAGGTCATCGTATCAAAAGTGACGAAGGGAAAATTCGCGGCAATACAGTAATACAGAGCTCGAAAAAAAAAAACACAACGAAAAAACATATGGGAATGAAAATAGTGTAAAAACTGTGAAAAGCTTTTGATTTTCACTGTGGTCGTTGAAGCGATATCGTTCCACGCTTCTGGCATTGTCCAACCTCGAGCGTTTGCATCATCCCAATGGTAATGGGTTCACTATACATTGATACAGAAAAAGGAAAAAGGAATGGCAGTAAAAAAAAATGGCAAAATATTTCGATAACGCAGGTATAACGTCCGTGATCCGTACATGGTGAGCATTTCATTGTCGTGTACAAGTGGGGAAAGGAGAGCGAGGTGTGTAGGAAAAGCATCCGTGACAAAGTGTGACAAGTAAAAGCCGTTGTACTGCAACGATAACCATGTTCACGGTGTGTGCCAAAAACACATGAAAAGAGTGGGTAAAATAGAGCACTTTTTTTTTGTCTTTCTTTAAATAAGGGAGAGGAAAAAAATGCAATGGAAAAATGCGCAGTTTGCGAGGAATTGCAGGATGCCGTTATGACGTGACATTGTTCATGGGAATAATTCGGGGATGATTCTCCATTTTGCTTATGTTGAGACGGCTTTTCCTACATAGTTAAATAATTTTAGGTTTAATTGCGATTTTATATTTATTGGAGAAGCTTCACTCGATGTGGTCTGGGTCAATGGCTGTCGGGGATGGAAATAATAAATTTATATTGTTGGATTCTAGTTGATTTTATTACAGAATTAACAAAAATAATTTGACAATTTTTAATTATTTCGAGAGTCGATTGGGATGACCCACAATAAATTTGAATTGCCGAGAAAAGATAGAGATAATGCAGGAGCGTTGACAGAATGCGTTGACAAATTTCAAAGTACTAAAGAATCTTTTTGATTCTATATGGTGCAACTACATAAAATACAATGACAGAAAAGCAAGTGTCTTTACAAAATTTACAATGATACAAGTTTGACTCACGAAACCGGAGTGAGTGCCCTTTGCGTCACCGCATGGCCTGATCATATTGCCCTTTTCTAGAGGATAAGGCTATTTACGCCATAACATCTCAAAACAATTCCAGAAAAAATATTGGATAGTCCTGCATCGGGCGTCAGGCGCTCTACCGATTAAGCTATCCAGTGCTATGCCAATCTCCATTCGAATTGCCTTCATAAGTCGCTCATCCAATATATATACACCCATCATGCAGTAATTTAAATTAAATTTTTAATCATATTTTTTGGCATATTATATTTGAGTGACTTTACCCGTGACTTTAATGTGGCGCAAATAGCATCACCGTTTTCTAAATTGGTTACTTTCTTTTATTTACGCAATTTGCCTACGGGTGTTAACGAAAAGGTGCTGCAATTGTAACAAAAAATTTTCTTTTTACTATTACTTTTTTGTTTTTCGAAATTTTGGATTCTAATTCTATCAGGGAGTTACTCTATAGTGTCCTTTATGATACTAATTTAGTTAAGTAGTTGAAAATTAACATTAACTTATTGGAAAATGAATTTATTTGACAGAAAATATGTCGGCGTGTAAGGTGTACAATTATAACATAATGCCCTCTGATTAATTGACAATAGAAATCGAATTATGATAAAACAATAAAAAAATTAAAAATAAAATACTATGATATATATTATTCACAATATGTCTATTAAAGTATTCATTCAAGCACTGCATAATAATATTAAAAAACAAAATTGTTGCTGAAAAAGTTATAAGGTGTGAAAAAAAATGTTTTCACGCGTATTTTAAAGAACTGTAAATATTAAAATATTGAAACATTATTAAGAGCTGAAACTTTTCGACACCTCATAAATTACTATTTCAAATAAATTATAAAAGGGACAATAATGATTTTTAATGGCATTATTAGTGATTTGATGAATAGTGACATTATGCGAGTGCTCTATTTTGCCAAAGCGGGAATTAATGAAATTCTGATTTTCGTTATCTCTTTTGTCTAGATTATTTCGTGTCGATCAATTGTCAAATGACACTGGATCTCCAATTCTTTCATCAATCCTGTGCATTTTTCTGATTCTTAGTGTTCTTATTTTTGCCTTCTTCGACTCTTTCTTCCATAAAATTGTTTTTTAGCCCTCTTTTTTTTTCATTCCCTGTGGAACCGCAGGCATTAACGTGAGTATTTGTTGCGAGGAGAATCTCGTAAATTGCGGTGGAAATTTTTGGTCCTTCGGTTTTCGGAAAGAGACACGCGCACCTCGTGGAACATGTCCTTGGAGTTGGAATTTTTGGGCCAACAAACGATTGCATTAAGACATTTTTCAAATAAAGAGAGAGAGAAAGAAAGAGAGAATTGAAAAATTCAAGAATACGATATTAAGAAAAAAAAAAAGTGAGAAAAAGATGAAAGGAAGACTGAAGAAGCGGTAGATTGAATAAAGGGAATACACATTCATAGAAGACAATTTGCCGGCTCTCTGAATCTTTGGGGCCTTTTTACCCTTTTCTCGTTTCCTGCCAGCAAATCGTAGAATGGGCAGGACCACGAGTAGAGGAGAATGGAGGAACATTGGGATAGAGAGGCAAAGATGCAACGATGAAGAAGAAAAGATGTGGAGGGGATTGTTATTAGCGAGTTGGGCCTGACGGCTGCCACGGCCAGACCACACACATCGTTGTAGCAAAGCTACCAGTGAACCGATGGACTCCTCTCATTTGATTTTTTAATTTTTTTTTCTCATTCTCTCCTCGATTTCCTTTTATTTTTCACTCAATTTCAACTATTTTCTTCAATTTTTTTTTCACCTTCCAACGTCTTTTTTTTTTCGTCGCCACTCCATGTACACTTTCCTTCTCACTGGAGCCAGATCTCTCCCTCTCTCACTTTTCGAACACGTTACACTTTATGTCTTTATCCGCACGTTCAACCGTCGATGAAATACCTCGTCTCCATGGATGCGGATCTAATGAAGCAGCTCGAGCCAATCGATCGATTCCCCCCCGCGAGTCCTTTTAATCCTATCGCATTTCTATCCACTAGAATAATTCAACTGATATTAAAATCTTTATTTCTATGAGTCCATTGAATTTTATTTGATTAATGATGAACATTTTTCTTCTACAGGGCATTGTTATAACTGGAATTGTTCCAAGAGTAGATTCTAAGGATTCAGATCTGGAGAAGTTCCGTTAAAGTGAATAGATACTTCTTATTCAGTGTTTCATTAGCGAAGGAACCAATGTTTATTAGTTTGAATGACTAATCTATATTAATGGAAAACATTTAAACAACTGATGTTTTCCATTTAGAAATCATATAAAAATCATATAGTTCCAAGCAAATTTTCCAAATATTCAGAAAAAAATAAAAAAATTGAAAAAAAATTGGGGAACGATTCGAAACAAGCATTTGAAGTTTTTAAAGAGCATTTTCACCTCGAAAACAAGGACAAAGACAGAAAAGGATATTTTTTTCAGAAAATTCAGAAAATTTGCGATGAAAATCTATATTTTGTATTTTTTTCTTTCATTTAGCTACTCACGTCATTCTTAAGAGAAAATTTTGATGCAAAAATCAAAATTCATTGATTTCTGCTTCGATAGTGGGGCAAAATGGTTCAGAATTTAGGATTTTCTTCATTTTAATGGTTTTAATCGATGAGGACCGAAAAGTCGCCCCCCAAAATTTGGAGCCGAAATTCTATTCGAGAATTGGTGGAATCGACCACATATATATATATTCATCAACATAATCTATATTGGAGCGTAAGGGCTATGTATAAGCATAACACTTGAGCCTATTTCCTTATCGATCTAAAAAATGCCACCCAAGACTAAATTTTAACTCTCGAGGCGCCAGTTTTATTCCACTTAATTATCTCAATTGTCTCGAATTATACTAAAAATACGAGGACAATATTGTCCTGAAATTCACTAAATCCACACATTCAAAAGTAAAAAATATTGTAAAAAATATTGTAATATGAACCTGTTCTTTATACTATTTTTATATATTCTGGTTGTAGATTCTCAAAATACTCCCCTGATGAGGGCTACCGACAGGAGCCGAAACGTTGGGATTTTGAATTTTCTTATATTTTCTTGAATTTTTAAATAAAAACATATTGACCGAAAAAGCCATCAATCCATCACTAAACATTCAAAAGTGCATAAAAATTCAAAAGACTCCTCTAAACTGTCGTCATACACAGAAAAGTTAGCAAAAAGAAAATATATATATCTCGATTCACCATACGAAGTCAAGAGTTCACACGACTCGAGGTTTCGTGGAAATCGGCCACACGTTTTGTAAAGAGAAGAGTCAAAGAAAAACATGCTCTTACATTCCAAGGAGATGATCGAGGAGTGGTAATGTTCCGTGCCATTCACGGGAAATTCCCCACAAATGCAGCTGTCTTTATGACATTTGCAAACATAGGTTTTTCCCAATTGTTTTTCGTCAACCACTTTGAATATTTCTGGGTTTTTCCCACCCTCAATAAAATCCAGCACCTCAACATCATCACCTAACTAGTCGAAACACGCTTTGGGTCGTTTATGACTCTCTTGAGAATGGGACCCACTGCCGTGTTTACGATTATTGCTTCTAATCCCTCGTAATGACTGTCCCTACCATGCTAATCCCTTGCAGCTGCTGGGATGAGTCATACCTTGACCAGCCTTACGACCTGACGCCTCTCCCACTCCTCCAATTTTCCCTCAACTCCAACCCTCTGGAAAGTCCCCAAATGTAACCAATCAGAGCAATTTCCCTCTCCTCTTCACTACCTCAAAACCTGAAGGAAATTATGATTGGTTCGGCACCAACATCATTTTTGTAAATATAAACCCGATAATTTAGCAAGTAAGACAGTTCACTTTGAAGTTTCACTGAAGATACTTGTACAGTAAAAATAAAGAAATAGTTAAAGGACAACTATTAGTACAGTTTCTCCGAAGTCTCCAAGTCTCCAAAGTACCTTCTCCTCTCTTACATCCCTCTCACACATAACACAAAAGACTACACAAAGATTAATTCAGCGTGTAGTCACAATCGAAGATATCAATTTGTGTAGGACAAACCTCTGGAACTTACAACTCCAGAGGATCAAAAAGATTTGATATCCATTCGATTGTACATTTTGGTCCTTCGAGCCGGATCGCTCGGCATCAGTACAATCACTTGCTCTCTCTCAACAAAGATTCGATAGCCAACATACGTGTGAAGTTAATGTTCATGCGGAGCCCCAGACCTATCAATTCTCCACGAATCCAGGCACTCGCTATGGCTCAGCTAGAGAATCTCAAAGGAAAACGTACGGCGTTTAAATCTCGTCTTACAAAGACAAAAAATTGGCTGGATGTAGAAGGTACAAACGGTCTTCTAGAAATCTACGAAACCAAATTGGAATATCTGCACGAGAAATTCCAAGAATGGGAACGTTCTAATGCTCAATTATTAGAACTAGACATCGAAAATGCAGCAACGAATGAAAATGAGACTGATAGCGTTGAGAACACATACCATACTCTCAAAGCTCAATTGAAGAACATCATACGACGGAAAACGCAGCCACAACAACAACAGAACCTCCAGATGGCAGTCGACCCAGGACAACCCGTAATGCAACGTGTCAACATCAAATTGCCTGAAATTACTCTACCAAAGTTTGATGGCAATTTCGAGAACTGGAGAGCGTTCAAGGACAAATTCAATGCTCGTGTAGGAAACAACCCTCATATCGACAAGGTAGACAAATTCCAATATCTACAGTCATGCCTGACAGGAGAAGCAGCTCAAGCCATTGCAGCGTTTGAGATCACCGACAACAACTACCAACAGGCTTGGGAAATTCTTGATCAGAAATTCGACAACCCAAGACAAGCGCTACGTCGACACTGCTCCATTCTACTAAATTCATCAAAGCGAAAAGATAAATCGCTGTTGGAATTGGTAAATACTATAAGACAACAAATCAGATCTATCAGCTCCTTTGGCGATGAGAAAGAACAGTTGAACGGTTTGATCTCTACCATTATCCTAAACCAGCTGGATGAGGAATTGGTTTTCCAGTGGGAAACTACCATTGAAGGAAACGTAATGCCATCATACGAGAAACTGCTCACATTTCTGGAGAAAAGAGGTATTTGCACCAAGATTACGGAGAATTCAAGGGCTCACAAGCAGAAGGAAGACGCAGCAAAGAATAAAGGAACAACCAAGGGGCCTCAAGGGAATTCAAGTCATAGCAATCCGCATGGCTCATCAAGGGTTCAAGCATTTCACACAAATACGCCAAGAAAATGTCCTGTGTGTGAAGAAGACCACAAAATTTATGCTTGTCCGAAGTTTGCCGAAATGAGCGTGGAAGAACGCACTAAGCTCATCTTCAATCAATCTCGCTGTCTCAATTGCTTGGTGAAGGGCCATGGCGTAAAGGACTGCGAAGGAAAGAGATGCAAGGTGTGCAAACGCAAGCATCACACCCTGCTTCACAGACACGAAGGAACGTCGACTTCGATTGAAGAGAAATCCACTACAGCATGACTACCTGAAGAATCAACTCCAACGCCAGAAGTATTGTCTCTCGTCACTGATAATATTGAGGAAGAGATCCTTCCAACAGCTATTATCAATGTCATCAACAAGCAGAATGAAGCATTAAAATGTAGGATTTTAATCGACAGCTGCTCAAGTAGGAACTTCATCACCACTGGATTGGCCAAGAAGTTAGGCTTACCTCAACAGGATTGTTACACCCCCATCGGAGCTCTCAACTCATTATCAACAGTCTCCTATCACAAGATGAATGCTACAATCCAGTCAAGAATCAATTCATTCAAAAAAAACTTGCACTTCCTCACAATACCCATCATCTCAGCTGCGGTTCCAAGTCAACAGATTGACAGGAGTCTGTTGAAAATTCCTCGAACACTCAAACTAGCAGATCCAGAGTTCCACAAGCCATCTCCAATAGACATGATCATAGGTACAGGACCTTCATTTGCGATCCAAAGTATTGGAAAAATCAAACTCCCAGATGTAGCTGATGTGTACGCACAAAAAACACTGTTAGGATGGGTCATCGCAGGTAACATCAGTGACGAAACAGACACATCAGTTGCTGTTTGCCAATTCACCCAATTCATTGAAGAATTCAAGCGATTCTGGGAAATAGAAGATGGGATAACTCAACATGAGAACTGGTCAGAGGAAGAACACGCCTGTGAGGAACATTTCATCAAACACGTCACTCGTACACCTGAAGGAAGATATATCGTCGCTTTGCCTTTCAACGAAAGAAGGGAACAACTAGGTTCATCAAGGATACAAGCAAAGCGAAGACTACTGGCACTCGAACGTAGGTTCAAATGGAATCCCACACTCAAGGAAGAATACACCAAGGTTATAGAAGAATACAAAAGGCTAGGTTACATCAAAAAAATAGATGGTGAAACAGAAGAAGGTTTCTATCTCCCACATCATGCAGTATTGAAAGAATCAAGTCTCACCACAAAGCTCAGAGTAGTCTTCGATGGATCCGCTCAATCGAGCACCAAGGTTTCATTGAACAACGCATTAATGGTCGGCCCCACCATTCAAGATACCATCTTCACTCTTATTTTACGATTCCGTTTATACAACTATGTCATCACGGGTGACATTGAGAAGATGTACCTACAAATATTAGTTCGTGAAGAAGATAGAAAATATCAAAGGATTTTATGGAAGGAGGACAATCAAGTCAACACATACGAACTCCAGAGAGTAACCTTCGGGCTGGCATCTGCTCCCTATCTGGCCATCAGGACACTACATCAGCTAGCTGATGACGAAAAGGAAAGGTTCCCCATAGCTTCAACCAGTTTGAAGAAGGATTTATACGTAGATGACTGGCTAGCAGGAGCTCAAACCAAGGAAGCAACAATCGAGCTTCGGAATGAAATGATCAAACTCCTAAAGGCAGGACAATTCAATTTGCGTCAGTGCGCATCCAACTCACCAGAGCTTCTTCAAGGACTTCCAGAATGCGCAGTTAATCGTCAGTTACTCGGGGGAGATGACCCCACTCTAAAGACACTAGGAATACATTGGGACTCTCAACAGGATGCAATAGTGTATACAGTTAACCCCATTGCTACTCGGGACACCATCACCATGAGGACAATAGCTTCTGACGTCGCACGCATATTTGATCCACTTGGATTATTAAATCCAGTAATAGCCCATGCCAAGATCATCCAGCAGCAGCTCTGGCGTTTGAAATTGGAATGGGACGAATCTGTACCAACAGAAATACACACAGCATGGAAACAATTTGCAGCAGAACTTCCATCTCTCAATCAAATTCAGTTCAACAGGAAAATCGCACAGGAAACGTACCACACCATCGAATTACATGGATTTGCAGATGCCAGTGAGAAAGCCTACGGAGCATGCATCTACATCAGGACCACCAACACCCAAGGAACTAGTGAAACGAATCTGTACTGTGCAAAATCAAGGATCACTCCGCTGAAGGGTAATCATTCCATACCACGTCTTGAACTCTGTGCAGCAGAATTACTCGCAGAAATGTACAGTGTGTTGAAAAACTCCATCAATCTCAACTTTGACAGAGAATTCTTCTGGACAGACTCAACAGTAACTCTATACTGGATTAACACTGCACCACATCTACTACAAAGGTTCGTCGCCAATAGAGTAGCCAAAATTCAAGAAAAGACGAATCCTCAACAATGGCGACACGTGAGAACGCATGACAACCCTGCAGATGCTATCTCCAGAGGCCAGCTCCCGACAGAATTCTTGGAAAACACTCTCTGGAAACATGGACCAAGGTGGCTCAACGAAGATGAAGACAACTGGCCACACTTCAAACTACAACTACCGAACGAGATCCCAGAATCAAAACAAAAACTCTGTCTTCACCTGGTTCCAGAAGACAACAGCCTCTTCTCTCGCTTTTCTTCATTCGATCGCTTACTCACGTTCGTGCGCTATTGTTTCCGATGGAGGAATAGAGTCAAAAGAGCAAAGAAGAATGAAGAGAAAGAGCCTGAATCAAAGACACCAATAAAAGAAGTACAAGAAGCAAGGGACCACATCATAAAACTCGTTCAACAAAGAAATTTCAAGGAGGAACTCCAACAACTTCAACAGAATCATCCGGTACCAAAGAAAAGTGCACTACGCAGCTTGACACCTTTTATTGATCAAACAGGATTGATCAGAGTTGGTGGTCGCCTCAGCAAGTCAACTGAATTGAGTTATGTACAGAAACATCCGCTTGTACTACCCAAATCACATCCAGTTACGCATCTCATCATCAAACAAATCCACGAAGACAATCTACATGCAGGAATTCAAACAACGTTGCACCTGATTCGTAAACAATACTGGCCCATAGATGGAAAAAATCAAGTCAAATACATCATCAGGAAGTGTCTATCATGTGCTCGCGTCAATCCAACACCAACCAAGTACATCATGAGCGATCTCCCAAAGGAAAGGATAACACAATCAAAACCCTTCGAGCACACTGGAGTGGACTTCTGCGGACCTTTCTTCATCAAGGAAAAACGTTTACGGAATCGGAATAAAGTGAAAGTATGGGTAGCCATATTTGTGTGTTTCACTACAAAAGCAGTGCACATCGAATTAGTTGATGATTTATCCACCTCCGAATTCCTCGCAGCCTTCAGCCGATTCATCGCACGTCATCCATCATGCAAGTGTTTGCATTCAGACAATGGAACTAACTTCACTGGCGCCAATCGTGAACTCAAGGAACTTTACGAAATTCTGAACTCAGAGGAGACTGGACAAAGGATTCAACAGGACCTAACAAAGAAAGGCATCCAATGGAAATTCATCCCTGCTCAATCTCCCCACTGCGGTGGTATTTGGGAAGCTGCCGTTAAATCATTTAAACACCACCTCAAAAGAGTGATTGGCAAGGAATTACTCTTAACATATCAAGAGTTAAACACTTTGTGCATAAAAATCGAAGCAATTCTCAACTCAAGGCCATTAACTCCACTATCATCGGACCCCAACGATCTCTCTGCATTAACGCCGGCACACTTTCTACACGGCGAAACATCAACGGATGTTCCAGCTCCAGATTTCAGACAGTCAGCTAGTAACCGCTTGAGTCACTGGCAGCATCTCGAGAAACTGAAACAAGATTTCTGGAATCGCTGGCATGATGAATATTTGGGAGAACTGACTCAGCGACACAAATGGACTCACGGAAGTCATGACATAAAAAAGGACTCATTAGTTCTTTTGAGGGACGACAACATACCACCACTACAGTGGCGCATGGGACGCGTCACAGAAGTCCTTCCAGGAAAGGACGGCATCATCCGGACGGCTCAAGTGAAGACATCTACTGGACTTGTTCATCGGAATATTCGACGTCTGGTACCTCTACCTATCAATTGATCGCCATGCTCTCAACGGGGGAGTATGTTCCGTGCCATTCACGGGAAATTCCCCACAAATGCAGCTGTCTTTATGACATTTGCAAACATAGGTTTTTCCCAATTGTTTTTCGTCAACCACTTTGAATATTTCTGGGTTTTTCCCACCCTCAATAAAATCCAGCACCTCAACATCATCACCTAACTAGTCGAAACACGCTTTGGGTCGTTTATGACTCTCTTGAGAATGGGACCCACTGCCGTGTTTACGATTATTGCTTCTAATCCCTCGTAATGACTGTCCCTACCATGCTAATCCCTTGCAGCTGCTGGGATGAGTCATACCTTGACCAGCCTTACGACCTGACGCCTCTCCCACTCCTCCAATTTTCCCTCAACTCCAACCCTCTGGAAAGTCCCCAAATGTAACCAATCAGAGCAATTTCCCTCTCCTCTTCACTACCTCAAAACCTGAAGGAAATTATGATTGGTTCGGCACCAACATCATTTTTGTAAATATAAACCCGATAATTTAGCAAGTAAGACAGTTCACTTTGAAGTTTCACTGAAGATACTTGTACAGTAAAAATAAAGAAATAGTTAAAGGACAACTATTAGTACAGTTTCTCCGAAGTCTCCAAGTCTCCAAAGTACCTTCTCCTCTCTTACATCCCTCTCACACATAACACAAAAGACTACACAAAGATTAATTCAGCGTGTAGTCACAATCGAAGATATCAATTTGTGTAGGACAAACCTCTGGAACTTACAACTCCAGAGGATCAAAAAGATTTGATATCCACTCGATTGTACAGGTAATAACTGTCGTAAGAATATCGAGCATTGTATACCACAGAGTCATATGTGACCCTTTTGGTTAGCTACGCCATATCTTTGAAAAAGTTTAATCTAAAAGAGTGTTGAATGCTAGACAGTTTGAATACGTCCTCACACAAACACATACACACATAAATATACATATACATACATCACGTATGCACTTTGCAGTAACCACAAAAACATATTTAGCCAAGATGCCATGTGAAATGAGTATAGAGTGGTTGAAGAAAAAAAAAAAAAAGGAGAAGAGAGAAGGAGAAATAGTGTGTATCGAATCCATTCTGCGAATTGTACTTGTCACCCCATTTGAAGAGGAAAGAAAGAGGAGAGAAACGACGAGCAATGTGGCGGCGGTTTCTTCTTTTCGGGGCCACAGAGGACGAATTATACTCTTGGCAGTTCAAATATTTACGCGACACGATTCTTGGGAAATGAAAAAATTGCAGGAGAAAGAGAGAGGGAGAGGAAAGAGAAAAATAAGACAAAGTATAAAAACGATATGTGTCGAGTGATTTAAAAAAAAAAAAAAAAGAAAAGGTCGTGTGTGTGTGTGTGTGTGTGCCAAGTGAGTCTAGAAGTCGTTTCTCCTGTTGCGAATCCTCGAGGCGATATTTCATAATTAGCTTGGAGTTTTTTTTTTTTTTTTCAATTCTTATCGGGTTTGCATTAAGTCTGGATGACGCGGTGCCTACACAAATCCTCGATTACATGCCATATTAACTTTTAACGTTTCACACGTATGTAAAATGTTATAGTGGTAACAATTTACGTGCAATATTCGTTGGTGCACCTTCAATATATTAGTTTTGTTGTATGTATTATTCACATTGGGCCTCCTGAATGTGTCTCTCGAGGGCACTGAGAGTTGCATTCGAGGCAGGAAGAGAAATTGAAAGAAGAAATTGTTAACAAAGTGAAATGAAAGAGAGATGAGAAATATGAAATAAAACGAATTTAAATGAAAATGGACATGGTCGAGTGATTTACGTGTTCACCAATGTGGCCATATAGGTAGGGTAATTAAGCGAGAAGGAGAGAGGCCAGTGTGGGCCAACTCTTCGATTATTCTTCCTCTTGATTTTTAGTTTTATTCATTCATCCGCGTTTTTTTTTCTTCTTTTCTTCAAATTTCATTCTCACCGTTGTGGGCGGTCCTCTGTCAATTCGAGTACTTGAAAATAAATAGCCGTAAAATTGTTTTTTTGAGAAATTGGGAAGCTGAGAAGAGAAGGAGAAGAGGGGTATTTGCTTTTTTTTTCAATAAAAGGTGTGTACAGAATTGTAAGATTCTCTAATCCAACAAATTACCATTCAGCATGATAAAAATTATTTTTCAATTTTCTTCTCTATAGAATCAATCAAATGCTACTGAATTTATCATTTCGGAACCATAATTTTCTTTCAATTTTATTTCTCCTTCTAGTAACGTTGAATGAGTCTAAAAAAAAAGAATTTTGAAACTATCACTGTGTTTAATATGATGAAGTGTAACGACAGAATCACGAGCGGGGTGGTCCATCTCCACTGGCAAACGAAAAACTACTAAACTATTATACTTTTTGCAGGTGTTTCGTAAAGGCTTTGAGAGCGAAACGAAGGATTGACGCGAGCCGCTGATACACAGGCTAGAAATTCGTGAAATTCGAATGCAACTGGCAAATTGCTTGAGGAGAATCTGAGGACGTGAATTCCATGATTCTCCCTGTGGAGATACCATTGGCCTGTTCTTACTTGTACCACGGAATCAACACAAACACACACACATATATATATACCACAGGTAGAAACGAAAAATCCTCCCATCTGTGTCCAATTTCTTTGTTCAAGCTCAAGTATAAATGCACTTTATCCGCAAGTGTACATACATTATTGACAGTCCTTGTGATTGCCAGTGAGATTCCAAGTTTTACCATCCAAACACCTGTCTACCTCGTCAAGTGTGTCCCTTCATTCGTTGCTGTTATTCCATTCCACTGGGGTCTTTCCCCTGATGGCCACAGGAAGTCTAACCTAAAACTGATGATAACGAATGGAATTGCATAGAGAACAATGGAAAGTTTTGCATTCGTACACGACAAACGCTTCCATAGCAATATTCACACAGCAGAAGCAGCATCGTTCAATCCATCTTCTCTTCTTCTTCATTTCCCCTATTCCACTGTAAAATTTCTCACTCTCCAGTTCTCCTTGAAATACCCAGGCGAAAGTGCTCGAAACATCTGACGAGCTTTCGTGGAAATTCCGTTTGAGCACTCTACGAATGAACAAGGGAAGAGAGAAAAGCTTCCAACGTGAAGAGAGAGAGAGAGAAAATAGTTTAGCCTCTATGAGCATTTCTCATCGTACTTGGGGTACCCTCTGGTCAAATTGGAGTGGTGATTAAACAAATTCATTAATGCCTGACAAATAACTGAAAATTGACGGAGTCTGTTCCACTACTTGAAACACTGAATTTTAAGGTGCCCTCCCCCTTTCCTATTTTCTCCCTTTCCCCACTTGCTATTAATTCAAGTCAGACGCCTCTTTCGTGGACTTCTAGTTCACACTTTAGGAGAGGAAAAAAAATGAGAGGATAAAGGCGAACATAAAGTGGAGGGAGTCTTTTGCACAATGGCTATCGTACCTCGAGCACGTCCTTCATTTCTTCACTGTACGTCGTGAAAGTATGTTGTGTGCGTGAATTCTGCTAGTTCCTCTTGCTCCATTTTTTTTTTTTCAGTCTCATTGAAAGAAGGGCTCCCGAGTAATATCTGAGTGCGTGAGGGCGCTAGAAAAGACGAGGCCTTTTGTTGACGATCCATTTATTGTCAGACTTTATTTAATAAAATCATTTAAATTCCGTGGGATTTCATATTTTTTCTTTTTCTGAATTTGCGAGTCCTTCATAATTCCATGTAACTCGACGTTTCGATTCGAATATAAAGGAACGGTGAATAAACCATGATGGGAAGATTGCTTTGGGGGTTTTCCTCTTTTTTTTTGTGTTCGAATGCGTTGAATATTTTCATTCTCTTGTGGAAAAAAAAAGTTTGCGAGGATGCAGCGGGCAAAAAAAATTCAATACTGAAAAGCAAACTTGCTCATTGCAATTTTTTTTATCCACTCGCTCAAACACAATGAATCTGTTTTTTTTGTTACTCTTCATTAACGTATATATATATATATATGTATACTTGTTTCTCTTTAATCCATTTAAAAAAAACATGAAATTTTGATATGCACACATCACTCAAGCTCTTTTTCAAATGTATATTGTTCCAAAAGGTATTAATGCCACTCGTTAATTCACTCGTGGGTGCTTCAACAGCAAATACAAACGTGATACTGCACATTTCATAACTACAAATCATTTACGTATTCATTCTGAAAGAAAGAGTGAGAGAGAGAGATAAAAAAACAATGATGTAAATTAATATGTAAATTATAATCATACTTTGCAGAACGTAGGTTATTATTAGTTTAATATTTTAATTATGAGTAACAAGTTCAATAATTGTGGATGAATTAATATTTATTTTGAACTCAACGAGCGGAGGCTGGCAAATTTCAGGGTAGAATTGATATTCGAAGAGTGGCATACTGAATAATTTGTGATGGAAAAAAATACACTGAAATTTCATGAAAAATTTGAATTGAGTTTTGGAATGAAAGGAATAGAAGGATAAAAAGAATAGCAGAAATCGAATTAAATGATCATTTACGGCTTTATAGGTTTTTTGTTAAAAAAAATTTTTTTATCATAATTTTGTTCTATTTCTATTCTCTATGTAGGCACTAGCAGATTAATTTCATGATAATTATGCTTTAATAAAATGAGTAGAAAAATATTATCTTTGATACGGCATAAAAAAAATAAGGAATTTACAGAGAGAAAAATGTTTTCTTAATTTAAGGGACTGCACATTCTCAAATTAAGAAAACATTTTTCTCTGTGTAATCGACCTCAAATGACAACTTGGCGTGAGTAAAGTAGCATTTTGCGCCATTGTGTGTACAATCGTTTGTATCGTAGACTCTACGACATAGACGATGCATCTGTCCTGACTATAAATCAGCATTGTGCCCATTGCTTATCCAATGCTGGAGACAATTCGCGTGATCTCAATTCCTCCATTCCTCTTACTACCGTATTTCTCTCTCAGCTCATTTTATTATCCCTCTTCTCAACACTAGTATTCATGTTCCGCACCTGTTACCTCTTTCAAGAAACACAGGCGAAGGCAAAAAAAAAAGATTGCGTTAATGCAAGAAATCGGTTGAGTGTTACCAGTGTATTATGTAGTGACTCAATCCACTCGATGAAAAACTTCGGGGGCAAGAGCCGATGTGTCCAGACTATACAATGGCCATTGCCTTTGGCCACCCGGTATCCGCTCTAGTTAGTGCCTAGAATCTGAAAGGAATGACGGGACTCAGCAGCTTCCTTACAGATCTTTTTCTCTTTATCCCATGATTCATTGCTTTTCTCGCCCACTTCTACACGCTTTTTTTTTTTGTGTATTACTAGGGATTTTTTTTTCAGGGTGAAGTGCTTAATGAAAAAATCCGAAAAAATTCTCAAAGATGCTTCAACATGTCTGCATTGTTGTAGAATTTTTTCCAGTTTTTCGGGGAAGGCTTTCGCTAAAAAAAAAATAAAAATCTGGCTGTCCCACCGAGATTCGAAGGATTTCCATTATTTTATAGCGGTGAGGATTAGGATTTTCATTATTCCACGGTGATGGTTCCAAGAGGGAGACGCGAACCCAAAGCATCGTGTTAGGGGATGAAATTCTCCCTTAAAGAGGCCTGATGGGACTGTTTTGAGGGTGTCGAAACCACGTTTCAACAGAATTCCTCCAATTATAAAGTTTATCCAGTGAATCAATGATGAATTTGGTCTTTCATTACTCTCATGCAGCCCTCTGATGTCTCTAAAAAAAAACAAGTGGATAGTAGTATTGCTTTCCAATTGATAGAGCTTTTTCTGCTAACACTTTAGCAGTATGCTTCTGAATGGAAGTGATAGAACTTCTTTCAAACCATCAAAAATGGCAAAATTGACAGGCATCTAAGTGATACAACTCTCGAGATGATATATGAGTATAAATAATATCAGCTGAATAGTTTCCAGAGATTCCATTAAAAACTGATTTTCGAAAAATGGACATATCTCAAAAATTACCGATCGGATTCTGTTCAAATAAAGCTTACAAAATCGAGTTCGTCGAGAGAAAGTTTTCCAAAAAATATGAAATTTTCTATAAAACCGTTTTTTTTGGAATTGACACTTTTATGCACATACAGGCACACAAACACACACGAGCATGCGCTAAAAATATCATTTTTTCTGTATTTAGATTATTCTAAGTATCTTCTATTGAAAAACTTACAATCAAAAATTCTGATGATGACATAGCTTCCATTGGAAGCAAAAAGAGCTACAGATAGATGGAAGAAAAAACAGGCTTAAACAAAAATCTAATTGCTTTTCAATGACTTTACCTCCGAATCAGAACATTCGTACTGCAATTGCACAATCCACTAAACCCCTTTTTTTATTTACCTTTGAAAATATAAGTCATATTCACTCAGTTCACCAAAACTCTCGAGAGAAGGAACACTCAATATTTCTTCCTTCCGTTCGTATCAGCAATGCAAACTTCTCCCTCCTTTAATTTGTTAATTCTCTACTGTGAATTGATCGTTACAATATTCTACAGTGTTTGCTAATAGTTTCAACTGAAGCGAAGTAGAAGTTTCCGGTACTGTACAGACAGGTGAAGGAGCGTTTATTTACTCTAAACATTATGTCCATGAGAATCATTTCCAATTCAATTAAACATGGAATGGACGGGAATCCTCTAAATTATTTCATCAACTCCAAGATAACATTGGAAATACCAAAATTAATCATCTCTATTAATGTCCATTCATTTTGGATTAAATCTTTTTCTTAGATGCAGAAGGGCGTAAGTGCCATTTGCTTCTGCTTATTTTCTCTAATACAAACAAAAGATCGTATTTTTTCCCGCAATGGATTATTTAATTCTTTTCCGATAATTGCCAGCATTTTCCTTCTTGAATAACAAATAGACGATTCAATATAAAAAAGGCGAATTCAGTAATATATAGTTAATAATCGGATTCATTTCCATGTAAGGTAAGAGCACTAGTACCTGCTCACTCTCGGTATTTTTCGTATTTATATAATTATATTGTGGAGAAAAGCAGATTGGAAAATTTTAACAATATTAGTGAATTATCCATGAATTTGAATTCATTACACTACCAGATGCTATACTTTTCCATAAAAGAGCATTAAATAATTTTCAAACGGCCTTCGTTCATTCCGGTAGTTTTCACCAGTTATCGCATCGAGCTACGTCGATCAACAAGGGTGACACTCCGCGCGAATTTCATATTTGACCGTTAATTAGTGGTACCAATGTGTGCTCATATTGTTTTTACTATTTTTTAATAGTTAATTCTCCAGGTATTGGGGTAACGTACTGATCTACTACTAGTTACATTCACTTTTTCGTGAGCAGATACTGGGGTAAGCGCAATATTATTTTCAAACTTCAATATTATCAATCAATTTTATTAAATAACTGAAAATTTTAATTATTCTATATTTAGAAATATATGATAATAATTTTGAAAACGATATGCCCATTTTTAATCAATAGAAATATTTTTCCCGTCGAATTTTGGGGAGCCGAATCGAATAGTGAGCAGGTCTAGTGCCCTTACCTTAGTAATTAATTAAATAAGTAATAAGTGTCATGAGAGTTTGGAAGGTTATGAATTAAATACTGAAATATTGTCAATTCGCGACGTTTCGCTTATAATTTAAGCTTTTTTTTTTTTTATTTATTTAAGGCACTGAAACCCTTAAGGTTTATCTGCCGATAATCATGTCCACATATATATACACATATATACATGTACAATAAAAAAGAAAAGAAGTATTCTTACATAGATAAATTTGTACAAATTTTCCATATAATACTTGTGGATTTAACTTCTAAATTCATACATGTAAATGACAGTTAACTAGAAATTTATCTATTATTCTTAACGCTCTAATATCTTTAGCAAAAAGGAACTCTCATAATTTAAGCTTCATCAGGCTCCTAATGTTTCTTAGAATTTTGTCAAATTACACTTAAATATCGAGGGTCCAGAAGCCGAGGGTCGTATAGGCCAGAATGAATGCTTCTGCAGCAGAAGTTCGCATTTCCTACGTACGACCTTATGACGTTTGTAGGACGGAAACCGATTTTTGGCCCATACGACCTTCTGCTTTTAGAACCTCGGTATATTCATGTTGAGTCTCAGTAACATTGCAAGTTAACCAAACAATTGATACAATTAATACACATCAATTAATTCTGTCACTGTTCGTAATATATAATATTGCTATCAGTAATATATAATATTAATAGAATAAATATGAAGAATGTCAACGAGAATATAAATTTGTTTGATCGATCCATACTCTTACAGGGGCTGCCCTCTTTGGAATAACGTGTGTGTGTGTGTGTGTGTGTGTGCATATGCCGTGGATAGAAGCCCCGGGGTCGGCTCCGTGTCCATAGCATCGTGAGGACCACAGCGGGGTGTCCATGCTTTCTTCGGGTATTAATAACGTAGCTTGACCACCGCCGGCTATGTGTACCTCGAAAGAGAATAATAATCGCGATCGTAATACGTTTCAGTCGCACGAGTCCACCATTCGTCTCACAAATTTTCCATATTTTTTTTCTTCAAACTTCTAAAGGGATTTTTCATAATTCAAAAATGAATTATTGAATTTCATTTGTTTGGCAATAATGAGAATTATTTTTTTCCTCCACTCATTGAAAATAATTGTCTCATTTTTTTTTTTAATTTCTAGCGTATTTTTTTTTTCTTTACAAAATTAAAATTCCAATATTTAATTCCAATTTCATATTTTATCACGCAATAATCCTGCAGCATGTACAATTGAAATTGAATGTACATATGCAAATACTTTTGTGTAAAAAAATAGGGAATTTTTACGCTGGATCGCATAGCAAATGACATACACATACATTTGAAATGAAAAAAAAAAGAAATAAAAAAAAAAGGCACCATAGACAAAACTGCACAACACCGTGGGGATAGAGTGCAATTGATTACGCACAATACGTGACTGTCATACGATACCACTCGAGCCATTCCTGTCGATCACGAATGCGAAAGCTATATCCCCCATGGCATTCCGACAATTTCGTATTTTTATATGATTTTTTTACTTCTATTTGTTCGTACACATATTTTATTTACATTCTCTTTTTGTTTTTTTTTTCTCTACAAATTTGTTGCAGGTTGATCCACTCGAAAATTCAGAAATAGAGAGTTAGAAATTAATGAAAAGCGTCACAACTAGTTATGAGTGATTCTGAATCGATTTTTTTTTCTCCGAATTTCTCCATTTTCTGACGATTGATCCTCCAATTTTGTTTTCGAGAGAATCGATTCTTTTCTGCAAATACAAAGGAAAAAAACTGGAAAACATGTAAGAAATCGTTATTTTTTCAGGAAAACTTCATTTTTTTCTCGATGTTTCTTACAGAAGAATGGATACGTTCCAAATCAATTGTCTGTAGTATCGATTTTTTTAAGACTCGATTTCTTCCACAGAAATTTCTCATCACAAGTCACAATCAATCCAATAAAATTTGCGAAATGAAATAAAATGAAATGAGAGACGACTACGTATCCGATATGAATCATCGGCAAGAATCGCTGGGGCATCATACGGTCAGGGCTTAATGACCCATCGTAATGGTTACACCATGAATGCCTCATGGTGCTTGACTGGATCATTCCTCTTTTTTTCTCCTCCCCCACCGGCTCACGAGCCCAATGCACCCATGATAATTCGTTCGAACGACGTGTTGGGTAATAAAATGAATTATCCCACATGACGTGGAGAGTATATAAGAGAAGAGAGAGAGACAGAGAGAAGTGGAAAAAGGTGCAGTGAAAGAGGGAGATTGGAAGTGTTATGGCCAGCAACTAGCAATGCTAGTTTATAAAGTCTAGAAGGCACCGACTTCAACAATTGCCCCTTTTGTTATGTATTTATGTGCATATTCGCCTATTTGTCGAGAAATTCCAGCATCATGTCGTAGCTTAGAGGCCAACTCACGACTTCGATGCCGAAGCGGGTGCCCCCTTGGTCGTGTGCCACGTATATTCACGTATGTATTACATATACACGTGCCCAAAGTCATGAGTATCGACCTTCTTCCACTTTAGGGATGGAGGAGGGAGCTGGAGGAAGGGAAATATGGGTTCTGTATATAGTATAGGCTCACGTGACTGCAGCAATTCGGACATCGCCAATCATTTTTAATCGAGTCCTATAAATTCAGTACGGTAGGAAAAATTTTCTTATCATGATTCTATGTTAATCTTCATTTTTTTTTCTTCTTCTCTTTAATTTATGGAGAAAAGCTTGTTTTTAATATCTACGGTGTAGTATTGAGTTGTAAAAATTCAAGTTAAATGCATGTTTGATGTTTCTTTGCCTCAATTTTTTTTTCAACTCTATTGAGACTTTTTTTTTCTTTTGTTCACGTTCTTTAATTTAAGTTCAATTATACTTGCCTCTCGGTGCATGAGAGAGCGTGGCACGCATTTCCTCATGGGCGGTCATACTTTCCAGATTTATTGATTACAAATTGCGAGGCGATCACACGGTTAATGATACCACTACGTTCACTACAGATGTATTTATGAATCTACAAAGTATAGGTTCTTATTGAATTAACCTAATGCCTTTTTTTCGTCTCTCTTGTTCTCATGTATTCATACATGGGGGAAAAAAAGGGGGGAGGGAAGGAGGTGAGGGGTAGAATGGAAATATTTCAGTTTTGATTTTTTGTATTTGAGGCATTCCACGCTATTTCACTCGTTTTTTGGGTTCGATTTTTTGATTTTTTTCATTTTTGAATATGTTGTGGAAATGCTCAAGACAAGTCATTTCCCACAAAAAAAAACCCAAAAAAAAATTTTTAGAAAATTTTACGACCCTTTTCATTTTTGGAAAAACGCTGTTTTTTTTGGAAAAACTCATATTTTCTCTAGCTTGAAATGCTCATATCTCATTAAATATTAATTATATGAAAAAAGTGAAAGAGAACGTTTATGTGGGGAAAGATCATAGAATTGCATTCACATTTTTTCCAATGATCGAAACGTGATTTTTCTATTTTTTATTAACTATTTAAATAAAGAAATTTAGTGAAATTATCGAATACATGCTTTTAAAAATCTGAAAAAAATATATGTGCATGATTGATTTATTTTTGATTTTTCTATAAATTTTCGCGATACACTCTCCAACTGTTCGCGAGAAATTGATTTTTTTATGTTTTTCGGGGATCCGAGGCCACTGTCCAAGAACCTTGCGCATGCGCACAACGTTAGAGTGGTAGGGAGCATTCAACTTACGCGCCAGTCGATCACGTGACTGGCCACTGAAACGTTTTGCGCATGCGCACAGTCCTTCGGCACCGGCCTCGGATCGGGCAAAAACATAAAAAAATCAATTTCCCGCGAACGGTTGGAGAGTGTATCGTGAAAATTTATAGAAAAATCAGAAATAAATCAATCATGCACATATATTTTTTTCAGATTTTTAAAAGCATGTATCCGATAATTTCACTCAATTTGCTTATTTAAATAGTTAATAAAAAATAGAAAAATCGCGTTTCGATCATTGGAAAAAATGTGAATGCAATTCTATGATCTTTCCCCACATAAACGTTCTCTTTCACTTTTTTCATATAATTAATATTTAATGAGATATGAGCATTTGAAGCTAGAGAAAATATGAGTTTTTCCCAAAAAAACAGCGTTTTTTCAAAAATGAAAAGGGTCGTAAAATTTTCAAAAAATTTTTTTTCTTGTTTTTTTTTTGTGGGAAATGACTTGTCTTGAGCATTTCCACAACATATCAAAAAATGAAAAAAATCAAAAAATCAAACCCAAAAAACGAGTGAAATAGCGTGGAATGCCTCATTTAGAAAATTTACTAGAAGTTACTGAGAATATTTGGAATAGACTTTTTTAATGATTTCATTGATAATTGAGGAAATTTCTGGTGGAAAACATGGGAAAAACTCACTGCTGAGAATTTTTTTGGAGAATCGATATTTTTAAGGGAATTTTTAGGAAATTTGAAATTTTTAGAGTTTTGAGGATATCTTTAGTTCTATTCGTTGTGAGGTGAATCGTACGAATGGTGAAAGGTGAAAGGTAAGATCATTTTCCATTAATTTATGTGGTTAAAAAAAAAAAATCGATTTTTCAACTAATTACGGGTCATTTTACGAAAATCAAGTTTTGCTCCATAAATACCTTGAAAATCGATATTTTTTGCCAAAAAACCACAAAAATCGATGGGAATGATCTGGACTTTTGATTTTCATTCAGAATACTTGCGATGAGACCAATAAAATCAGAGATGTTCTCAAAAACCAGATTATTCAAAAATTCTCAAAAATCAGAATTTAGAAAAAAAATAAAAAAAAAACAATCCTGACACATCTTTTTCACCGGAAATTTTTCCAGCTTTCCAATGAAATCATTTAAAAATGCTCGAATATAAAGAAAATATAAATTCAATCATCAAAAATTGGAAACAATTTATTGTAATCAAAGAATGAAGATTAATCGAAAGTTGAGCATGTTGGAAAAAAACGTTGGAGCATGTTAAAAGAAAGTGTATCTATCTCACTGTACTGCGACACTTAATTGCTAATTCGTGCAAAAGGCTCTTTTCAACAATTTAGTTTGGAAATCTCCCTCTTTTACTACACCTCTTACCGCGTTTTTCACGATAAACTACATGTTAACTCGTACATCTTCATTTTTCTTTTTCATTCCATTCGAATTTCCTCTCTCTCTCTCTCTTTTTTCATCCTTTCAAATTGTCTCTATTCCCGTGTTAAATGGTTGGAAGCCATTTACCATTGGCTACGGTGATTTTGTGGTGCACTTTTTTATTTTTTTTCTTTCCCAGGGCCAAGGGATTTTCAAGTGCATTGACACACACGACAAACGTTCGAGTCTAAAAGTTTTGGCGACCAATGCCGTAAACCGATACACAAAAGTGCGGCCATGTGTATTGGTCAGAGGGCAGAGTCGATTTACTTCAAACGGAAGTATGCATTCGGGGAGGGGGGGGGGGGCGATATTGCTGACCCATAGGGTGGCAGAGTGCAGAGGAGAAAGAGGATTGCAGAAAGGGTGAGAGGCAATTTGGCGGATAGTGGTATTTGAGAAACTGGTAATAAAACGTTTATATACCGAGTTTTTGGCCCGTTACTCTGGATTGAAATCGAAGAATGTCAATTTTTAGGAAAATTTAGGAGACACAAATTCACGAGATTCTTCACCTGTGCCCAATAGATTTATTCATAAGATCGATAAATGGTAAATGGAGAATCAATGAATTATTTGAAGAAAAAAAGAACACATTTTTTACAGCATTTTTTTTGTAACTATGAATTTTATTTAGTTCAATTGATTTTTCAACTTGAAGTTCTATACTTTTTCGCACTAGTTGTTGAGTGTAAGGCAAGAAATAAGCAGAAAAATCACCCGAAAATTAATATTTATGATTAAAAACATAGTTCTTGGTGATTAGGGCAGATTTGAAGAATTTAAGGATTATGTTAATTATTTGTAATTTATTACATGATCATTAGTTTGTTATTTGATTAGTGTATTCACGTATTTTCCTATGCTGAAGAACAATCATTTATTACAAAGTTGAGAGATGATCAACAATTTTTATATTGGATCGCAAATATTCGTTTTTTTTCCTCTTTTTAGAGACATTTTTTGGGTTTTAATCTTTTACCTCCTCTCAAAGTGCGAAAATCTGCATTAGCCCATAAGCCACCGTGTTATTTTTATTGAATTTTTGTTTATTATTGGCCAAAAAAAAACGGTCAATTGATCAAAAATTTGCCACGAGATACTCGAGATTTATATGAAGTTTCAGTTGAAATTTATGTCACATTTTGATCTTAAAATCCGTGTAAATATAAAACTACCTTAACTCACAGTTTCATTTTCTTCATGATTTTTTGGAATTGAAAATGCTCCTTATCAAGTCTTATTCTGGAAGCAAAAGGACATAACTTATTTTTTCCACTTTTTTGTAAATAACAAAGAGGCGTATCTTCTGCACAACATCCTCTTATAATTATATAAGAATTTTTAGAGATACGTCCTTTTGTTATTATAGAATTTTGAAATGAATGAGGAATTTAGAAAAATCATCAATAACAAAAGAACGTAACTGCCGGTGATATGCTCTTTCGGGAGATGTGAATTCACGAGATTTTTCACCTGTGACCGATGGAATTTATTCATAAGATCGATAAGGTAAATGGAGAAGCAATGAATTATTTGTAGAAAAAACGTTTTTTTTTCACAGTCTGAACCATAATTTTTTTTTATTCAATTGCACTTTCAGCTTTTAACTCACAGTTTCAATTTATTTATATTTCTTCAAAATTGAAAATCTCATAGATTATTTGTTATCCTAAAAGCTTAAGGGCGTAAGTGCATTTTCTTTGGCCCAATCCATTATTCTCTGTTTATTTTCCATGATTTACATTATTTTTCCGTTCGAATAACAATTAAGCGTATCTCTACCACATATGCCTCTTTGATGTTGAGGTCTTCAGTTTCACAATTTGCCTTATGACATTGATAATAACAGCAAGGTGTATCTTCTGCATATACGATCTTTTGTCTCGAATCATTTCCCTCAATCATACGAAAATTCTTGGAGTTACGCTTTCTGAATATGATAGAATTTCGGCTTTCAATCTATCCATAGGTCTTCGAAATTGGAAATTCTTCTTATCAATTATTCTATCAATCTCATATCTGCGCTAATACTAATTCTGAGTGTAATAAAGACGAGAATTTCAATGTAATTGCCATGGCGTATGAACAGCAAGTGATCCGTGTCACTTGTTACACGCTCTTGGTTCTTCCATCCGTCAATATTTTAACGCTTGCGCTTGCGATTAACCGGAAAATGACGAGCCCGGATAATTTTAAGTCTTTCCTCAATTCCCCCTCTCTTTCTTCTTCATTCATATTTTCCGCTCCTTGAATTTATTACAAAAAGTGTTTGCAGAAGAGCCTTGGCATGTAGTATGTCATAGGTGTTGGAGAGAGGCGAAAAGAATCGAGGAAAGGGCAAAAATGGAAGGAGAGGAGATCCTTCATCACGGGGATGGCAATGGTAACGGTTTATGCGAAGAACGTTATGCCATTTTGTGGGCAATTTTTCAAACACACAGGATTGCAGTGGCTTGTCATAAAGCCGCCCTGAAGTTTTCTCGCTTGCTTATTCTACGAGCAAATAACACACGGATGACATTTTATACGGATCGTTGAATTGTCTCGATAAACTGTTCCACCTCGTAGAGAAAGAAAAAGTTTAAAAAAACAACACTTGAACTCTTGTATTTTGCTTCTGAATGAAAGATTTGTTTTCGTGATTTTTTTTCTCCAAATACCAATTTTTTTTTTTTTTTTAATTGAAAATGACTCAAAATGATCTAGAACATCGAGGAATAATAGCCAGAAAAAAATGATGCTATGGATATATGTGAGTCTGTCTGTGTGTTCCTACGACCCCTCATATCAGATTTAATGGGATGAATATCCCGTCGTATTTTGGAAATTTTTCAATATGGGTCTTATTATGTCAGATATGGAGCATTTCCTCTTTCTATTTTTGATTTTCTCCCTTAAAATCACTCAATTTGCCTTCTCCGGGTTCCAAACATCCATGCCTGAAGTGGAAATTATGATCCAGAGTGATTTTTCATGAGACGTCCGATGATTATGGAGACTGGACCAGCGCAAATCTATTTTTTTGGTCAAAAAGATACGAAAATAACTGAGATGAAATTTAGAAACAGCCATGCGGAAGCACACTGCTAATGCATTAGGAGAAATTGAAAGGAAGGAATAGTGGATAATGCATCTAATGGAGAACTACTTGTTTTCGGTATATCTCTTCCTTCTGCATTTGATTTCAAATGCAAACGAAACAATTACTATTCTGTCTCTTCCGTCTCATCTCATTAATTACCAATCTGAAAGATCAAAGAATTGTACTTGCCCTCTCATTATTCTAGCATTGGAAAATTGAACGGATATTGTGTTATCAAGGAGACGTTTCATGACAGCCACAGGATGCTTGTTGCTGACAGTTCATTTATTATCAAATGTTGGATTCTGTATCCACAAAGGACTCATCAAGACTCCCAGATACTCGTGAGTATCATTTTTTTAAAATGAAATACATGAATAAAATTAACAAAAAAATGAAATGTTCACTTTTCTGGGAATTGTGTAAATTTAAGAAAAAAATCACAAATTCTTTTCTCAAGCCATGACACTTTCACGAGGCTGAAGAATTTTATTGTATCCAAAGAATACCGATCAAATGCGTTTTAACCATGCAGAACAATCGCCTGAATATGGTACGCGTATTTGACACTTTTACAGCATTTCTCTTTCGTAGTCGTAAAAAAAACTGCACGAAAATGCTTTCGAACTCAGGTGGTATTAGATCCACGAAAGATCTTTATTGCATCGTATTTTTTTTACCAGTGCTCGAAAATTTACCGTGTATACGTGTACTTTGAATGGCCAGTCTTTGATTTATCCTCAAATAATATTGCAGACTACAATTAATACATTGTTCTTTCTTTTTTTTTTAGTGAATAAAAGTCCGAGGAAAAAAGTCATATTTTCTTTCTCCACGTGCCTCAATCTAATGGCCTCTTCTCTACCCTCTTTTTCTACACGTATTTTCCTCCATTAACCATCCTCTTATTGTCAACGACTCTCTGTCCGGGTCATTGACTGCAGACCGCACAATTAGTGGTATTTTTCTTTTTATTTTTTTTTATGTCTGTTGCAAATTCAAAAGTTTGTCCATCACGTGCAGAAAAACGGAGACAAATTCTTTTTGTGTATAAATGCTCAATCATTATGAATCACTGGTGAAAAACTTTAGTTACAATTAATCATCGAAAGAAAATTCACATGAACTCTCAACGTTAAGTACTTGGCAGTTGACTCTTTGTGATTAACGTACTCTGGAGACCCGAATTACGTCGCTTAATCGCGCGCACATTAAAACGTGATTGTGCAACACGCGAAACGTTTCGCGCACTACCAAGCAGGTGATCCCACTGCGGCTAATTACAATCGTGCAAGTGAACTTCCACTTGTTAGTACATGTAATGACGAAATAATTATTATCGATGTACGGCTTGGTGAATTTGGGAATTATGCCAACTTGTAGCATCTGATTGCAGTTTACCTCTTTCTACAAAATTGCATTTCCTCTTTTTTTTCTTAGTTACTCGATATTTTCTTTTTTTTTGCTCTAACTCCACTGGAGGGATGGAATGAAAAAAACTAAGACTTTCAATTAAATTTTAGTTGAACTTGACGATATTTCATGGGTGAATTGGAGTTTGGCCCTTTTTCGGTCGATGCATGTAAATAATTGAAACAATTTAACCCTCAACGGCCACACCTCAGCCAGGCCACATAAGGACAACAAGGGGTAACTCATTACACCACGCTGAAAAACCTAGTTGTACAAGACATATGGGTGTTACGTAATAATAGAAAGAAATCAATAAAGTATAATTCAATAACAAACATGTAATGTAAATAGATAATTTCTCTCAAATATAATTTTCGCAGAAATAATTAAATCATTTATAACGGTAATTGTGATTTTTTAACATATGATATCAATGACTATGATATTTTTGTTACTGTGATATTTTTTAAAGTGATTTTATGCTTAGTGATAGAAAAAACCGAGATATTTTTACAGTGATATTTTTACGGTGATCAGAATGTCGGACACCGTTTTACGATTTCTAACCAATTGTTTCATGTTTGTAAAAGAATACTTCAATATTTCTAATGATTTTTATCAGTCAATTCACAGATGGCGTTCTGAAAACTAATCATACATGTGACCAGTTTTGCGGCTTTCTGTGTGAGGGAGTTACTTCGCACACTTGTCTACTACCGGCAGATGTCGTTATTTGTATCAATTTCAAAGTTTTTAGACCTCTCATTCCGTTTTTTCTGAGCCTAGGATAACTAATTAACCCATGTGGCCATTACGAGTTAAGAAACTCTAGTGAGCATTTAGGTTTCAACCTTCTATGTGAAGTCATCATCAGGATATCATTTTCATTCATTGAAATCAGGAGCGAGTCATTATATGCAGGATAACGTCAGCATCCACCTTACAAATTCTCAGGATTAGGAAAATAAGAAATAACTAGCTGACTAGTGACGAATGGTTTTTTTCTATGATTTTGGGAATTTCTTCATCCAGCATCACTAAAAGTGTCACATTCGATGTTGGCTCAATTCTTCCATTGAATTTCACCAGAATTGTCGCATTTGGTATCGCTTCAAGTATAGCATTAGATGTCGCAACAATAAGAAATTTCTCATGGCTCATGGTCGTAATTAATTTTTTTCCCATCCAATTGCATTAATTCTAGCGATATTAGGAATGTAATTGTTGATTCTTCAAACTTCTGAAGTTTGTTAAGTGAATGCTGACGTCACCCTGTATATTCATCCTAAAAGGAGTGAAATCAAAGAGAGAAAATACTTTGCTTGTCGTTGTCCAAGAATGACATGTCTTGTGACTTTAAAGAGAATTAGCATATTAACTGCAAGAGAAAACCTATGTAATGGAGCTAATCTTTTTTTCTGTGAAAATGACTATTCTTCTATTCAATAAAATTTATCTGCCATCTATTATTTAAAAAAAATGCCCAAATAGAAATTTATATATCTTCATATGAATATGAAGTCTAAATATGTCCAATATATTTAGTAGATATGCACACATATGTGATGTATAAATAATAAATATGTATTTTATATTTTGGAAATGTCTTTTTCTATATATATGTGGAATATATGTCAATTGTTACATTTTCAGCTGCACATATATGTCGTATTTCTTTTATATATGTAACATATATGTTCACATATAGATATATATATTTTTCGTGCAGGTCAACTGACAACTGACCTATTTCCAAATTGACCGTCATTTTACATCCCTACTTCACTGATATTTTTAGTTTAATATGACCAACAGCGTGTGTGAATCAGCCATGATTAATCGCGCGTTCGGTGGCCTCGATGCAGGATAGGTTTTTGGTGTGTTACTAGTGTAGTATTAAATGTATACGTAAAATTGTAATTAATCGTGGAATATTAACAACGTACAACGCTGAATAATTCAACGGCTTGTCGAATGAAAATATGCTTGAAAAAACTTTTCAATGATTTTCATGGAAAATTGGAAATATTTCGTCAATGCTATCATCATTCTACTATATTCAGTGGTTAAAAAAATTTAAAAAATTAATTTTTGGATTGAAAAAAATTAAATTCAATTGAATTACAAATTCACAATAAATAATTGAAGTTTTTCGTACTCCTGAGGTATTTTTTAGTCCTTTTTCCTAAGTTCGAGCGGTGCATGATAGATGGCATTACCCTTCAAACTTGAAATTTCAGCTTCTTTTTAATTTCCAAATAAAAACCATCAATTTTGATTTAAAAAAAAGAAGAAAACTGATTATTTTTTCGTGCATCCATTAACGAATTCGTCGGAGAGATAATCCTCGATTTTTACGATGATTCAACTGCAGCATGACGCATAAGACGCGAGTCATGGATAAAATAAACCGAAGAAAATGACTACTTAAGATGATTATTAATAAACCATTGAATTTTGTTGGTGGATTATTAAATATTGTCACAGCAGGGGGAGAGGGGGGGTTGTTAATAATGCCTCTGTGGTATCCAGTGAGACAAGTTTGATCCTCAAAAATCCACGTAAAAATCATCAATTCTCTTTTTTTTTCGGGCAAACAATTTCATTATTTTTATAAAAAGAATTGTTTCGATTTAATTGACGATAACCGAGTGGAATTTAAATTGATACTGCTAATATTATGCACTAGGTAAATTTGTCTCTCCAGGTGGTTCTGAATATTCACAAATAAATTGATTTTTTTTTTTTTTCGTTTATTCTCTGATTTAATATAAGTTTTTAATTGATTCAGCCAGAATTCAAGTGAATTAATTATTATTATTGTTATTTTTTTTTTCATTTCAACCAGTTTTTAATATATCCTTTTCTTCTTTATTTCCTTCATAATCTTTTAATTTATACGCGTAATATAGTGGCTAATATTGGCGCGTGGTGTTTTCGAAATTATTCAGTTGCATCAAATGCCTTTTGCCCCCTTCCCCCTCCCCTCTCACCCCTTCTCTTCCCTTTATTCAGTATAATTTTGTTGGATGTTTAAGTGGGACGAGTGTGAGAAGGGCGGAGCATTAACGGGTTAAGAGAAACTCCATGGTGGGAGAATGAACGAAGAGGGGCGGAAAGAGGCGTCTTAGAGGCGAGAGGGATCAGAAGGATCCATGAAATAATAATGGTATGTATAAAGTGTAATTTACCTAAACGTATGCAGCGTTGTATTGGTGCTTGGGCTACAACCAGCAGGTACGTATCAACTTCCTCAAGATCCCTGATTATATTGCATTCTTCCCACACTCATTATTTTTTAGCTCCACCTCTTCCAAAAAAAGAAAAAAAAACCCTAATCACTCAATTAGGAAAAAAAAGGCTGAAATTAATTCTTTTTTCCCCCTAAAAAATCTCAAATTCTTTCATCCCCCTTTCTTATTTCATAGGAAAATTACTGAAAAAAAAAAAGATATTTTTTTTTCTCAATTTTCCAATTAAATTCCTGAACAGTGCGAAAATAATGCGGAGAAAATCCCGAGTTTTCTCCGAGAAATTAAAATAATAAGACCGATAGTATTTAACAATATAACCGATGGACACATCACTGAGTTATGCGACGAGAACTATAGCCTGAGGGTCTCGCGGTGAGTAAATTACAAGGTAAGACGCTCGGTGAACGCCAACTCCCTCTTCCCATCGGAATAAGGACGAAGCAAAGAAGGAAAGAGGCAGAAGGAAGACACTACACCGTCCACTCACGCTCCATATTCCCTACTGCATAACTCTCTCCCTCTCTCATTCTTTATCATTCGTGTTTCCAATAATTTGATCCTCTTTCAAACTAACACACAGACAAAAGCACTGGCATCTTAGCAAGTATTCAGTTCTCTTATCCTACCTTTAAGACCCCTTTGACGGCCCCTACGGATGCTTTTTATCCACGATGATCGCCTACTGCCATGTGGCAGACCACATTGTTGCCGGGAGCACGGATCAATTCCAAAATATCGTGCATAGCCATTTTCAAACGGTGTTCTGATTATTTTTACAGTCTACATCAGCTACTGCTTCTGGACTCTCTCTAATCCCGCACAAAAAAAATATATATGCGAACATATATGTTACATATATAAAAATCATACAGAACATATGTGCGGCAAAAACTGTAATAATTGACATATATTCCTGTATATATATTTTTATATGCAGAAATATATTTCACGATATATGCCTGATATATGTTAAATCTTTTATACTTATATTCACTATATATTTCCAATGCTCAAGGGAAAAATGAAAATTATCTCATATGTTGAGCTGCATATATACCACATATATTCAAAATATATGCGACATATATGTCAAAAGGATGTTCAATATTGTTTTTCCAACTATATAATCGATTAAATACGTTCACCGAATTTTTAAATATTATTTTATATTTCCAATATTTTATTCCAAAGTAATGCGTTTGAATTCAACTCGGGCATTTTCAATTTTTCCGAGTTTCTCTCCTCTAGAATTTGTAATTTACTATAATTAGCGTCAGAAAGATAGGCAGCGATAAAGTTATGAGGATCGAATTTCGCTTCACGAATACAGAATCTCTTAGTAGCTCGGCTGATAGAGTGCCAGATCCGTAATTCGAAGGAACCGGGTTCAAGTGCTACTCAGTCCCATTGTTTTTCCCGAGATTCTTCTCTCTAGAAATTCCAATTTCAATTTTTCTTATTGTCATTATTATTGACGATTACATGCTGATTTTTTTTTTTTCTCTCAATTGTACCTGACTTATACACGACCTATAATTCAAATTAACAAAAAAAAGCAGCATATAAAATGACATATATGTCGATTATATGTGTACATATATAAATATGGCAAAAAATGACATTTCCAAAATATAAAATGCATATATGTCATTTATATATCACATATATGCGCATATATGTGAAATATATTTGACATATTTATTCTTTATATTTTTACATATATGCGTGTACATATATAAATTTTCATGCGGGATTGCAGCGGTGATAGAGATTCGTAATTTTGAAGCGATCTTCACAGGATCGATTCTTTTCTTCTTGAAAATCGTTTTTTTTTTTACTGGCGTAGTCTTACCAGTCTCGTATTGTCATGATTGTATGTGTCATTTGAGTTTATCAATTTGTTTATTCATTCATTGAATATTAAATATTGTTAAAATAATGATGGGGAGACTAAAGAGCCTGAAGAAGCTTCTAATCAGGAGCGAAACGTCGCGATTTTAGAAAATAAATGTGAAGATTGACTTCTAAAATTTATTTATCAGTTCAATATCCCAATTAATCTCTAAATTTGTTTTTTTTCGGGCGATTTTGAGACTCTCCTTTAGGCGATTTTTCAATTTTTTTTGGAAAAATATCTATTTTTTTCTGAAAGAAAAGGATAAATTGGATTTCCCCGTGAACTAAAACTAGTGAAATGGAACTATCGAGCGATATGCAATATCTCGAATTTAATGCAAGATATCGCATCGATTAATCGATTTTCGAAAGTGATCGATCAGAAATTTCTGTTTTTGGAAGTGCGATCTCCATAACACAAATCTAGTGAAAAGAAACTAGGGAATGATATGCGATATCTCAAATTTAATGTGAGATATCGCATCGATTAATCGAATATTCGAATGCGATTGATCGAAAGTTGCGATGATATTCTTTCTCTCATTCTATTTCCGTATTTATCGATTCATCGATTTTCTCACTTCGATTTTTCTTCTTGAAAACATCGATTCTTGAAAAATCATATTTTCCAAAGATCTATTCTTTGGATAATCTATTTTTTTCCGAGATCACTCATCACTAAACAATGAAACTGTTATTATTGCAATGTCTAACAGCATGATGAATTTATGTTTCAGCTCCCTCCACGTCATATATCCACAATTATTTGCGCTTATTTTCCGCGTGAAATGTTGGTGGCAGGAAAACCGAGGAAACGCACTGTAATTGATTGAAATTATGAGATGCGTGGAAATGTTCATGCAACATGTGTGCAGAGTCATCGTCACCCACGCACTCTCCACAGAGACGCATATGCGTGAAGAATCGTGGTAACAGTAAGTAGGCTTACAAGCAGTAACAGAAAAAAAAAAATAACATCTGTCAACTTTATACCTCAATTCCCCGATTGAGATTTTTTGACAGGATAAAACATATCTCAATTTTCTCCCTTCTTTTACTGCATATTGTTTTCCTCCACTTTTTTTTTAGGTTGTGCATTCGTCGCGCTCAATTCTCCGCTCCCTCGAGGACTATTTGCCTTTGTTTACCTTTTTTTTTTCTCGTGTAAATAAAAGAGCTCTGATCGATACGATGTGTAAGAAGCAAATCAAAATAGAGAAAAATACGGAAGGGAGAAAATAAAGAGGTAAAAAATGGATGTGAAATCAGAAGAAGAAGAAGAACAGAGGCAACGCTGCAGGAAAGAAAATACCGATAAGCCCAGTCATTCCCAGTAACTGTTTCCGTCACGATCACCTCCGCAGGAAATCGTCCGGAGATGTATAAAAGGAACAACGACAGTTTGGTATGAGTCGTCTAGCATTCCCTTACTTACTTTACCGGGAAATTGTTCGCAGTTTTGATAAGAAGTAGCAATAACCGGCATAGATTCCACCTATAAAGACATGTCTACTCAATAATAAACATCAAAATGAGATCTAATGCAGTTTGAATAATGGTTAAAAATTCATAGGATTATCGATAAACAGGTTTTTAGGTACGTATTCACAGGGACTAAATAAATGTTGTTGAGTCAAATGATATGTATTGGTGGTAGGTTCAGGGCCAAAAAGTCAGGCTGTATCATAAATTCATCAGTATTACATCCGATTAGCATACCAACTGGACACCACTACTTTATACATTGTAGCATTTCCTTTTTTACTCACCTATCATCCACTATTGGAAAGTTAAAACGTCGGGTTTAACTGATCTTTGTGGTGTTCAGAAAAAACGAGTGTCACACCGTACTTCCAACTCCTATACATTTATGTATGTTCTGAAGAAATACATCGTAAAGTTGTTCACTCGAAAATTTTAAGCATGACAAATTGCGTACTTAATAAGTTGAACATGAGCACATTTGTGTTTTATATTATCCGTTAAGGTATGATATTTAGTAATAAACTCGATTGTAAATTTCTAGATACTTAGACAATTGGATGAGATTTTATTGAAAATTTGTTGGAGATTAGTGTGACTGGAGTTATTGTAGGAATCTTGAATAATGTAGAATGACGTTCAATTTTGAAATGGGTCGAATCAGTCGTTGCTGGACTGTTTTGTGACCATTTCTCACTTGAACGCAAAGTTTGTCGGAAATTGACTGTCAGAAATTTACATGATCAATCGGGAGTAATAAATATTGTAATGAATGAAAGGATCCCCTCCTTTTCTCCTGAATGAAATGAGTGTTCTACGGTTGCTATAGTGTGTTAGGAGGCATGAAGAGAGTTTCAGTTTGGTGTGTAACTGAAAAAGATGAACACCTCATCAAGATAAACAAAGCCTAATTAATATTGAAAGCTCAAATCATCTATTTTATTACAATATCAAAATCCATTCAAATAAAGGATAGATCAAATAAAACAACATCATTTCCAGAAGCCATGCAGTATTTTTCATTCCTCCTGAAAAACTGTAATTTAACCCAATTCAAGAACAAATATGAAAATTCGATATTGAAATCCAGCTACTTAGATGGAAAATGTTCGTCAATTTCTTCTTTGACCATTTTTGTTTGATTTCTCAATTGAATGATATCTTCAGTAATAAAATAGTTCCAGAAAATGGAATATAACGATGTTATGGAAATACAAAAACCTGACTATGGTCACTAAAAAAATCATCAGTCTATTTTAGATGGATAATTTTACCGTGAAGACCATGTCTGGTCCAAACAGTGGCCTGACTGACGTTTCGGTCACTATTTTTTGACCAAAATGGTCATTCATCAATATTCGGTCAATACGGTGTCGAATGCCCGTCATTTTTTTTCGTTCCAACACTAGAAAATTGTGATTTATCTAATGATGAAATTCAGAAACTATCATCCAGCAATTTCTGGAAGCCACACAAAGTGTGCATGAAGTGCTAAACCCAAGAAGAAGAAAGGAGCTGCGAACAGTGTCGCTCTTGGATGGCTTTAGAAAAGCCTGAATGCAATAGGGTTTACTTCTCCCCTTCTCCATTATCGAGAAATTAAAGGCAGTAACTCATCTAGATTCGACTTCTATTAGACGTGCCTTTAGTTTCTCCGCGTTCTCGATCAATATTACTTTCAATATGGAGGAGGGCCACTAAATTAATATCCACAATGCACTGGCAATTATGAACGACCTTTCATTCAGCCAGAAAGTCGTTTAACGTAGCTTTTGAATAGCCCCTTGCATCTGGATGATATTAACCGAGCGTATCTGTTCTATATCCCCCTTCTCGTCCTTCGAACAAACGATGCTCATTTACAAGAAATTCAAAGGTGACGCATGAGTCTTTCGGAGTCCATTCTGTGTGCCCCAATGAGATTCTAGCGTGCGCGTCCTCATAATTGCCGCAATGTGCGTGACTTCCCATTTTGTTGGTGAACACCATCCCCCCCCCCTTCCTCCACTCTCCTATTTCCCCTAATTCAAGGCCCTTCTAGATGCAGTAGTAGTAGTGATAATAGAAGAATGCAGAAGCTAAATGGTATTTAAATATTCACACATTCTACACTGAATCAGAACAGTTTATCTATTGTCCATTTGATTCTGCTCATTGAATAAATGGGCAATTAATTCTGCTCAAGTGGTTCTATTTTGAATCCGTGTTTCAGTTAATTGAGTAGTTTTTTGCACATCTTTTTTTTTCATACAGCTGAACCTCAACTGCAGAATATTTGATGAATCAAGTGAATAAAAGGTTTTTTTTTTTGAATAGATTAGAATTGAGAACAACTCTGAATTCCCAGGGCAAAACCATGTACTATAGATACTTGGAAATTGTGATTTTTTTTTTTAAACTTCTTTTTTTTCCATTTATTTAGTTTCTCGTGCATTGGAGTTGAATATCCTCAGGAGTACCATTACGCATCCGCACCACCGAATCTGTATGCAAATCGTGGGGGAATCGTAAACCCCATATATTTTCAATTTCACGTACCAACCGCAAAGATCGAAGAGATAGATTTCCTCCTGAGAACTTGAAAGTTAATTTATTTTTATTGCACAATATGGAAGAGGAGAAGTAATACTATTCAAGGAAAAACCAGGAATAACAAATATTGATTTATTGTTATTTTTTCTTCTTTCGCAGGATTTTCATTTGAGTTTTAGTAAAAAGAGTCTGCTTGTACTTCGAGGGACGTACGGGGGAGAAAGAGTCTCTACATCTGAGTACTGTACTACTGTCATCCTAAATTCTGACGTAGAAGAAACGATGGCGAAATTGGGGCAAAATGGACCTATCAGTCAAAGTGATCCGGGATTTTTTTTGACAATGAACGCTTTTTTCAACAATGTGTTCATTTTTCAATTACGTGATTATCTGAAATTACAGTTGAAATGTGACGCGTTTGAAATTTCCGGGATTCTGCACGGACAGTTCAGACGGCAATTTTTAACACTGTAAGCGGTCAATATCATTGAAATTTCGCAGATACACGTAGTATACACTTTTAAATATTCTCTCAAATTTTCAAGTCATTCTCATTATTTTGAGATTTAAGCAGAAGCTCCTTAATGTTTCATTGGACGTATTCATGGCTCAAAACTCAACTTCTCATCCCAATTATCGTAATTATCTCAGGCTAATGGCTGTTTTAAGAGTAAAATTGGATTTCTGCTAGTGTATTTTCAGGATTCAGACGAGCCAATTATCCGTAATTCGTTTTTATAGAGTTATCGAGTGTGTTTGCATGTACGGGGGGGGGGGGGGGGGGGGTTAGAATAGAGCTCTACTTCCGTTGCCAGTTCACTCTCTTAATCGTTTTACCTCATTCCCACTTCTTTTTCATTCTCAATTCTTTCTATCTCCCTCTCTCTCTCTGTTTCACTCGTTCTCATCCTCTGATTCATTCGCTCACTCAATTTCTCGGTATATACGACATTGGAGACAGAGACAGCACACTCCTAACGTTCGGACTGGAATCCATTAAATCGAGTGTCAAGTCGTTAATTTTCGTTGTCCCAAACCTCTTAACTCTCTGAAAGTTCGTTCTCGTTGTACGTAAACCCCATTCAGTAGACGAGATACTCTCATCATCTGCCCTCCTTTTCGCAGAAGAGAATTAAAATAGGGAAATGAAACAGACAAATGTTTAATGGATACTAAAAAAGAAAAATCTACAATTACCAAACGTTGATTTGATTTTATGTTGTTTTATTTGTCTGATAAGTAATTGAGTTGATGTTTTATATCGTTAAAATTGGTGAAAAATGGGGAGAAATATTTGAGATAGGTCTTTTCTGATGATTCCATTGAAAAGCTGAAGAAATTTTAACGAAAAAACACAAGTAAAAATTTATTTTTTATATTTTTCGGGGCAAAATTAGGAAATTGAACCATTTCAGCTTTTTTTGAAAATATCTTCGATTCTAGGGTTCGTATAGTAAAAATTCCAAATTGAGGTGGAAGATGAGATCATTTTCCATCGATTGATCGGATTTTGAAAAAGAAAATATCGATATTTAAAGAACTTATGGGTCACTTTTTAAAAAATCAGTTTTTGAGCTGTAATCACCTCAGAAATTGGAATTTTCCTTTTCAAATTCATTATGTAGACGGCAAATGATTCCATCATTCAACTCCATTCGGAATTTCTACTGCTACGACTAATAAAATCAGAGATATCCTCAAAAATTCATAATGACCCAAAAATAAAACAGAACTTTCGTAGAATTAAAAAAAAAATTCTGCCACATGTTTTCCACTGAAAATTACCTCAGTTTTTCCATCGAATCATTTGAAAAATTCCATCTCAAGCGATTCCATTGGAAAAGTCCATGTTACCCCACATTTCCCTATATGAGTTGCCATTTTTGAATTATCGTTCCCAGAAGTAATTTTTTTATTTTGAAAAATTGGAAGAGACAATGATTTAAAAGCCATTTTGGTATATAAACGAAATGGTTTAAAGTACTCAATATAAATTGTCATGAAATATGTTTCACGTTTTTCCCATGAAATTTATTGGTAGAAACGAAACATATTTCTCGAAAGAGTTGCCGTTAGTGTATCAATGAATTCCATGACTTTTTTCATAAATAACTGAAAAACAATTCTTAATTCAAAAATGAATTATTGATAGTTTCCTGGTGTGAACTAGTGAATGCTGAAGACAATTATTGATGAAGTATCGTTTTCCAAATCAGTCATTCGGGAAATGAAATTCAATACATTTATGATCGAGAAGCTTCAGATCCTGTGATAATCCCCGAAAATAGCATGAAAACGAGAAGGGATGTCTACTTTCGCACGAATGCATATGCTGTATCTCAGTGATTCGTCATGGTCATGGTGTGACGGCCCAGGGGGATGAATATCCACATAAACTTGACGAAGAATTTTTATGTATAAAGAAAAAAAAAAGGAATAACGCATGTGTGTGGGCGTTAACCAATCCATTGTCCCTGTGAATGCAAGATGGAATGTATTTTGGGTAATGGATGACATACGAACAATACAATTTACCATTTCCACTGGGAATACATCCTTCTGGATGACATGTACGATCCTTCTCTAGAAACCCGAGGTAATATTGTGAATTACGATAAAAATATGGGGTACGGATGTAACACTTGAGGGACTTGGAGTTGAATCGACTGGAATTGATCCCCTCTGGTCATAATTTTTCTTGCATTTTCATGCAAAGTCGATTCTTTAATTCAGAAGTGAAGGATACAACAGAAGAAGTTCATTTTTTTTGTAATTCATTATTTCAAGTATATTTTGGAAGCTAAGAAATTTTCATGTCCTAGAAACATATTTTATTTGATTCATTTTTTAAAAGGTAGACGGAGTGTTTCCCGGAAAGATGTTCCCGTAAAAAATCTCCCCTAAAAAAATCTCTCTTCTAAAAATTTCTTTTGAAAAAATCTCTCTCGAAAGAATATCTTGGAAAAAATCTCCCTTGACAAAATATCCTCTTCAAGTGATATTTCTTCATGAAATGTAATTTTTTTTCTCTCAATTTCTCTCTTTTTTATTTGTGAAAATCAATATTTCATGAAATTTAATTTGTTTTCTTTTAATTTCTCTCTTTTCTGTCTGGGAAAATCAATACAGCCGTATTCTACTGAGAGATTACATTATTGTATTTATATTTCGAAATTTCGTTTTTATTTGAGTTGAGAATCTCTTAGTTAACATGAATTAACATAAATTTATTTTTTCCTCATTCCGTTTCAGGGATATAACTGCTGTGAAGAATTGTCTAAATAAATTGATTATAATTGAAATATTTCAAATTTATTGTGCTCCTTTCTGCATTCGTGTATCTTTTTTCTGGGGAGATTTTTTCCAGGGAGATTTTTTTAGGGGATCTTTTTTCCGGCAACTTCTTTCCGGGAGATTTTTGTTGGGCAGCATCATTCCTAGAACCTTTCAAAATAATTCTCTACAAAAAGGACTAAAATCAAGAGGCCCTATCTCTATCAGTTTTCGAGATAATCCATTCAGGATGATCACAAAATAGATCCATTTGTCCATTAACCTACTCATTACTGAATTCATCGATCACCGAAGAGCCATTAACGATAAAAAGCAGCATAATAACACAGTTCTCAATATCAAACTGATGAAATCTGTTAATGTTGTTTTCAGTTGAATCAGTAGAGACAGATTCAAAACTAAAAATCAATAGAAAAAAATTATTTCAATATCAAAGAAAATATTATTGAAGTTTTTCCCCCATTCACTATTTTTGAATATTTTTAGTTGGAAAATCATGGTCACTCACAACAAAAAAAGTGATGAAAATCAAAAATTTGTTTCATAAGCTCCAAAGTCTCGTCCGTTCGGTGCAGACCTCATCAGGGTGCATGTGTTTATTATATAAATCCATATTCTTCAACAATCTACAAGACTTAATTTTCCAAAAATAACTTTCAAACACAAAACTGTCAAAACATTGGCCATTCAAAACATTATCCACAACCTGTTTATGCTTTTGCTGCTAGAACACCGAGTGAGAAGTATCCATTCACTGCAGACACAGAAACGTCCCTACATCTAAACCCTTAGAGACTACTCTAGGAATAATGCCATTCCTAACAAGGAGATAGAGCGGTATTGTTCTGATCCTTTTTCGTATCTCTTGAAATTCACCTCAAAGAGGATGAAGATCAAGAGGCCGTATCTCAATCAGTTTCCGAGATATTCCATTGAGAATGATCACAAAATAGATTCATTTGACCATTTACCTATTCACTACTGAATTAATCAATCAGCAAAGAGCCATTAACGGGAAAAAGCAGCATAATAATGTACTTCGTAATATCAAACTGACGAGATCTGTTAATGTTGTTATCAGTTGAACCAATAAGGCTATGATGTGGTCACTGCTGTGTATTGGATGAACTACTCTTCATTGAGCATGTCGGATACAGTTCCTGACTGGAATTACTGTCTGGTATTCTCTTGTACACACGGGGTCAAAGGAATCAAGGGAATGAATTGTTCGACTATCGCTTCAGGCATACAACTGTGATACCCAACGATACAATCACGATCGTACGCATCAACATTGCCTGACACAATGCATTTGCACGGCCTCTTGATACGTGACGTTTGAGTTAATAACGTTTGAGGGTGAGAGATTTGTAATAATGGGTATGATACATATATACCTGAAGAACATTGCCAAAGAGACGGATTTCTTTTGTGTGAGGCTCTTTTTTTTTTTGAGAAGAGAATGGCTATTAAAAGAATTGTGCAACTCATTGGTGCAGTGTCACGATAGTATTTTTGCAATCAGAGATGGAGCGACCCCTTGTTCGTTGAACAGAGGGGAGATGGACAGTTTTGGGGTGGCAAATTTAAAATATATTTGGGGAATCAGTGGACAGACACCTGCGGCCTTATTTTGTATGTAATACTTAAATTAATTGGAACAACGTGAAGGATTTGGAAAGAATAATAGTATTTGTTGGGGACGATATAAATCACCTGATTGGCATGCTAAAAATCATGGAATTTAATCTCTGATTCTGGTCTCAAGAGTTAACGATGATTTGTTACTGCATACAGACAGTGAAAACAAACGTAACTTCGTAGTCTAACCATTGTCGAATGTCTGGAGGGCTAAACTTTGACTCCCCCCCTCCCCTTTTCCCCTAGTTGAAAGCTAGCGTAACCTCTGCTGGGCTTGCCTCGGGGATGTAGTCAGAAGCTTAGATTCTCTCGGTTCACTCCCAGTGCTACGCACGCAATTACCATGCTTGATTGGATTAGACAGTGTCTTGATTTGAACGTTAGTTCACATTCTATAACAAGTGAAATTCCAATTTCTCGTTGAAATTACGTCAAACAGTATACACGTGTGTATACTTCTATATTATTGATGTTTCAATGAAAATACAAATTGAATTAGAGATGATTTATAGATTAATTAAATTGTAAACTTTGGAATTTATTTGAAAAATAGTTGAATAATGCTGGAGAAATTTTCAGATGATCCTTAATTAGTTCAACATTGTGCATTACTCGTGCATCATAAATTATCCATACAGTTGATTCTATTGTTCAACATTAACCATGGAATTCGACAAAGACACGAGCCAACCCCTCCCAATTGCTTTGTTCTAGTGGTCTTAGGGTTTCTGAAAATATAGATGCTTGAAAATCAATAGTACAAAGCTCTCAGGCTGAATTTCAGAGATATACCAAATGCTTGATGGTTCTCATAATACTAAGAATTTCAATAATCATTAAAAATTAAAATATTGAATTAATTAATATGATAATGGATATTTTTGATTCTATGGAGATGGATAAATTATTCAGTATATCATGGATTATTCATCCTCAGAATTTGATAATTCGTCAGCTGACTAATTCTGATATACTAACTTAATTAAATAGCTAACCGAGGGAAATATCACATTCGCGGTCTGGGAAATTATTAATGTGATGGTTATATTCATAAAACGGACACTGACAAGAGATACTCGGAATTATTAGCAATTATCTTATATGTACATAAAATGAGAAAATACGGATTTTTCATGATTATCTTTAGGAAAGACGAATTGTCCAACAATGACAAGACATAATACCGATTTCCCCCCTAAGTCCGTTGGCGATTCATTTTTCTCTTCAATCTAATTCCCCAGATCTCAAGGGGACAAGTACATTTGAACATTATGAGTGTATACATTGTGCGCATATGTGGTCCAAAAATTTGTGCTCCAAAGTTTTAACGACTGGGGGAGGAAGAAAGTAACATTAAATAGAAAGCCATATTGTCAACTGTAAGAGGGTTTGAGCTGCATCTAATCTGACCAATGCCAGTACAGTCGAATCAACATCAACTGATGCGAAAAAATACATCCACCAAAATCCAATCAAGTACCACATGTCAATTTCAGGACTCCTGACGGAAAAATAATGCTTTCATGATGAATACAGACTTTATTACCTTCAATGGAAGATTCCTCTAGCTCCGGAAATTTTGATAAGAAATTTTTCACTCCACATGGAAAAGACTTGTTGAAATACATTTTGAAGATATTCGACTTTTTTAAAATTTATATTGTCCTTTAAGTAAAGCCAGAGTGCAGTTGGACGAGACAATATCCACAATAATCAACGGATTTTATAGAGGAATGAATTTTACAAAAAAGTCGTTTCCCGACATGTTTTGTTAAAACTGTTGAGTTGATATCTGTGTTATTTTTTGTTCGTCGATTGCATCGGTTTATGATGGGTTGTATGCCTGCGTTTTTCGTTCAAAAGTGTGTTTCTGAAATGGGAAGCCTTCCTGAAAAACCATTTCATCACTAATAAATTTGACTCCTAAGACATAATTGTGCAGTTGAAAATTTTATCAACGATTTTTAATTTTGTTGTCGTCCATGATGATGAACATATATAAATACATATCGGGGGTCTAAAAGCAGAAGGTCGTATGGGCCAAAATGGATGTTTCTCCGGCAAATGGTCGTATATCCTACATACGACTTTATGATGTTTTTTAGGACGGGGACTGATTTTTGGCTCATACGACCTTCTGCTTTTAGACCCTCGATATATACATATATAAAATGCACATGCATTATACCATAAATATATTCCATTACTATCGTCATTTATAATCCAGAATGTATGTAATGTACATACATGCTTTGAGGAGGAAAAGTGTGTCATATATTTCCGATATGAATATGAGATATATCGTCATCTTAGAGACCAAGGGATCTGAATGCTCTGTATGGGTATAACACTTACGCCCCTTTGTTTCTGAGATGATGTTATAGATTTAGCGATGAAAAAACGTATTAGCTATGTTTGAATAGATCCAATAACTCTGCAACTACCATCCATATAAAAATTTTTCCGAAAACATCCTTTCGGGATACTGAATATATATGTATATATATTATTATAGCTTAGAAACAGAGTGGCCTAAGTGCTGTGTAATAAAAATGGCACTTACGCCCCTTTATTTTCAAGGAAACGATATACATTTTTAGCTTTCCCAAAAGTATTTCCAGTATCTTATATATGTCATATCCATAATACTTGTACATCTATATATATGACCTATCTAATAGTTATACTCTGCTATATATTTTTTTCCTTGTGGAGCACGTCTTGGAGTCGATAATTCACTGAACAATCCGCTCAGTCCGTGAAAAGAAATAACTATTGGTAGAAAGTTGTGCAAGTGCCCTAATGTCTGAGGATTTGGGAGGATCTGACTCGTATTTCAGTTGTATTTTTTTTTTTCATTTAAAGAAAATCTCCTTTAGTCACGCAAGGGTTTTCGTTTATTAAGATAGAGAATATTATTGCATATTTGCATGAAAAATGTTTTTCAACCAGACTCTCTACTACGTTGGAAAAGAAGGAATAAACTCTGAGGAAGAAATTAAGAGAAAAAAAAAGGAGAAAATAAAGAAACTCGCTGAGGCAAAAGAATACAAGATGAAGGACGACCAGGGAAAGAGGTAAGAGACCAAACTTCTCATCACTGAGGATTAAAGTGTTATTGCAAAGCCCCCGCTCGCGCGAGTTGGGTGGCGTGTTCACTCTGGGCGTCGTTGGGATATTGAACGAGCTCCGAAATTAAAATACAGGAGTTGGGTTTGCACGTGGGATAACGCCACACTACTACATGAAACTGGTGTTTGATTTATCCAAAGGCCCTCGTCGATATTAGAATCAGCGAGAAGATATCTTTTTTTTTTTTATTTTTATTTAAAATTTGTGTATTCAACAATGTCTCAATACGGAGACGGAGATGGCTGATGAGAAAACGAAGTCAAAGTGTGATTATTCGGCAGTCAATATCCGGGAAAGGGGGTGGGGGTCTAATAAACGTGTCTGATCCCAGAACTAATCGAAAGTTGAGGGGGAATGAAGAAACAAGAGAAAAGAAAGAGTCTAAAAAGTCACGAGGTGAATAGATTCCTCTTTCTCTCTCTCTCTCTGAATGAAATGAAAGAATTCTCGAGTAACTTGACTCTCCTTGAGAACTGCTGGAGTAAAAAAAAAGGAGAGGCGAACTTTTGCCTCAACGCATTCAGCTAATGGAAGGTAGCAAAAAGGGGTCGAAAGGGCCCCGGAAGTTTGTGTTCACCTAGGATGCGGCAGTTTCTGATATCAACCGAAAAATCAGTGCTTGAACTTGTGTGTCACTACGTTTTTCACAGTTTTCTCCCATTGAAAAAAGCAATATTCCGCTCTATCACCATCAAACTCTTATCCACTTGAGCCTTTAAAATTCTCAACCCCTGGATCACCGAGAATCTATACCTTGCACTTCTTCCCGCATTTAAGCTGTATATTTATGTATGAGATAGCAAGTACGTTTTCATTGGAAAATGGCATTCACTGGTGAATTTCAAATTGAAGTAGAAAATTCAAGAATCAAACTGTGTCGAGTATCCCTACACGCAGAAATTCACTTCTGTCTCCACTGTGTGTATGTGTGTGTGTGTACATATGCAAATCAACAGTTGGCTCACTTCTAGTTGATTAGAATTTTGCTTTTGCACCTGTTTTTCACTGCTATTCCAAATCAAATACAAAATTCTTAACATCTGCATTGTCCAAGATAATTCCAATAGAGAATTTTTTTTTTTTTATAGATGTTTATTTAAAGAGAAGCCAGAGTACATTTTCCATATTACAATTCACCTTAATAAACGAAAGTGAACTTATTGTTGCTGTCTTGAAAAAAAAAGTCGCATTAGCGACGTGCTATGCTGAGACAATTTCTGTTTGTTTATGTGTTCTTTTGTTATGATGTTTTTCTGAATTGATGTTACCTCTCGTTTGCAGAGGTTTCGCTTTTTTTTTTTATTAATGATATGCATTTGAAATGGAAAGGCTTTTAAAACCATCTCGACTGTTCCAATAGAGAACTTGTTCATGCCGAATAGATCAAAATAGGTTTGGAGGCAATATGATGAAAAAAAAATAGGGAACTTGTATATTTAATTTTTATTTTTTTCTACTATCTGCAAGAAAAAAAAATTGCAAGTTTCCCATTGATACTGAAATTCCTGAAATATTAGTTTCTTTGACCTCCGTAACATTTCTCGTTCCCACTTTCATGCTTCTATATATGCACAGTGGTAGTGGGATTAGGTTATCGCGGTCAAGACTTTGATATGCTAAGTGTGCGAATGATTTGTCTGGTTCACCCGAGAGAGAAGCCTGCGGTGAAAGGTACCCACGAGAAAGCCAATTTCCAATCTGCATGTCAAATCCTCTGGTCCACTTGCACCCTCTCTCCCTGATCAATCGAATAAAAATATGGGGGAAAAAAAAGCGAGATGGGCAAAGAAAAATTCTCGAAAAAAACCCCAAATGAGCACAACCTTCTTGCTCGTTTAATTACAACGAGCAGTGAAGCAGTGAGAGAAAAAAAAGTGAGCTTCTCTCTTTTTTTTTTGCTTCAGAAAAGAGATTAGTTTTTTTTTCTTCTCTTTCTTCACCTTTGTCATTTTTTTCCATTAATGTTCATGTCCTGTGTTTTCACTCCCGTCATTTTGATCGCCACGATGCTTCCATTAAGAGTAAAGATGTCTCAAAGCTCAGAGAGCGTCAAAAACGCGTGGAACGAGGTCAGGCTAACAAAGATCTCCCGATTCCTTTTCTCCATCATTATTTTTTTTCACCATATTTTCTCTCTCTCTCTCTGCCCTTTTTCTCTTGCAGTTTTTTTTCCTTTCCTTTAGCACTATCTTTCTGAGGTTTTCTACTCTGTAAATTAGACGCGTCTTCCATTGTTTCTCAGATATTTACGCCCATAGACAAAGGGCCTCGTGATGTGCATCCCAGAGATTGGTCGAGGGAAACCTCTGACGAATAGAAGCTGCTGTGTAAAAAGCGCGGCCGAGGGATTAAAAAACGCCAGCGAGAGAGAAGGGCCCTGGTTAAGAGCGATGTAAGTAATAAAAGGAAAGAAAAAAAAGAAGTTTGCCAGAGGAGGAGACGAAAAAAAAAAGAAAAGAATTGGTAGATCAGAGGCACAAAAAAACTGCCGACACGGGAGGTAACGCGATACGACATATTCATCATAAACCATAACGCCTTCAACATTCATGGGCATGTCAAAATTTCTCGCACAAGGTTTCCCACAAGGGCCGATACCTTGTGCGTATGCTTTACTTACGGAAGTCTATTAGGAAAGCAAGAAAAAAAAAATTCAGGGCATTGTATTCCTTATTCAGCCCTCGTTATTTGACGTTTGAACAGAGATTTTAGGGATCCATTGAGGATGAATACTAGCCAAAATTATGAGTGTTTTTCATGGAAATTTGATCTGACGGATAATCATTATTAGATTCCGTTAATAAATAACAAAGACTTGGTTTTTGGAATTTAATAACCGGAAATTTTAGAATTTTCTACGTATAAATTTACGGAGGGCTTGCAAAATAACTTGAGTGAGTTGAGTATGGGACTTGCAATTTTGTGGATTTAATTAACCAATTTGTATCCGTCAGGAATTCTCCCGAAACATTCAGAAATCCAGAGTCACGTAAACAAACGACGTGAGAGTACAGGCAACTGCGAGAAGGTGCTCTGGTGGAAGGAAGGGGGGGGGGGAGTGAGAGAAAGAGGTAGGATTGAAGGGAAATACAGGTGGAGGTGGGGTGGGTCCTCACGGATTTCTTGGATGGCCGATTAGACCGTCTGAGGTATATGTACATACACACGCTATCGCTCCACCGGGGAATCTGAAATTGCGTTAACCTCTCACCCGACTACTCGAGATCCGTTTTGGCGAGAAATTGCCACGCTCGAGACTTTGCCCCCTGGCATGACGTACTGAGTACTGTATGTACACATACAACGTACGTGAAATGTATGTAATGAATATTGGCAATATCCATTAATTCACTGTGAACCACTTAATTTATCGTACTGAGTAAATTACAACAATTATGTAAATGGAATAAATTACAGAATTTGAGAGAAGCAAACAATGAAATTTATTATTTTGCTTCAGATTGATTATTCTGTGACAGAATTAACGGAAGAATTCAGTAGCGAAGAGGTGAGACAAGATGAGTCTATTTTTTCTCATTTAGTTTTTTGGAAAAACCTCAGAAATTAAGCGAGATAGAGCAATTTAGCTCTGAACCTATTCATTAAGAGTTATTAGAAATAAATTCGACGACACTGCAAGTATTTCTTTCACATTACTCGTCAATTCGCCTGCATTACCTCTATCTCTTCTCGGAAATTCAACATTTTTTGTGGGTCATCCCAATGAAATCCCGAAATAATTAAAATTGTCAAATTAGTTTTGTCCATTTTGTAATAAAATTAACTGGCATTCAACGATATAAATTCATTATTCCAAGCCTCGACAGCCATTGACCCAGATCACGTCAGGTGAAGCTTCCTCAATAATTACAAAGTCAAAATTGAATATAAAATTATTTAACCATAGGAAAAAAAAGTTTTCTCAATTCAACGAATGTGATTGAATTTCGAGGAAAAAAATTACGCTTTGTAATTATATATTAGAGCGACCGGATTCGTACGATTTCGTTTAATTGCCAGTTTATCTACATCGACAGAAGAGACATGAGAAATATCACAATTAGCTTCGAAAAATTCATTTCTTTTATTCTCAAAAAAATTAAACATAGCTCAATTGGAAGATAGCAGCTGTTGGGTCTGTAGCCACTGGGGTAAAACCGAAAATTATGCCATAAGAACGAAATTTATAGTCTCTTAAATGCGTGAATGCCCGGAAGGCGCCTTATACGTTTTCCAGGCGGCTACGACGCAATTAGATGCAGGAACGAATCATCTCCAAGCCGAATAAATACCACATTGACTCCATGTGTGTATGTGTGCATATGTGTGTGTGTGCAGAAGAGTAAAATCGCGAGAGTATAGCCGAAGGGCGAACGGTTTCGCGTTATAGGTGGTTGGTTTTCACAGTGTTACTCTGGATTTGCTGGAGAGACCGCGCGAAGAGAGAGAGAGAGAGAGAGAAAGCCACTGATTCGACGAATAGATAAGGCAGTTGCAGCGGATAAGTCGCATTACCGTAACCATCGGGTTTGTATGAAAGGTGGGAGGGAAGATATTATGATGAAGCGGGGGCACCCTGCAGCGAAATTCAGCCGCAATGTTCATCCTCTTTTTTTTTTTTTTTTTAACCGAGTTTAATCGGTCTACAAAATAGAATTTTCATTCTATTCTATCATCCTTCAGTCTCTTGAGTTCTTCTTTTCTTTTGGAATGAATACATTTCCGTTGGAATTAAAGGAAGATGAGGTGCACATCAGGTGCGGTTTTTTCTCAACTGTGGAAGAAAAAAAAAAGGGCAATGAGTAAATGTAATTGTATAATAATGTGAAGTAATGAAAGAAGATTGAATGGATAATTTCGTTCTGAGGAGAAGGTCAATACTTTGGCTGAACGAGAGTTCTTTCAGTGAATTAAATACATTGACTGGTGAATTTTTCATGGAAAATGAGAAAAAGTAAGGAAAAATGAGGATTTGTGGAGTTAGTTTCAAATTAATTGCTGATAATCTGGGAGAATGTGCTTTGATTAACCCGAAAAAGTGATTAAATTATGCCAAAGTCGTATCTTCAGCTTGTGAACATAATTTTTTTTTAGATTACTAATCTCTTATCACTTGCAAAAGATAAAGATAAAGAGGCAAATAGTTACAATTACCTTCTAATTGAAATTTCTCAATAACTAAACGGTAAATTGAATATTCTTTTCTTGTATTAGGGGAGACTGGGCAAAATGGACTTTCGAGGTAACATGATTCATGACTTTTTTTCAAAGTGAAGGACTCGGTGGAAAAATCTGAAAAAATTTGAGATAATGCTCCAATATGTAGACATGGTTAGTGAATTTTTTCAGATTTTTTTGAAGAGTCTTTCATTTAAAAAAAAATGCAAAATAATTTTGATTCGCAGGTCCATTTTGCCCCAGTCTCCCCTACTTACTTCTGTCCAATCAAGGGCGTTTCATCCTCACCACCGCTATTTTCAATAATTTTAATAATTCATATCTCTTAAACAAGACAGACAAAAATTATGAAAAAAATCAGAAAAATGTAAGAAAAAATGGAATCTTTGGTACGGCACCAAAACTACCTTAATGAGGAAAAACAATTGGTGTTTTTTTTAATTGATGGATTATGCGATTGATTGCTCGCTCGAACGCATAATGTACGTACCAAGTTCGTGCACTAAGGCCTGGCTTAACGGTTTAACGAGTCCCTAGTACATTGAGCTGATGGCACATACCAATAGGAGAGAAAGAAAGAAAGCGGGGTAAAAAGAGGCTAGGGCACATGTATAGCAGGAATATATGAGAGGGTTAAACAGAGAGAGAGAGTGAAGCCTAGTTCGATTCGTTTCTAATTACCAGCTTCAATTATTTCCACCTGACACACATTGAACTCGAATTAGCTTAATTATAATCAAATGACTGAGTTTTATTCGTGTCATGTAGCTGTTATTTGATCCAAAATTACTTTCAGGTTATGCGGAATTTAATTGAATGATTTATACATTTGTTCTAGCAGCTGAGAATGAATTCCTGGGATTTCTTCAATTTATTTGAACACGGGGAATTAAGAGAAAGTCGAGAAATAGGTGGATATCCAAGATGGATGCTTCCTGATCATTCTAATGGAAAACTGAGAAAATTTTAGTTGAAAAATATGTATTGAAATTCATTTCAGACACTTTTCTTGAAGTAAATGTGAAGTTTTTAGAGGAAAATTGAGGGTCAAACTCTTTATGAAAATGAAAAATTTCACTTTTTTGGAGATACGACCTTAGATAATCCAATCAATTTCATGGTACTGTTGCCTTTTAAGTCTCTGCTGCACTTAAATAAATTACGAGACTCCTAGATTTTTTGTATCAACGTTTCGGCTTCTATACGAAGCCCTCTTCAGGATACTCATTTTTTATTGTATGAAATGAGCAACTTACAAATGAGATATAAAATTAAAACAAATTATTTTCATCGGTGTCGAAGTAGTCTTTTCAAACAATTTTCATATAATAAATATATTACCTTAATTATTATAGTGATTGAAAAAAAAATATTTTTCTTTCCAAAGCTGCTTAAAATCAGTGACAAATGATCTCACCTTTCACCTCAATTTGGAGTTTTTTCACTCCAACCAATAAAACCTGAGACATCCTCAGAAAAATCAAAATTTGGAAAAATGCAAAAATTGAAAATTTTCAAAAAATTTCGATGAATCAATTCCAACCAATATTTTCCACCGCAAATTCTCTCAGCTTCCAACTGAAATCATTGAAAGGAAAAAAACTCGATTGCAAGCCGTTTCATTGAAAAAAAAGAACCATTTTACCCCACATTCCCCTATACGTTCACATATATCGATTTCAGCTGTTAACACTGTGTGCATCGATTCGGACAAATCGAATTAATCCGCAGCGTGTCAAGTGCCTTGCCAGTCCAGCCACTCCGACGTTATTATCGGAAATACGTTAAAACTCGGGTGTGCGATTTTCCGTGTCTTCCACTGCTCTTCAGTAGTAATACACCGGTACACAGAGGCACTCAAATAAAAAAAAAGGCAGGAGCTCAGAAAATAGAGATAAAGGAGATGTACACTGTTAGAAAAATTCTGTCCATTTTCATAAACATTTTCAATGAAGCAGGATTCAAGGAAAATATTGACTGAAATATACAGGATAATAATGCATTATAAAAACAGCACGCTTGTGAAAGTACTGCACATGATGTTAGTGAATTCACAAATATTTTGTCACTCAAATTAACAAGACGCGTGCGATACATATCATTCGTGAATTTACAAACGCTTTATGACTCAAACTGACGAGAAATTCGTAAAAGTATAGCACGTATCGTTCGTGAATTTACCAACATTTTATGCCTTGATTAGACAAGATGTTTGTAATTTTCCATAACGGTAATTGAAATTAATATTTCTATATCATGCAGGGATTTATGAATTAAAAATGAAAAGTTTAGTGGATTATTGGATTCTTATATTTTTTATTGAATGAATATTCCAGAAACAGAAAGAATTCTCAATTTTTATAAATATAATTATACTGATGATTTTCAATAATCTTATACTATAGTAGTGGAAAAAATGGGATATTCAACATTGCAAACAAAAAAAAAAAGGAAAAAAAAATTCCACTGATTCCTGTGACCCACGATCAACCAAAGTGATTAGATAATCGATAATTTCATGGAGAAACTTTCTCAACCAAGTGTGCTCCTGCATTCATAGAGGTCAACCGCATAATTTTGCATGCACGTATACCATGTTTTTCCTTGGCTTTCACTTTTACATATATCTCTTCTTCATCCTCTTCCCACATTACACATCTTTTTTTTCTTATTTCTTGGTGATTCAGATTAAAGCACTTGATCATCTGCTGTATCAAAGGGGGCACATTCCCCTTATTTATATCGATTATCTATCCATTGGTATTAAACTTCCGGGGAATTATGGGGAATTGTGTTATGGAAAAATACAGAGTTACAGTGTGTATGGGATAATATATTATGAATAGGCGTGTGTATGCGTGTGTGTAGAGGATTGCGTGCACAACAATCTTCATGGTATGAAGGGGCTTTTAATGTTAGTACAGAGAAGGCGAGAATGAGCGACGTGTGTGGGCAAAACTTGGGGTATTTTATATAAATTCATACAGATTGGACTATAAAGGTTTTGCGGTATGTGTATTTTACTGGATCAATTTACAGATGTGATCGCAAAACCACAGGGAAAACAAGAAACATTGATGATTTTATTCTATCTATTATTTTTATTGTACCCACGTGTTTCACTATTGGAGAATTTTAAGGTGTTTCTGTTTGTATAGTCAAAAAAAAGTTTAATTTTTAGTATAAAATCGTTAATAAAAATTTATAGGAGCTAAAATCCTCAAATTTGATGAAGTGAATCTGTATAGGATGTTATGAAGAATAAAATATGTCCTAGAAACAAGAAATTGGTGAAAAATTGTAGAATTTTCTATGATTTTGAAAATTCCTTCGAAACTTAAAAAAATAAAGAAATGCAAAAAGTACAGAAAATTTTCAAATTTTCAATTAATTTTCCGTTTCTAAGACTTATTTTATTCATCATTACATTCTTTACAGATTCACTTCATTAAATTTGAGAATTTCATCTCGTATAAATTGTTATCAACGATTTTATACAAAAATAAAACTTTTTTTGGAAACACCTCTATTTTCGGAAATTATTTTAAATATAAAGTGGAGGAAATTTCTTTTTTCCTACATTGTTTATTCACCATTAAATCATCTTGAAAAAAAAATTTATAATTTTTTATTCACTTGCATTAGTATTGTAAAAAATCGCGAGAACGATTCTCGAGATATACAGGAAATAATACACTTTTTTTTAAATGCCTGATTGGCCTTCTGCATGTTAATTAAACAAATTCTCATTCTTGACATCTTGTTTCACAATCAACGATCAAATTTAATTTTTTGAGAATTGAATAAAAGGCATTTTTCTTCATCTCATACTTTAATTCCATAAAATTTCTAAAAAAAAAATTGTTTTACGAGTGAACTCCCTCAATTCTCATTCTATTATTTCTGTTGTCCCCACGTGTTTCACCATTGGAGAGTTTTAATTCCATTAATTATGGGAGCTTCGAAGTATAATTTAGCCTCTGCGTCTTTCGCTTTCTTGCGAAATCCCGTGACGAATTCCGCTTTTTTTTTTTTCTCTGTTCTGTTACGCATAAGTCTAACGGTATGGGAATGCGTATTTGTTCCGGTCAAGTGAGTGAACTCAATGATTTGCCTGTGGCAAGAGTTTATTTCTTTTTTTTCCCTCAACACTCAATTGTTTTTCTTCCTCATTTTTTACACGTCGTAATTCTTCAACGTTTTAACAATGCTATTCGACAATGAAACACGACGTAATCTGATGTAACACAAATATTTTTGGTATACGTAAATGTGAATTGCTTTGTAGCATACTATTTCATCATTTATTATTGTGGCAATGACTTAAAATAAATGGCAGCATGAATACGTCATTTAGTCACGAACATTAAATTTTATCAAATATTTTGAAATGTAATAAAGAATTTTAAAAAAAATAGGAAATTCAAGGAATTTTTTCTTCCTTCTTTTCTTTTTTTAATTATTTTCATCTCTACGAAGGAAAATTATTGGAATGTGAGGAAAAAAATATCCTTCTTTTTATTTCTCGTTTTAGTGTTCTCTTTCACTATCGATGCATATTAGCACCCTTTGTTTATATCAGAGTAAAAGAACATTGGCTGATGGGGGAAAATGCCGCGATATGTTCACCAGGAAGTAGCGGAAGCGTGCAGACTGTGATTATTGGTTCAGATGAATTGAAAAAAGTAAAATAAGATGAAAAAAAAAATGTACATATATGTGGATGATAATCGATCAGGCCTCGTCTACTATAAATATGACAGAAAAAAAAAGAAGTATGAGTTTGGTTCATAGAAAATTCTTTCACTTCACTGTAACTTATAAAGACCCATTATCGCTTTTACATTCTGGTTGAAGGAATTTTCTCGTGATAAATGCTGATTCTCTTTTATTAATAATTATCATTTAAATTTATGAATGTTAATTGTTATGGGATCCTGCATTTTTAGTTAGGGGTGAAGCAAAGGACTATTCACTCGGAGTTTTCTTGACACAGCGATTACTCATTGCACTTGATTTTAAGGATGTTCTATATAGACCATAAGCGAGGGTTGTGCGGCATGAGAGGGGCAGTGATTTTGAGGGTTTCAATTCCTCATTAAAATTATTTTTAGGTAATTATAGATCGCTGCGGGTGTTCAAATATTATATTATTATTATTACATTTCACAGATACTTTTTTTTATTCTCTATTCAATTAGTTTGAGAATTATTTTGAAAAAAGCGTTGCATTCTAAGGAATTCTGGTGACACAAGTTGGCAGCACTTTCGCCCCAGTGACAATTTTTCAATCATTATTCTTGATTTTAATGCCAATTATCGACCCAATCGTCGTATAAAAATGTAACATTTGTGAGTGGGATTAGTTCTCCCCTATATCCGAAATTTCATCGAATTTGAAGAATTTTTCGAAAAATTTCTTAAGTTTTTGTGAATTTCCCATGAGAACACATGTTAAACGATGATTTTTAAAAACAAACCAACAACGTCCTTCACTGAGGAAAAATTGCAAGCAATTCACAAATATTCTAGTATCTAGAGTTCGTGTCAAGTACGTTACAAAAGCTATGAAGCAAAAATATAAAGCCTCAAAAAAAACACCTCAATTTATTTTCACGCATCTGCAGTAGTTTTTGAGGATCACCTTTCCCCATTACCCAGTACTCGTAACAACAGTCGTATTTGCCAGTACACCTCACGGTATCTCGAAAGACGAGACTCTCAATAGCCTATTCGAGTGAGAAGCCTTTTAACTCGAAATAAAGAGAAAAAAATCCCAGTGAGATCACAGAGAAATAGGAAATATATACATTCCCCATTCTCCTTGAATTCTGTCTCTCTCTATCTATCTTGATGCTTGAAATTCATGTTTTCATCTTTCTCTCCTCGAAACTAAGCTGGATTTTGATATAACCAGAACGTCGAGGTATATACCCACGAAACATGCCTAAAGTACATCGACATTATCCATAAACTTGGCGATATACATCTTGATATGCCAGCACTTTGCGTAATACTCCCACACCACGTTTATTTTCCTAGTATTATTCCAAGGTATTTTTCATATTTAATACGATACAGATGAATGCATAATTCATGCGATTAATCTCATGATTTTTGAGTGAAATGGCTTTAGGTGCGGTAAAACAAATTCGCATGGATCAGACGAAAAAGTGAAACGCTTCCCCTTCTCTGATTGCAACTGGCAGTTGGGAGGAAGGATAGGGAGAATCATTTCTACTCTATCCATCGCATTAGAGATGTAAAATTACAATAATCTAATTCCTCTATATTTGACTCATCTTCATTTAACCGTCCTCTACCTCTGACAATTCTGCAACTCCCCACGATTCATTGTGACAGCCAGAATGACCAATTGGGTGTGTCAAATATAGAGGAATGGCCCTGGATAGACCCGTCAAATACAGAGAAATTCCACTGCAATGGAAATCGTTAACCAATGCATGGAATCGACTTATATCAAAATTGAGTCTTTTTTTTCCCCCACAAAAATATCTTTTCTTGACTGTAATCAAACTTGTGCTGCCCCAGGCACTCTTCCTATGTATAAGTTTACACGTAAATACCATTTTCCGATAAAATTGTTCTTACGTTCAAGACTTTCTATAAACTCAATTGTCGAAGTGTCTCTTGCTTTAACTCTGATAGCTGCCCATCGAGAGTTTTTTCTCCTCAGAATTGTTGGTCGTTCGAGTTTCACAGGAAAGCGAGAAAATAAGAGAAAGAGAGAGAGAAAAAGAAATTGAAGATTTCGTAAAAAAAATGACCGGACGTATCGCTCGAGTTTCCATTCGAAGTTAGCTCTGTTATCGTCGATTTCGACTCTTATCCCCGCGTGTAAAAACGGCCACTTCGTGCACTGCAGTCACGAGAGTCCTGTACAAGAATAAAAAGAGCTGTTTTCTCTGTTGCCTTACCTCTTCAAGACGTGGATTCCATTTTCCTTTTTCTCTCTTTTCCTCCATTTCTTTCATTCCGCCCGTCTATCGCACCACTTTGACAACGAATTGAACTCGTTGGAGACCAAGCACTTTAAATCGACTATTTTCACTGCGAATGGAACAATCGAAGGAAAAGTTGGACATCTTCTTTTCTCTTGCATCTAGCAACATGTTAAGCCTACAAGTTCCAGAAGCCATAGATTTTCCAGAGAGTGCTTGAACTGTACGTAATACTGATTGACTAATGGATAGTTAAGTACTTGTTAATGAGAAAGTTCATTGAACTGTATTGACAAAGTAAATATCAATGAGACGTCAGACTGAAGAATTTACTTTTCCATAATATCAATTCCAAGCCCGAAGGAATTTTGCTACACACAAATAATCCAAAATCGATGAGAAGTAATAAACAAGAGTCTTGGGGCTTTTAAATTTGTTTTCTCATGACAAGATGTATACATTGAGCTTCCTGGTACGCCTGCAAGTTTTTATGCGATAGTAAACACAGGAGGAGTATCCCGAACTATAAACCATAGAGAACCATGGATTTCTCCATAAATCATAACATCGACTGGTTTAATGATAAAAATGATAGACCACTGGAAATATTCACTATTTTTCTTATCAATAACGGATTGAAAAAAACTGAGGCACAAATAGCCTCGTGAAATGACGGTCAATTTGGAAATGGAACAGGTCTGTCGTCAATTGATCTTTTTTTTGAGCAAATAATAAGCATTTTTCTGCCATTTTCTGATCACATAAAAATCTATAATTAAAAGCAAAATCCGTCTCGAGACAAACATAAAATAAATCACAAAAAATGATTCAAAAAATAGAGCTAATGTGAAAAAACTAGTCCACTACGAAGCTTAATGAGTTTGTATGTGTTTTTATGAAAAAAAATATATGCGAAAATATATTTTCAATATATGTGAGCCATAATAGATATATGTGCGGCCAAAAATGTAACAACTCACACATATGCCATTTTTCGGATGGAAATATATGTTAAATATACTTCCATTATATATGAAAGAATCATGAAAAATAATTTTCATATTTTTTCTTATTTTGAAATTCAAACTCCAGTATTCATGCAATATATCTATTGAAAAACATTTCCGGCATATATTTTTCTCCATGCGGGAAATGTTTAGGTTACGAAAAATACTGTTTTCCATATTTCTCAGTATCATGAGTAAATAACAATGCTGGCTTTAATGAATATTTAAAAAAAAACTGTTTTGTGACTATGACTGCAGAGTTTGTTGGAAATTCAAATGGTCAGGGGTAATAAATGTCAAAATCCATCTAAATGGATGGAAATTGATCGTCAGTTTGATTCTCGCTCACTTTTTCCGTCATCTTGAGTTAATTTTCTTTTTAGCCCAAAGACTTGAAGAAATGCCGCATTTCCAGCCATGCATTATTTCTCATTTTTTCTGAAAAACAGTAATTAAACTATCCAATTTAAAAATAAATATAAAAAATCGATATTAAAATTCAGTAATTCAAATGGAAAGTGTTCGTCAATTTTTCCGTTGGTCATTCCAATTCGAATTCCTTAATAAAAAAAAATGTACTATAATTATGTCATGGAAATCTAAAAATTTAGTAAAAAAAAAAATAATTATCAGTCTATTTAGATGAAATTTAACTGTCAAGATCATGTCCAGTCAAATGACAGTCAAACTTCTCGTCATTCATTTTTTTTTCATTCCCATCTCTAGGCACAAATTCCCAAGGAGAGAGTGGCAAAAGGAGTCTCTGTAAATGCGGGTGAAGCAAAGAAGAAATACGAAATTGAGTGGGGAGAAGAGGGGGGGGAAGAGTGGGGAGAATGGAAGGAAAATCGAGGCGTTGGTATATATACGAGTGAAAGACAAAGATAGAATGGACGGATACGATGGGCATGCACGATGCACGTACCGAGATAACTGGTTTCGCGGAGCCTGCTATCATGGCACTCTAATTACCAGCCATTACACTCCAACGAACGAACGAACCCTCGCTGAATTGTTGCCTCCTCTGCCTATGCAGGAGGGATATATACATACCGTCTCCTCTACACTGTAACTGAAAAGAGATGAAATAACGAATGAGTGAAAGAGAGATATGACTATACATATATATATATAGAGAGAGAGAGACAGGGTCAGTGGTTGTGAGCGCGCGAGTACGGCCACCGCGACCGCAACTCTAAATGCAAAATTAATATACCCTCCCCACCCTCTCTCACTCCTTTTTTTCCCCATCCTTCTCCTTTATCATCCGACACTCAACTCTCACCCGGCGCGTTTACAGCTGTCCTTCATTTTCTCACTCTTTCTCGTATGAAAAAAAAAAAAAAACAGGGACTAAGAAAAATATCATTTGAAATCACATCTATGAAAATTTTAAGTACACCATGTTTCAGTAATATAATCCAACGCATACACACACACACACACATGAACGCATCAATTTGCAATGTTAATAGAGAAATATTTTTTGACTCTTGTTTGCATGACAGGATAAAATGAACGTTTAATGCAAATATTACGTAATGTTATCATGTACATGGAATGAGTGTAATTAGTGAGTTTGTGATTGCCAATAGTTATTTGAGTTTACGCGTAATGCATCTGCAGAGGGAAAACAATATCCTCTTCCATCCCTACCTCCCCTTGTCTCCTTCCCCCCCCCCCCCTTTTTTTTAATTTAATACTTGGGAATGCACAAATATGTAGGCAATAAAAGTCGAGGCACCTAATTTGTGGTAGCCAGTTTCCGTGACTCGTCAATGCGGAAATCGTTCTCTCATGCTGGATAATATTTTAACGTATTTCAGTGGCTATGAGAATATAGAGATAGAGAATATACACATGGAGAAGTTCAGTACTAATGCCCCTTATGCCGATACTGTATGTGCGCGGGGCTTGTGAAACGATCTCTCGTCGATCTCACGGGTAGAAAGGTCGTTAATAATGCACTTAGTCACTGGTGGATCATCGCCATGATAAGAGAGAAATCTTTACTTTGATGCAATGACAATTAGACATCTCAGAGAGATACAATTATAGGCACACACACACACATAAATGTTATAATGATAGGAGATTTTGTGGAAATAAGGATTTAAAAAAAAAATGTAAATTGCTTTGCAAACAGACGCTTTATAATTGGCTTCTAAAGTATACGTAATGCACCTCATTTTATTTTATTATTGAATACTTGAGCATAAAACGTTTCTCTTCTTAATGTCAATTGGAATTGAATTTTGAATGAATACTTAATGAGATGATGAAGAAGAGAAGAAAAGAAAAAAAAATGTAAAAAATTATGATAAAATTTATTGAACGTACTAACGGTAAAAAGGTAGAAAAAAAAAATGAATTAATGGAAAAAATATTGAATTGATAGTTACACTGTCTACGTGGAGAGCACTATTTGCATAATGTAATAACGCCTAGTAGATTTTAGCTACTAAGAAATGATTTACGATGCTTTACGAACTTCATGCACTTTGGGATATAATAACGAGCTGATGATGTTCATCCGCCCTCATAATTTCTATATTAAAAAATTTATTTTAAAATAAGTAAAATGCAATAGAACAATAATAAAAAGCATTATTATTTGTCATATTGTTATTTTCATATTAACAGTTAATATACACCAACGCAAATGACAATTAGGTACTAATTAATCGATTCATCCGGCAAAATGTGGTACTATACATATTGAGATAATGAGAGAGACAGAGAGAATAATCATCTGGTGTTGAATTCTCCATATTAATATCAATACCATTATTGGACATACCAGATTGATTTTCCATAGCCAATGTGTGTGTCGTGGTATACCTCGTGTGTGGCACGCGGTCTCTATTCCACTGTATTTCCAATACAATAACAACTAATACATGTATACACATATACAATTGTATTGAGATTTACAATTCGATTTAAAACGCAGTATTCGCAGCAACGATTGGCATGCGCCTACACACTTTATAATAGCCAATAATTTAACGATTGTTAAAAAAAAAAAACTCCAACTGACTGTAGTTTAACCGCTATGTGATTCATAGTTAACTTTGGAGGAGTGCCCCTGCCTCAGACTGAGTTTGATGGGAAAATAACGCAATGTGTATTCCATTTGAAGTAGGATTCCAACAAACTCCAGTACAGCTAAAAAATTTTTTTTTCATTTTTTTTCTGTTTGTTCGGTAAAAGTATTTCAAATTTCATGATTCATATACTGAGTATGTACATTTATAGAATATATGTAGGGTAATAATCGGGTTTTTCCTTTTGTTTTACCCTATTTCCAACTCATTCTACTCCAACACTCATTAAGCTTACTGAACTTAAAATATAATGCTATGTACGTAGAAGCTCTCGGGCTGGCACTACATTCAATAACACTTATGTACTCATGGCACAACTGTTTATTATTATTGTTGTTATGTAACTCTTAATTATGTTAATGAAATCTGTAAAAAAAAAAAAAAAAAAATACATATGTAGGGGAGAGTGGGGCAAAATGGACCTGCAGAGTAAAACGATTCAGGTTTTTTTTGACAGTGAAGAATTGTACATGGAAAAATGAAAAAATTCACCAACAATGTCGATATTTTAGAACATTTTCTCAAATTTTTTCAGATTTTTTCATTAAGTCCTTTTCTCCGAAAAAAAAACTTCGGATTATTTCACGAATGAACTAGAGCACATTTTTCCGGATTATCAGTCATTAATTGGAAACTAACCTACAGATCTTAATTTTTTTTTTCTATTTTATCGATTCGAGTCTTCGGATACTACCTCAAGATTTATTTCTGCTGCATTTATTTGAACCTAAATGGAGATGGAGCATAAAGCCAACAATGGATCTGCCATACATTAATAATTCAAGTTCATCTGATGGAGATGGCTTGAAGTTATAATGCAAAGGATTCAGGGATAGATAAGTCTTCTGTTAAGGATTTATCAGGGCATTATCGAGCACGAACGTATAGTTGTTGGGATTTAGTCGAGGCTCTCAAAGAGCCATTTAGACTAGCGTTGGAGCTAATGCCCTGGGTTGAAGCTCGAGTTAACCAGTGAATGGAAGAATGATTGGTTTAAAAAAAATTATTGGTCGTGATAATATATAAGGAATTAATGCCAACCACCTGGAACATTTAATTTGTTTGCATCTAAATACCTCAGATGTTACACTGACAAATGTACATTCTATGGTTTTTCTTCCATTTTGAGATTTGCATGAAAGTTTAGTTGAAACTAGATATAAATTGTGATTAGTCAATATACGGAGAATCAGAGAGTTGCGTATGCTTTTAGACGAGGGACAAAACATTGGTGAAAGTCAACGAGATGCATACAAACAAGCGCGCAGCGCCTTTTGCGTTTGGCATGTAGCTGGAATGAAAAAAAAAAAGAGAAATAAAAAGTGGTGAAAAATGGAGGAAAAACATTGGAAAAAATTGGCATTGTTTGAGAACGACAATGCAAAATATCTCTTGTCTGTTAATAAATGGCTGTGGCATTCTCTTCATTAGTACATTTTTTTTTCTACTCTTCATGCGCATGATGTTTCCATTCAATTTCGAGTTTAAATGAAAAAGAAAAAGTGAATTGAAAAAAAATTTCCCAACTTCTAGTTATTCTCTCTATTTTTTTTCTTTTTTTTTTCTCATCTCAATCAAAACTATGGTATGAGAGTAATGCTTCTTATTTTTCGACTGAAGGTCTTCAAGTGTGCCATGTTTCCTTTCACGTTTTGCTACTTCGTGTTACTTCTCTGCCTTCTTTTGTTGCGTGCCAAACTTGAGGACTTGTGTGAGATACGTCTCGTTGTAGAGTGTCACGATGCTCCAAGCAATATAAAAGGGGGAAGTTGAAAACAGTTGAGGGATATAGCGTACTCATTAACGGCCAAGCCACAGAAGTGTCGGTAAATCTGTTTGAAACGCTAACCTGTCCATCCTTCGATCTTCTCTACAACATCCCTTCTCACGATATGCATCAAAGTCGGCTCGATGACTGACGTACGAAGCCAGATGTGCTCTGGAAAAAAAAGAGAAAACATTGAAAAATAAATGGGGGGAAGAGAATTCTACGTGATCATTCGCGGATTAAGAATACAAAATTCTCCAGGTTTCACGTATGAAAAATCGCTGCAGAGAATTTCCATTGAAAAATTTCTATTGTTTTATTCTAATGAAAATTCTATAGGTTTATCGTATACAATGATAAAAATTTCCCTCTGAATTTTTCGTGCACAATTCCGGAAATTCCAAACCACTCACATTTGTACTGAAATTTCAGATAATTACGTCATTGATATATGAACACATCAACGATTATCAAATAATTCCACGCCTGGATATCAATGAAATTTGTCAATTTGAGTTTAATTGTTTAATTGTTTCTTGGAAATTCAATAAAAATGGGAAAAAAAATTTGAAAATTGAAAATTTAAGTCATTTAGATCCTGAATTTTCATGTTCAGCTGGAAATTCAAGCAAGTTGTAGAATTTCCGTCTCAATTCCACTCGAGACTCATAGATTCCTTTGAATTTTCTCTGAAACATATAGATTTCATAACCATCTTTCCATTTAAAAAAAATAAAATACGTTTATGAACATTCCCATCAAATTGTCTATGAAGATTTTCTATAGAAAATATGGATGAAAATTTTCTATAAAAATTTCCTATAGAAATTGTTTATGGAAAGTTTCTATGAATTTGTTTATGAAATTTTTCTATAGAATTTGTCTATGACAATTTTCTATAGACATTTTTTTCCTAAAAATTGACCATCGAAATTTTTATCTACAAGTTGTCAATGAGAATTTTCTATAGAAATCATCTCTAAAAAATCTATCTAGAAATTATCAATAAAAATTTCCTATAGAATATTCATATAGAAATTTTCTATAAAAATTCTCCATACCCATGCTTTTTTTCCCCAGCATTACATTCTCATAAAATGAAAAAAATATTTTCTAGTACAAAATTCTTGAGTACTAGCCACTTGTGCTATCGACCTCCAACGCTTATTATTATCCAGAGCCAAAGGGGCTTTCACCTCTTATATTCATACTCGATGAAACGATTTATGTGCAATCGAGATTAGAAATCGGCGAATATAGCGCGGGTGGGCGCGTATGTCTGTGCACTGACTTAATTATGCACTCGAGACAGTATCACTCAATAGTGAATTGCCTTTTCTCTCCCTTCCCCTTTCTCTCACAAGATAATAGAAGTATTGCGATTTGAAAAGACAGGGATTTTCGAAAAAAAAAAAGAGAAGATAGATGTGACAGAAGCTGAAACGAAGTGCTATAAAAAGAGATGGGTATATAGCAAACGAAACTTTTTCGGCTGTGCATCCCTCTTTTGAGGATATACGTCGTTCAGGACTTTTACTTTTAAATCATTCAGTCTCTGATGCCCCGTTACATTATTCATCCACTAAGACCACGGCCACCGTAGAGTAGGGTTCTCTACTTGGCAAAAGTGTCTCTCGGTTTATATCTACTCTCTGTGTGTCTCTCGTTTCTCTTTGCACTTGTATGTCTTTTCTCCCTCATCTCTCTTGAATCATTGACTTGTGCATGTGAAAGAGATATTGTAATATCATGTAAAAAAGTCCTCTGTAATATGTGTTATTTAATACGATTTTATGGGATTTCAAACAAGAGAGAAGAAGAGAATGGAATTTTTTTTTTCCTCTGCTGAGAGGATCAGGTTATTTTATGTAGTTACTTTGGTTGAAGTAAAAGTTTCAGAGTTCCTTGATGTACAGAGAAGAATTTTGCATTTTTTTTAAGCAGATGAGAAAATGTTATGCAACTATTCTGTTGAGTAATTGTTGTTATTATCAAGGAATTTGGTCATCTTGTGGGTTGGACAATTAGAAATTCAGAAAATAGAATAAGACGGACGATAGATGAACAGTTGAGGAAAAGTTGGCTTTATTGGAGCGTATAAAATAGGAAAATCATGAAGAGGAAATGCAGAAGGGAGTGATAGGCTTAAGAATATATAATAAATGGGGGGAAAATCAATGGAACTTGAATAATTAACAGATAATTGAGGAAAATCGGGGGAAAACTGGAATATAACATGAAGTTCCAACAAATAGACAGTATATTCACAGTGCCATGATTATAAATTTTCATCAACTGGTATGTAATCAATAGTTCATGCATGTGCAAGTATGGGAACTCTTGGTAGCTCAGTTGGAAGAGTAGCAGACCGATAATTCGAACGTCGCAGGTTTCTGGACATTCTCGACTTTTTCAAGAATTTCTTTCCTCTTCTAATTTATAATTTAAGGTGTGGACGGTGGCTCGTTCGGTAGAGTGTTGGATTGCTAAACTCCAAGTTCAAATTCCAGTCTCTGTCGAATGATACAAGTACCACTGTAAAATTATTTATCAGTGATTTGTCTACAGACGCACAATTAACAAATGAAAAGTGAGTCTAAAATAGAGAGAATTTTTATTGTTGAGCAAAGTACACTGGAACCTAGAGAGCTTTACAGAAAAGAAAGGCAGGTAACCTTGCAAAGAACAGACAAAGGTAAATGTGCATAAGAACGCCCAGAATAATAAATAATTTATCTGGAATTTACCTCAGGAAGGGAGGTGGCGAAAATTATATAATATATCTTGGTCAAAAATTTGAAGAAAAGTATAGGAACTCGCAATAGCTCAGCGTTAGAGCACCTGACATGTAATGAAAGCCATGATAGCTTTTTGTAACACAATTTTTTTACTGTCGCTAAAAACCAACAATACAGTATAATACAAAAATTAAGCACAACGCACAATAAAATGATATAAATTATGTTTTTTCATGGACTGTGTTTCCATGTGGATAAAATGTAGAACTTCGAGAGATGTAAACATCCATGAACTTCAATATTCATAACACATGTAATTAATGATTATAGTTTTTTTTCACTGTTTTATACTGTGCATATGTGAATATTTTTTTTAAGTGCCAATAAAAACTGTTGATATAAAAAAAAAAGCACCTGACATGTAATCAGAGGGTCGTGAGTTCAGATCTCGCTTGCGCATTCCATATTTTTTTCCGAAGATTTGACTTTGATAATTATTTTCAGTTTGCGTGCGCTATTCTGCACATTTAATCAGGCAAATAGTTCCAGGACATGAGGTCATACATCTTTTCTTTAAAAATAATAAAAAGTACTAAACTTTCAATTTCTTTTTAAGAAGGGGGTAAACAACAATTTTCAGCCATTTTCGGCTTAATTCGATTAGGACACAACAAACAATTTTAGAGAAAAAAAAAGTTGGAAAAGTAGCGGACTGGTAATCCGAAGGTAGTAGGTTCGAACTACGCCCGGGCATTCTCAAAGTTTTTCCGAATTTCTTTCCTCCAGAAATTCTCAATGTCTCTTTTATTTGAACATGAATATTTCCATCTATATGAGTATTATGATTATGGATTAAAGAGAAAAGTATGAGAATCGTTCAGTTATTTCTATAACTCTGAATAAAAGAACTCTATACTTTATTTTGTTGTCCATCTAATGGTCTTGTTACCCTATCCAGAAATATTTTCTGTTCTTTGTTGACGTTAGGGGCAATCGCCTCGCGTGCTCATCCATTTCAATCCAATCTAGGTCAACATTAGCCCTAGCCAATCTTTCATCCACTACCCTATAGCTGGTTATTTATTGCACCAGTCATAGACCTACGATCGAAGTCTCACTCTTGACTTTTTCAATTTGCCATCACTCACTTTCGCACTTCACAATATTCAATTCTGCCTCTACTGGAATTAGTGAGAGTCTCTTATTGTGCACTAGTAAGGAGGAGGAAAGAGAAAATCCTCCATACAATGTAGTCACACAGATGAAACGAAGAAATAGTTGGAATAGTAAGAAAAAGAAAAAGTGAGAGCCCAACGCAACAATTTCCAAGAGAATATAATACGTCTAACTTTCACGTCAGACCGAGGAAAATCGACCCTGTCCTGAACACACTATCTATGCATATATGTATATATCTATATATATATATATATGCATACATAAATGCATATCCAATACAAAAGAGCATGAACACAAGACACTGAAAGTACCGGCATTATAAGTGGGATCAAAGGCTATCTTTACAATCGCTAATGATTCGAATAATTTTCACTTGGCTGTAAAATATCCAGGATATGAAATTCTAAATGCACGCTCGTTTTCACATTGTACCCATCTGGTTCCTTCCTCTGGTCAGTTCAGCTATTTTACGTACATTTCAGTGATTCTACATTGTGATAGGATTATTCCTCCATTATTGAGATAGAAACTGGTGCACTGAATGTTTTCACTAATTGCAATTGTAGTGGAAAATCTTATCATTCCAGTTGAAATTGATGAAAATATTTGAATAGGGTTGAAATGGTAGAAAATAAAAATTTGGAAGAAAAAAAACGTCATTGCTTGATTACATTGCAATTTATAGGGATTAATGAGGAAAAAAAAGGAGAAAAGTGAAGGCAACAGTGGCAAATCACTGCTGTAAAGAAGTGAGTCACGACATACTCGTATTAAGGAAGAACCATGGGCAAACGTTATCCGGAGTACTCGTTAACATTATCTGGGCACGGTACAGTGCGTGCAAGAGACCATCTCAAAAAGCTGGCTTGGGTTCTCCTCTTGCTGTACTAAAACACCACACCAAACCAGCTATGCCCTAACGAATTTCCTGTCCCGGGAAGCTTGCCCCGTAAATCACTCGGAAGTAGGTGCACCGTAAGTCCGCACCACTTCCTACATCCAAGTCCCGTTTTTTCATCGGCCAGAAACCGCAGCTAGGTCTTCGTACTTTGGTACTTTGTTTTTTTTTCCTTTCTTCCTTCTTCTTCTTCTTCTTATTTCCTATCGAGTGGAGAAATGAGGTGAACTTTTTCAAAGTGTGTTTTTCACTTGAACCCGTTGTTTCATAGATTCTGATTCGAAGGAAAATGTCTTGGGTCTGTAGGAAACTTATTGGAAACCAGATAATTTATTAGGGTTAGAGAGAGTAAAAGTAGATTTTCACACGAAAAATTTTGAGAAAAAAAAAACTCGAGGTATTTAGTAATTTATTTTATAATTCATGATTTGTAGAACTGATTAAACAGTAAAATTCAATTGATTAATCAGTTTCTCACGTCGAGAGTAATCGATTTATTAGATTTTTTTTTTGCTGGTGTTTTATTCTAATAGGCGCGTTTTAATCTAATTCAGACGTGAATTATTTCCGGCATTATCAACAATTGCCATTATCATTAGTCATCGGGTAGCAAACGTGAAATTTAATCGACATTACAATTAGATTAGATTTAATGAGATTGAGATATGGAATAATGCAATTTTAGCTGTTTAAGGTTTGAAACTTTTGTGATTAAAGTTTCTCTTGCGTCCGTGATTTTTTTTTGTGTTCGCTAAAAGCAAAAGATTCTGTGTATGTGTGTCTTGTTTTTATTTGGTCAATGAGAAAGAGAAAATGGCCATGTTTTACTGCCTTTTAGGTTTAGGTGGGTTTGGTTCAGGGGAAAACTTTAAGTAGACCGCTAGAGTATATCCGTCATTAGGGCTGGCTAGTACTCGAGATCGCAGCCACTTTGGTAAACCACACTCCTAGGAAATTTTGGGAATTTGTAAGGACTCTCACATTCTCTCGTGCATACAAGTTATAGTATTACTTTCAATATGAACATAATCTATAATTTTCATTCTGGCATTTATTTATCCTAAACCTGAAATATTCATGAATAATAAAGTTAGGTAATTAATTCGTAAAAATCTGACTCGTCATTAGGACAATTTATTCATCTGCTTCAAGCTAGAAAAGAAAAAAAAATGGGAAAATTGAGGCTGAGACAGGGAAAAAAGTAGAGATTGTGAGAGTCCAACGGGCGTTTTACCCTTGGGTCAATTTGATAAACTGCGTCTGGTTGTGGAGAGCACAGATACAGATAACTGTAAATGAAAGGCGATGTCGTCTCAACGATTCAAAAGCCCCTGGTCGAGTTTAATATTTAAAATACACACTTGGCCTCTGTTAGGATAATTAATTCAAGGGAATGAAGAGAATGAGAGGAGGAAGAACGAGATACTCTACAGTTACAATAATGGAAAGTCATGAGCCACCAAGGACCACTTGAAGAGAAATAGTAGTGGTAACAGTGAGGAAAAGAGACAAGTTTAAATTGTATGGTTGTGAGATAATGCGGATATCATTTTCCGTATTTTTTGCGTTTTTCATTCATAATTCCAAAGGTTTTGGTATATTCTGAAAAATTAATCTTTTAGAGATAGAGGAAAGAGGAAATTCTGGGGAAATGACTCGATTTCAAGTGAATAACATGTGTCAGAATCTATTTTTCTCAATTGTTTGAAAATTTGACTTTTTTTTTGGAGCAAACTCAGAAAAATTCACTTTTTTCATACTTTTTTCAATGTAACCATCAAAAAACATTTATCCCAAGAATTTCCACTGATTCCAAAAAATTTCCATAACATAGATCATCAAAATCCTTTTCACCTCATTTCCTTCTATCTCAAAAAGGACCAAAATCATCAAATTTCCCGTTTTTTGTCGTTATTTTGCTTGGAGACACTCGTTTGAAGAGGCTAACGATGAAATTGTGCTGAGAATGCGATTCGACACACGTTTGCGGTCTCCCGCAAGATGTAGACTGAGTGTCTTGTCTTCCTTGTGACACTTCCTAATTCCTGGACATCAGCCTGCTCCAAGAAGATCTAATTTCCCAGACTGCCAGTGGAGGATGCGAGGGTAGAAATCGTTGGCCCTCGTCAACTTATCTGACTTGGGATGATTACAGCTGGCTTCATGAACAGTAAACTAAGCACTTGTACCTTTTCAAAGTATTAGGCAGCTTTTAATATCCCAAACGCTCGATGAATTCAACAGAATATTTGTTAAAGTTCAATAATACTTCTTTAAATACATAAAATTGAAATGGATTATTACAATGCACAATTATTCCCATTGGAAGCCAATTTACATTTATCAAAATTTGAATTTCATACTGAAGTAACTCTCGTATAATAACATTACCATACATATATTTTCCGTTCAAATATCATTCACGTGATGTTAAATATCCACGTTAATCTGATATTAGTGGATTGTGTAATTTCATCTATCACGAGTACGCCACTCAAATTTTAATATGTATTGTGAACATTTACAGTCAGATCAATGTAAACATAATACAATTATTATTATTATTATTATTATTATTATTAAAATTGTTTTTCTATCCTGAATCGAGGATTTGAGTTTCTTCTTTTCTTGATTTTAGTACAAAAGCATCTCTTTATGTGCAATATTGACAGGATATGCAAATTAATTGTGACTGTCATCATGACAAGTGAATTTTGATGAATTATATTGTCATCTTAGAACCAGAGTGGCGCAAATGTTATGCTCATACAAAGCATTTAAGCCACTGTGATTCTGAGACAATATTAGAACTAATTCGAAAAATGGTAACACGTCATAATAACACGTAACAGTAATATTACATGCGAAAATAACACACAACAAAAATATTTCGGGATATTTATTGTTCAGTGTTAGGTAAATTCATTCCCATCTACGTTAAAGCTGTTCCCCTCTTTCCTCTTATTATTGATTTCTGAGGAATCCCAGAGTGTTTACATCTTGAAATAGCGATTTTTTTTCTTAATTTGTGACTATTGCACTTATTTTTCATTGTGTATACTGAGAAGAAAAATTTGTAGCAAGAAAATTCAAAATTTTCCTTCACAATTTCTCTATCTATATATATCGAAATTTCCTTGAGTGAAGTAGATTTTCTTCAAGTAAGTAAACTTTCTTACAACAAATTTTTTTTTTCAATTTATGGGTTTTTCATGGGTGTGTTATTTTCGCATGTGTTTTTTATGTGTGTGTTATTTTTGCATGTGTTTTTTATGTGTGTTATTTTTGTTTGTGTTTTTTTGACATGGAACCCGAAAAATTGTACAGGGTGTAACAACATTATAGATCATCCATGATACGTTAGTTTCAGGCATGAATTGAGAATCGGAAAATCCTCTGGTATATGTTGATCTGACGTATTCCTGTTGAATTGTTTGTGCAGCGGAGATTTCACTAATACAACACATTGCATAAAAATAATCAATATTTCTTGAGAATCGCAAAATTTGAGATTGATTTGTAATTTTTTTCATTCTCTTCCACCTTGCCAATACGATATTTCTCGCTGGACCGTCGAAATTGACTGAGTTTACACCCTTATTAATTCAACAGGGATGCATCAGATCGAAAAGTGTCCCAGGACTTTTCAATTCAGAATTTATCCCTAAACTTGACATATCACGGACGACCCGCAGTTTTGTTACACCTTGTATATCTAGCAATGGTCATGGAATGGATTAATGGCCTTTTCATGATAATCATAATAATAGCAAATGTCGAATTCCATTTTCCTACTTTCTGTGAAAAATTCCAGAAAATGAAGAGCCGAATGATGCAATGTTTTTGTTCAAGATGAGCATGAAAGACGATAGTAAAGCGGATAGGGAGGTGTATGACAGAGAATTTGCGATGGCACTGGGTCCTGGGATTTTCCCCGAGTTTTATCGAGATACTGTAGAACGGTAGTGGCTCTGGATTACCACGAGGATTTACAGTAGACAATTTGGTAACGGTACGAGTTCGTGTGGAAGAAGAACGTTGGAGGCAAAAAAAAAAGAAAAAAGTGGGTTATATCCTGAAAATGCGGGCCACGTAATGCCACAGCAACATACAGCCCCAGTATTACCGTGTATGCAGAGAGGTAGTTGCGGTGCACCTGGATGTATTAACTGCCATGCTAGTTGACTGACATAGCTGCTTTCTCGCTTCTGCCACTGCGGGGACATGAATTTTTCTTCGCCCCAAAATTAACGAGCATAAAAGAGAGAGAGAGAAGAAAAAGCACATGAATTTTTCACGAAATCGATGATTCATTTGCGCAGCTTTTTCGCCATAGAAAATTCACACTGTAAAGAGGCAACAAAAAAAATTTTAAAAAAATTTAATCCGAAGTATTTACACCATGGGATGATGCATGCACAATGTAAATACATGTTACCAAGAGGAAGCAAAGCTAAATAAATGTCACGAAATACCGTAGAGCCATGGTGCATATTCGCAGTATGTATTACCGTAACCGGTCACCCCCATACATTCGGTGGAACGTCAGGTGAACTGGACACATAACACTGCTGGTGCGAGTGTAGCAACATAACTCTGCCGTGTCCCGTGAGAGGAGTTACACATACACTGTAGATACATAACTTGAATGCCGCTTGATATTCAAGTGAAAATCCCTTCGCGCGTGCCTTCAACACACAGACAGAGAGAGAGAGAGGAAGAAGGAGAGAGGCAGAGTGAGGCACAACCAGGAGTTCAT